>JAGXOD010000005.1:6610000-6975000 GCA_020368025.1 Brachyhypopomus occidentalis
TCTGGCAGGCCATATAATGTTGGGCGGAGGGCTGTGATTGGCCGGCGGGTCGGGAGGTCCCCACCCCCCGCCCTAAACGCTCCCCGGCCGGACCCCCTACTGGGCACTTCGCTGCTCACATGCAAGCTGAGGCGGATGGACCTCGCACATCTCTGGACCTTTGCATTTCGGTTTTGGGCACATGCTGACAGGCCCGACATGTTGGACAGAACATCACGTCTTTCTCAGAAACAACCTTGAGCCACACAGATTCTTTCCGCTCGACGCTAAACTCACGATTTTTGTCTTGCCGCCTTCTTCTTCGTTTTTTTTTTTTGGTAATCAGTGTCACCGAGTTCATTTGTACTGTCAGCACAGTATGACCGTAACGCCACACTTATAGACTTATAGAAGTTGTCACTTGGCTAACGTCATGCAGTGGAAATGTTAATGTTGCAGTCTGACTTCATGTAATTTGCTCTGTGTCCAATAAAACAAACTATTGATCTCACATGGGAGCATGATGACAATGTTTGTTTCATTATTACTGATGTATATTTGTGAATATGTGGAAACTTCATTTGTCTGGTGATATTAAAAGTGAAAGAAAATACCAACAAAAACAAAACACACAAAAAGTCTCCATGACAACATGAGCCACCTGAGCCACAGACTCAAAACATGAAATGATGCAGCCATGGGCAACAGACACCAGGACACCAGGCGCCGGGACACCAGGACACCAGGCGCTGGGACACCGGGACGACAGGACACCAGGCGCTGGGACACCAGGACACCAGGAGCCGGGACACCAGGACACCAGGCGCCGGGACACTGGGACGCTGGGACAGAAGATGCTGGGACGACAGGACACCGGGACGACGGGACACTGGGACACCAGACGCCGGGACACTTCGAGCTCTCTGTGTAGATGTCTGAGCTTCAGCTGAGACATTGAAGGGACACTGCAGAGTTCAGTCTAGCCAGTTCCTGCCTTTCCACTCTCGCCAACACACGCTGCTCCAGACCACAATAGTACAAACATCTCCTGGGGAGATGACAAAAACTCCCCAGGGACAGAACTGGACACTTTGGAAGACTCCTCATGCATTACACTAATGTTATTAGCGCTGTTCTCAAAACAGCCGACTTGTCAACACTGAGTTATGTGTCATTCCCAGAGTTGTCATATCTGGCAAAACATTGTTAAGAAAATGATTTCTAAAACAGCAACTGAAGGAATATTATACTGTCTGGCTCATAAGTTGTTTACCCCTAAACCCTGGGCTGACAAAGCGCTTGAAGGGAACAACAAGGACGTCTGGATTTGGTCCGGTCTGCTCGGCTGTAACATTCGGGTGCTGGTGCATTGAAGCGATTCCCGGGTCAGTCCACGGGCTTGTGAGACAGGTTAGAGAAGGGTCCCAGCACACCCCAGTGGGTAGGGGCCATAGTGGGTAGGGGCCCCAGCAGGTAAGGGCCCCAGCAGGTAGGGGCCCCAGCAGGTAGGGGGCCCCAGCGGGTCGGGGCCATAGTGGGTAGGGGCCCCAGCGGGTAGGTACCCAGTACCCAGGAGCGAATGCCATGGACTCTTCTCCACCCACAGGTGGAGTTCATGACGGACAGCGTGGCTGCAGCAGTGTGCGTCGAAACAGACGCTCTACTCACTTCTTAAGCCAGTCTGCGATGTCCTGGGCGGTGGCACCGTAGTTCTCGTAGTGGTACTGGAACTTCCCCTTCCTGGCAGACAGGGAAAGAGAACAATGCACTTTCAGCCTTTACTGCCACTCACAGGCAAATCACCAACAGGACCTGCATCTGACCTCCCACCCAGTTTCTGAGTTTCTGAAAATAAGCAATATTATTGTTTCACATCGTGCTCTGCTAATGTACAGGACCTGCAGGGCAAGTCCATCATCAGTTACCACCGTTGGGGTTCTAAGCAAAGTCCTTAACCCTGAACTGGCCCATAATAATAGCCTGGTCACAGTCGCAAGTCTCTGGATAAAAGCATCGTCTAAACACCGCAAACGTAACTTGTCGAGTTCCTTCTGTCGAAAGGAACAAGTTCTTGCCGGGGATAGTTGAACTGACACAGTAAGGGATCACATTACAGACCAATCGCATTGCAGATCCAAGACTGGGGCTCCCTTTGCGGAAGCCAAGATAAACATTTTAAATGAGTGCCTGGCTCGGAGCTAATTAAGCCGTCCGGCTCAGGGCGGCCAGTGCAATCAAAGGCCCCCGGCTAGCAGCCTGCACGTTCTTCACTAATCCTCAACAACACGGCAGGCCCAACCCCCGAGTTCAACTTTGTTTAGTAAACACTGAAACGGCCATCGCGAGGGATCAGTCATCCACAGCAACAACGGGAGCTCAGTCGCAGGCTCACGCCCGGAGCCCCGTGCCCGCCTGGCCTCCATGCGAAGGTAATGCTTTTCTTATCGACTCTTCATCTCCTGGTTTTGAATGGGCTGCAAATGTCGATGAGTGCTACCCCGGCGGGGCTGAGGTTGCCTGCAGGAGAACTTGGTCATTTGTTACTGTCATTGGCCAGTGGGGATCTGGATGCTTCGTGGGGATGTGTCAAATGGAAGAAGAAAGGAAAAAGCAGAAAGAACATTACCCAGAACACACATCAAAGGGCATTAGTCCTGCTTTAGTTGGTTTAGTATTAACACAGCTGCCAGCAGTTTGCTCACGATTTGGTTTGGTGGTTTGGTTTGAGCCTGGTGTGACCTTGAAGGACATCAGGCAGCATGAGACTTGCGTCTCTCCTCTCTGTTCTGCCCCCCGTCAAACCCACACTAACCCACACTAACCCACGCTAACCCACGCTCCCGCACGCTAACCCACGCTCCCACACGCTCCCACACGCCAAACCCACACTAACCCACACTAACCCACGCACGCTCCCACACTAACCCACGCTCCCGCATGCTAACCCCCACTGACCCAAGCTAAGACGCGCTCCCCCACGCTAACCCACACTCCCCCCGTGCTCAAGTCCCTAATAACGTTTTAGCCCACTGTCTGTGCTCTGCGGCGACTGACCCGATGGCGTGTGGAAGCAGAAGCACCAGGGCTCCTCGCCTGGCTGACCTTCCCCATCAGCGGGAGGAAAGGCCATGCGCGCTGGACTTCTGCCACTCCACTCCATCTTCAGCCTTTCACACCCAAAACCACAAAGCTGAGCTTCTTTTTTTTTTTTGAAAACTGGCAATGGTGACGGTGGCAAAGTCAAAAGGAACTTGGACGGTCACGTAGCTCTCTGCTAAAAGAGCGGCGGGTGGCGAGCACACGCACCTCCTGCTCCAACTACACCAGCCCGGACAGCAAGCGCTCAGACTACACCTGCTCCTTGTACTGGAAACGCAGCCCAGAGAGCAGCATCCACACCGACGTCCTGCACCAGGTTTCATGGTCAATAGTTTCCATTCTAGCTTAAGCCTGCTTGAACGAAGTCTGTTCCAGCTAAGCCTGCTCAAAAGCTACGACATTTAGCGCAAGACATCGGTGTGGATGCTGCTCTCCGGGACGAGTATCCTATACGCTGCATGCCGTTGCAACTGATGCGTTTCCTGTCACAAGCATACCCTTGCACTGATGCGTTTCCTGTCACAAGCATACCCTTGCACTGATGCGTTTCCTGTACACAGCATGCCCTTGCAGTGATGCGTTGTTTAGCTCCCACAGCCTCGTTACCATGAGCGATGACGCTGCACAGTCGTTAGCTTGCGACTCCCCTCAGGGCCGTGGCTAATGGTTCATTGAAAACGGATTGGGCGGAGAGCGACGTTTAATTAGCCCTCCCCTAATTAAAACGGCAGCGCAATGAGTGAGCATTTAGCGGCGAAAGGAGGCACACAGAGGCAGGATGCAGTAACGGGGCCGGGACAGCAGAGGGCGACGCGAACGCTGACCAGGGTAAATGTACGATGTACGTACCACCCTCTCGCCTTTGCACGGCCACAGCCGGGACTGGCGACAAATCACACAGGATCTGCTTACACACTACCAGCTGAAGATGTCTGTTTTGTGTGTGTCGACTTTGTTAATGACAAACTATACGTAGTCATTTACAAGTGTCCTGTATTTTTAAGAGGGCGAATACTTGGTGCGGCTTGATCAATAGGGCACTTGTATTTCAGTGACGTGGGGACCATGCTTGATGCTTTCTTTGGTCTAATTAACTCATCAAATCTGGCAACTCTGGCTGGAAACGAGGCCATAAAGAATGCTGTTGATAGCAGGGGGCGGAGCTCCCTAAACGAGCCTCTCACAGGGGGAGGCGGAGCTGCCTAAACTGAACGTTCTTCATCCGAGCCGCCTTCTTCTGAGCCGCCTTCTTCATCTGCTTGGGAACTAGAGACCCATGGCCATTCTGCTCCAGGCTTGGCTCCCTACAGGGAGTTTCAACTCGCACTGAAACTTCGAAGACCACATGGCCCTTAAACGCTTCCTGATAAAAGCTTAGCCTTGCCGGGGGAATCTATTAACAGTACTGGTTCTATCCAAAAGAACGCCGACTGAACTACCAAGGGTGAAGCCACCAACAGTGAACCACCCCTCCTGCAGTGTTTCACGCCGACTCCTTACAGTTCTTGAATAAACAATGAAGAATAAGACACCTAGACTCAAACAAGGCTGTGTGTGTGTGTGTGTGTGTGTGTGTGTGTGTGTGTGTGTGTGTGTGTGTGTGAAATTAAGGCAGAGGTCAAACTCACTCGAAGTAGCAGAAGGTAGGGTAGCCCTTGACGCTGAACTCTTGCTTGAGGCCGTCGAACTCGGCGGGATGCACGTTCATCCCCGCCAACACCTGCGACGAGACCGGCGCATTAGGGTGGAAGTGACCGGCCCGCGTTGCCGAACAAACGACATCTGCCGACGGCGAAATGAAGACAAATTGCTGCGTTGTGGCGGGAGTGGATGGCACGTCGGCTCGAGAGCGCCATAAAAGTGCGCCACGCCGTGACGAGGGCCAGACGCTCCTTCACCAGGGACCGGGCAGCCACCACCTGCTTTGATGACACGGTGCGGCCCTGACGTTAAACGGTTCTTTTATGTCAGAAACAATTCCAGACTCAAGTCTGGTGGTAGAAAGCACACCACATCTGGGAATTTCAATTTCCTTTCTGTTCAGTGGTTTGAAAACAGGTCTACTTTACACTGTTTACACTTGAGCTTTTGATCTGGTTCTGAATATGGTTCTGGCTCCAAGCCACAGCAATTGTTTCTGTCTGGCTCAAATTCATGTACGATGCTTCTAAAAAGGTTCCAAAGAGCAGGCAGACTACCACTCCACAAAGATCCGACATGTGCTTCTTCTGACATAAACCAACTACTGCATCTTTTACAAAATCTTCCTTCAACATTATAGGGACGTCCTAGAGGAGAACACTAAACTACAGGCTTCTGCTTGTGCAAGCCACGCTGCAAACCCTGATCTGTATCAACAAAGAGAGAATGAAACTGCTTCTTCAGAAGAGAACACAACGACTGCGTATTCCAAGCTGATTTCACACATAGGAACCTGAAACATTTCATTTAAAATCGTTACAAATTCTAACTGTATTATTTGGAAGAAAGCCTGAGAACATCGCGGAGCTGAATTAAGACGTTTGTGTAATCACTTCAAACAGCACACGACTCTAGCGGCATCTATACTGGCAGAGCAGCTTGGTCCATAATGGTAAACCACACAGGGAAGCAATCTGTTGTTTAAACACGCACACCCCACACACACACACACACACACACACACACACACAAAAACAACCTGTTCATCTGTTTGAGACATCTAAAGCTGCCTAGATTGTGTCCAGTAGGTGGTGCTACTGAACAGCTACCGAGTGCCACAGAAAAAGTTCTAATGATTTGTGTGTGTGAGGAGAGGAGAGGAGAGGACAGAGGGACAGAGAGAGAGAGAGAGAGAGAGAGAGAGAGGGAGGGAGAGAGAGAGAGAGAATGCCATCACCCACATACGGACAGTTTGTAGGTACCCTTATTTTCTTACAATGTCCTTTTCTGCTGTCCAGGACAAAAGGGAGCATTAACATGGAAATGTTATTTAGAAATTTAAAATGGGAATCCAATCCAAAAACTCTGACTCCGAAAAATAAATAAATACATTCATTAAAAAGAAAAAAGGAAAACAGAATGAAAAGAACCTCCCAAGCACAGTTTAGCAGCCCCACACACGAGCCGCACACATCCAACATCACAGTGAAAAATGAGCTGGCGGACTTCACGGCCCGCCATTCTCTCCAGGATGCGCTATCGGCGTCCCGCACGCGCGCGGGAAAGCGTGGGCGGCGGCGGCGGCAGGCAGAGAGCCTCTTCCAACCTCGCTCACTCCTGCAAGCTGCATATTCACTCCGCCTGTCTCCAAACACGCGGCTAATTTACCGGCCCCCGCACTTACCTAGCGCCTAAGAGTGATAAATACCGCTCTGGTTACCCACACCAGTGCCCCTGCTATCATGCCAGGCAGAAAATAAAACAAACAAACAAACACAGCACCCGGTCCAGAGGTGCACGTCAGCAGCATCGCCTGTGCCAGCGATCGCCGGCTGTTCGGACAGCATGTTTCTTGGACGTGGGCACATGGGTGTACGGGCAGGCGGATCAGTAAACGTTAGAACCACGGCAGTGTGTCAGCCGGGCGGCGCTGATCCGTTACGCACAGCCTGTCGTGTGCAGTCTCAGCTTGGCAATACCCCCCCTCCCTGGAGAGACGCTACCAGAGACAGTCACGCCGACACCGAGGCGGTCGAAGGACGGATCTGTGCGCGGACGCGATCGGGGAGACAGCAGGAAGGAGAAACGCGGCACGGTAGCTCTCAGCAGCGCCCACAGAGATATCGAGCTCCGAGCTGGCGTAAAATCCATATGCAGAGCACTGATCAGGAGGGAAAACGTTCAATAAATGCAGTATTAAACTGAAACAGGACCACGGGGACGAAATGATCTGCCGTGAAACTGACATGGAAAAGTCAATGTTCTGTCAAATAAGACCAACGGGGCAAACAGGTTAACAGATGCAGACAGCAGTATGAAACATTCCGGCGTTACCTAACTGGAAAAATGTCCCATTTATGATTAATAACCGACTTTGATCAATAACTGGTTTTGAACTACCGTGAAATACATGCGTGAAAATGGGGGTGGTGGTGGGGGTGGGGGGGGGTGGGGTGGGGTGGTGGGACACACAACACCACAGAGAGGCACTTACATATTTGCCCTTGGTCTCTGTGGCTGTCTGCTGGAAGATGGGCTGCATTCTCTTACATACTCCACACCCTGCACAGCAGAGACAGGAGAGACAGAGGACAGAGACCAAAGGAGAAAACGTGAGGCGGCCATCGAACTCCACAGGAGGAAGCTGCTCCCAATCAAGACGTGACTCACTTTTGACCAATCACAAACGGGAACACTTAATTGGCTTTTAAGCTGTAATGATGTCTCCAGGAAACCCTTCAGAATGATCCGAGGCGAAGGCTACGTGAAAACAGCCAGGGTCAGCTCACGTGTGCCACGTTCAGACCCACTCTCAGCTCACGCATCCACTGCAGACGTCACACCCCCACGAAGACGTCCGTCAGCCATACGGCGCACGTGTCTTTCCCCTCCACCGCGTGAGCTGACTAGAGTGTTGTCACGCGGAACTTTGAAGGTGCCAAAGCACCTGAGCCTGGCAGCTATATACTCTTAAACAAAAGGTGTGGAAGTGCAGGGGAGGAGCAGTGCACTCACAGGGAGCGTAGAACATCATGAGGACGGGCCTGTCCTCCCGCTTCAAGAACTTCCTGAAGTCCTGCAGAGCAAACACACACAGCTCGCTGAGAGAAGTGCTTCTCACTTCTGTGAGCATGTGGGGAGGTGAGTTTCTTTTTTACACACACACACACACCTCTTCTATTGCTGCACTCAGCTATATGGTAAAAACTTACCGCATAGGACAAAAGACCAGAACTTTCTGCTCAGGAGGTCCAAAACCATCATTATTTCATTTATTTCAGGAATAGCGAACACTCTACTGGAAGCTACACTAAACGGAGGACTTGGAAGGCTTTGGACACCTGTCGCACTGACCACTGAGCCTTTTTACACCCAGTCACATAATGTCAGTAAATCATACCTACAGTAACCACTCGAACACCTGTAGCTGTGTGTGTGTGCGGAGTAAGCATGTTGCAGGGGGACCCTTTATTCATCAGTGTGTATTCTTGCTTCATTTTGAACTGAGTTACAGTAGATGAGCTATGTGTTCGCCATCGACACCCCAAAAAACGATGTGATGTGCCACCAAGCCTCAAGCCCCTCCTGGAGTAATCAATATCCCCTTCAAAAGCCTCAAAGTAATCTTCTCAAAGTCAGAGCTCTCGGAATACAGCATCCTCAGCAGGTTAACCATCAGGAAACGCTCACTGTGAAGTCTCTTAAGAGACTGTTAGCAGTTAAAGATAAACCCCCCCCCCCCTCCCTACACCCCCTCCCTCCCCGCCCGACATCTGCTTCCATCAGACGTGTTGTCAGTTTCCCGTTCTGATGGCGTGGGACCTGCATCTGGTTCTGAGAACTCTGGGATGCAGCCAGGCTTGGTCTCCAGAGAGCGAAAGAGCAGAGCTGTGGTTCTTCTGCGGCTGGCTGCTTGATTCACTCGCCTTTGTCCCAGTATGCGGTTCCCACAGCGGCAGGTTAAGAACGGAAAGGTGATCTTCGCCGCAGCGGCCACCGGGGAGAGCTACTCACTTTCTCCGTGTCGACGTGAACGACGTTTTTAGCCTCGGGGTTCTCCTCCCATAGCGGGGCACCTGTGGGGTCTTTCAGGAAGGCCACCATAGACTGCGAGAGAGGGACGGAGGGATGAAAAGGAGAAAGCAGGCTGAGTCATCTTTCACTCTGCCGAGCGCTACTGGCCCTGGAGCAAGAAGTCTCCCTCACACCTCAGACCGGCGAGTTGAAGAACAAAAAAAAACACATTAAGATTTCGCAGCACTGGCCTTTAGTGTCACTGGTAAAAACGGTATTACAAAGTTTCTTCGAACAGCATTACAACAAGACATTATTTCCTCTAAAACACTCCGGCTAATTTAAAAGATCCATCCATCCAGAAAGCAGCAAAAAACCCAGTAAGCACCTTTTTGACATTAAGTGCTTATAATAAGCCTAATTATCATTAGGGACTAGAAATAAGAGGGGGAAATCAGGCCAAACTGCAGATGCTTTTAATGAGAAACCCTTATTCTCCACTGAGGCAGATCACCCATCTCATCACAGACTCGGCGGCACCGTTTCGCCTCGAACGCTCGCTCGTCTCTGAGCCACGGCGGAGGGTGAAGCCCTCCGTCTACGGCACGGAGACGGCGAGGCTCGGGGGTGCGGGGAGGGTTCCTGAAACAGTCATACTGCTGTACTGAAGAGATGACCTGTGACCCGTAG
This sequence comes from Brachyhypopomus occidentalis, assembly GCA_020368025.1. NCBI lineage: Eukaryota > Metazoa > Chordata > Actinopteri > Gymnotiformes > Hypopomidae > Brachyhypopomus > Brachyhypopomus occidentalis. The sequence goes on from JAGXOD010000005.1 coordinate 6,619,424, forward strand.
GGACGAAGTCGCGCTCGTCTGCGTGGATCGACACGATGAACAAAGGAAGCTTGGTGGATATGATGGAAGAGACCACATGAAGAGATCAAACGGTCTACAGGCTGCAGAAACTGGTGACTACAAAACCCACAACTCATCAACGTATCAAATACCAAAGGGGTACAATGCAGGACTGAAACCATTAGAAGCTCCCAAGTGTAATTTACACACACCTCATTCCTACTTCAAATTCACACACACACACAAAAACCTGTAAAAAAAAAGTCCCCAACAGATGATTCTGACGGCAGTTTTGTACATTAGTGCTGCAAAACTTGATGAAATCAATTTTGTGGAAACAAATAATTTGGAGAAAAGAAAGAGACACTTTAGATATCTGGCTGTTTGACAGAAGCCCAAGTCCTTGTTTCTAACCCTGACAGCTGAAGTCACCGAGCAACCAGACAAAGAGGCTCGAACAACACTTACTGAAAAGTTGGACTCAAGTGTGCTGTATGGACAAAACTCAAAAAAAAAATCCATTTTACAAAACCTTCACAGTTTGTTCCTGAAAGGTTACATCATGCCTCCTCTTTCAGGGTGATTACCTTAAGTGTGGCTGGTCTGTTGTACTCTGTATGAAAGGCCCCGTCTCTGTAAAGAGAAGCAGAAGCACTGGAGTAACTGCTGGTGCAGGACTCATTATCTGGCATTTATATTCTTCCATCCAGCTCATGGATCTTCACGGCTTGCTAAATGCAGAAATACACCTACTTATAATGCAGGATCTCAAACGCCGTGGCCTTTGAACTTGGGTCCACTTTCACTTTCTTACACAGTTTGCGACCCTCAGAGTCCCTGGAGGGGACAGAAGACAGATGAAGGAGAACACAGAGAAATACAGTGAAACCATGAACAATCACTGTAGCATCAGGCCTGAACACAGGCAGCAGGTGAACTCACGACTTTATGTGGGCTTAACAGCTGAGCAAACACACTTAAGCCTACAGGTACTAAGAACAAAGATTACTGAACTGAATGACTGCAAATGTACACATCTACAGATGTACACATCTATACATCTATACATCCACAGATCCAAACAACTGGACCAACAGGAGTAATTCCACAAATCAGAGAGAGAGAGGCTACAATTTTCTCTCCCTCTCTCTCTCTGTGAACTATGAGAAATATTAAGCCAGATGCAGGACTGCATGCTTCCTGTGCTTATAGCTCTGCCTAATTGCCTAATTCGGCCTCATGTCCGTGGAGACGAAGTGGTCAACTCCTCGGTTCTCACAGATGCTTGCAGTTACCTAGCACATAGCAAAGAATCTGTAATTACCCTGCTCTGTGTCTCCATACACACACACACACACACACACACACACACACACACACACTCACACACTCACACACACTCAGCAGCGCCATTCACGCCAGCCCTTTGCGTCAGAGATAACGAGCGTGGAGATGTATTACACAGGGACAAGTAGGAGCAGGAGGAAAGCGAAAGGCCCCGTGCTAATGGAAATTCAAAGAGACGGAATTCAATTAAAGCCTGGTGCGCCCGCCTTCTCGCTGGACCTCCCCCACCCCGACGGCCCCTTCCTACACGACGCAAGCAGGGGCACAAACGGGGACCGACGGACACATGGGGACAGACAGCCACACGGGGACCGCCAGCCATACGGGGACCGACAGACACACGGCGCCGTCAGCTTTATGCATGTCCCGCACGGCGTCTTTGTCTGGGGAGGCCAGGAGACAAACTGCAGCGGGGAGACGGGCATATGCACGGGTTGCCAGGTGGGAAACTTGACTCAGTCGGACATGCTGCGCGACCGGCGCGCTGACTCATCGTCCCAGATGGCAACTCGGGGTACTTACGGGCAGACATGCACCCCCCCCCTCACGCCTCTTCTGCCAAGCACAGCCATCCGTCTGAGGTGGAAGCCTTACTGGAGGCTCTGCTAATGGTCACAGGCAGGACTAGATTCATCTGGAAATTGGGACTTGATTGGGACTACAGGACTGAAAACGTCTGGACCGCATATCTGCATGACCCACTGAACGTGTGCTTTGCACAAATGCATAGAAGGCACAACGCATTGAAATCAAGTCCGAAGGGTAGAAACTTCGGTGTAATCCAGAGCAACACTGGCTTCCATGCCACTCAGCTGAAGTCAACAGTCTACGTCTACAGCACCTCATTGGTTTACACACAACAGGGCTTTGCTGGGTCACTCAGTCAGTGTGGTACTATATATGGAACAGCAGTAAAACCATGTGCTATTCACCAAAGGATTCCAACTACAATGTCCTGCTATGTTAGACATCGTGGTTCAAAGTCAGTAGGACATTAAATGCACTGAGAAATTAACTTCACAGTGACTCAACCATTTAATCCAGTTTCCCCATCACTCCAAGTCCTCTGTTCTTTTTTTCCCCGATCCATTCAAACCCCCTGCTTCCCTTTTGCTGCAACTGCTCCACTCCTGACCCAGCCTGCGTACCGATCTCCCTAACCAAACAGCTGACCACCTCTCAGGTGTCCGTCGTCAACCCGGCTCCATCCGCGCGTTATTCCCGCCAAAACCCCCCTCTCCAGAGCGGTTCTGTGGTCTCGAGAGAGCCCCTGGTCGCCGTCCAGGAGAGTAGGCTGAGTGATGTTCCCGACTGGCATGCACCAACGCTGGGCCGCGCCAGCACCTGCGCTAGGGTGCGAGTACGGGTGTGATGAAGTGCACTCCGCCTCTGGAGACCTTGGAGTGAGAAGTCAGCCAATCTGGCGTATCCTTCAAGGCCCAACCAGGGATCTCTGCCACTGGGACGCCAGGAATGTTCCTCAAAAGACGATGTGATGAATAGAGTGGACAGGTCCCTGGATTAGTCAGGTCGGGGAGACAGATCTGCCGTCCGGTCCACCAGCTTCCGCACGCTCTTCCCATGGTGCCTTGCATGTGCGGATGCGCTGTGGACTTGGCAATGTGATAAGCCTCTGTTCTTATTAAAACCTGCAAGCACTAACAACTAGAACTAACAACTCATTCAATGGAAAGAGCCCATTCTGTTGTGTCGCTGCCGCAGCAGCAGAGAAGAGCACTACGTGTTCACGGGAAGGCAGCCGACTACAGCGCGCTTGCAGACTCTCTCATTTTTACGAAAACTCAGAATTTGACCTTTACATTGTCCTCTATGGGGTTTCTTTTCCTACACAACAGGGAGCGGGAAGGAGGGGAAAGGGGGGGGGGGAAGAAAAGAGTCCGACGGGAAGGAAGCAGACAAAGGATGTGGAGAACGTGCATGTTTTCCAGGGCTGTCAGAGAGAGCCGTGCAAGGGCCGCGTCATTGGCGTTAAAACGATCTGCTGAAATCCCCTTCAAAGGATTCATCCCGCTGGATCTGACAGGCCTGCAGCAAGGAATTGTGGGAACTGAGGACAGAAAGAAGTGTGTATTCCTGAGTGTGAAAGCATGGCTCTTGCTGTGAATTTTTCGCCGCACGCACGTGAGCACACACACGCGAGAACACACACGCGCGCGCGCGCGCGCACACATGCACGTGCACTGACACACACACACACACTTGCAGATGCACATGCACTCACACACACACACACACACACTCCCTCAACTGGTGGAGACAAAAGATGAAGGCTTCATTTTTCTACATTTGAAGGCCTCAGCAGCAAGAGGCACCTGCATTAGCAAATAATAAATGGCCCAAGGGTGGAAAAGTGTTCGGTGAAGTAAGAACGGGCTGATGAAAAGAGGCTTCAGGTCCAGACTCCAGCGTCTGCTCCCGGTCGAGCGCCTGCACCAGCTGAGGCTTCGTGATGGCTCTTTGTGTCTGAACCCCCGACACACTTCCACGCACTCGGAGAGGCTGTTATCAGCAACACTCCCACATTCATCAGCTGCTGTGCTGCAGTCTGAGGCTCCGTGGCCGACGATCGCTTCTCCAGGACCGGAAGGGATGGATTCTTTCATGTTATAGATATTTCTACATTAGAAGATTCTCAACAGGAAATTAGTATTCTTATGGAATACCTTCATTATTGAAACCATTTGCGCTATAAAGACACGCCATTTGTGCATTTTGGGTCTTTGGTCACATTAGGTTCATCATCATCATTTTTGAAGTCCGTCACACAGAGCTCACACAGAGCAGGACACCCCAACAGCTCACTCTCACTCCCTCTCACCCCACCATTACCCTGCCTCAGGTGTTACATTAGTGCTCATTCAGACTGGAGGTGCAGACTTACCCACAGTTCACCCAGGCGATGGTCCCTTGGCCCTTTACTGCCTGGGCTACATCAGACAGCAACTTCAGCTGAGCATCTCCAGACGTAGCTGAGGTAAATTACAAGAAATACCCGGTAATGCATTTCATTGAGGAAACTATTACAACCCCCCCACCCCCAGACAGACAGGCAGAACCAGCTGTAATCGCATTCGCGGAAAGAACTGACAGTCTATCCTTAAACGCTTCTCTCTTACGAGGAGAAGTGAACGGGCAAAAATGTGTTTGTTTGCGCAAGGAAATGATTAAGATTACATATCAATACGCTTTGCTCCACATTACACCAGCTGATGAGTATTTTAGTGAGTAAACACGTTTTTTCAATTAACACTCCTAAATCAAGCCATCAGCCATTAAGCTTGCTTGTGACACACATGTTCAGCAGACACACACACCCCCAGTGCACTTTATCCAGGACTACAGACTATTAAAAGCTTAAACAGTGCCAGAATTTTAAAAGGTTGTTTTATTTTATATATATATATATAATTTATAGAGTTAAAAAAAGAAGCAACAACTGACAAATTTGTGCATCTCCCAAGGTCCAACACGCACACATGGCTTACAGCCCATATGGCTCCTCCCCCTAAGGGAGGAGGCCTGTCAATCAACAGCAGTGAGGGAATTACTTGCGCAAGAGTTTCACTGCTCCCACTAAGTACCGGATTACATCGAAGGGGACATTTAAGAACTTCGTCTACCAGACAAAGCTTCAAGTCCTGTCACCATGAACAATGGGGTAACCTGCTTGCTGCACGAGCCACGAGTTCTCGCAGACGAGACGCCGCTGGTCGGACTCGGCCACGCCGGAGCGCCCCGGCCGATAGTCAACACCGGACGGGAGGAAATGAAGCCTGTGGGCAGGCAGGAGGCTGCATTCCCATGCCAAGCCCAGGATGCCGAGGGTGAGCAGTCAAGCGCGGGCATCAATCAAAACACGCAGCTCCTCCAGAGTCTTATCCACTGCCCCTAGCGCAGCGAAATGGCCCGTGAATTATGAAAGCAATAAATCTGGAGCAGGCAGGCCTGGAGAGGCCCCTCCCCCCTAGGATGGGAGCATGTTCATTGGCCTACGCGGTCCGTGCACAGGGCAGCTCTCCCGCCCCACTGAGCGTGCCTGGGACATATGCAAACGAGGCAGTACAGCAACACAACAAAGGCCAATGACAACAACAACAAGGGGGCGATTTCGGACAGTGGGGCGAGTGTCGCTAACGTTGTCTCTCGAGCGTGCCGTGGTTCTGAGTGCTTCCTGACCAAAGGATTTGCATTATCGCGGCCAGCAAGCGTGGAGCTCCTCATACCGCGACCATCTGCCCACAGCCCGCCAAATGAACTATGGGGTGCCTAGCGGTAACGCTACAGGACTGGCTGAAGGCGGGCAGAGACAATGCACTGAAAACCAGCATGCCAAAGTCTCCTACTGTTCTACAATCCTCTTTAAGTACAGGGTCTTTTAAGGTCGCGGAGGTCATGACGTTCACGGACACCGTGCCAGATGGCACGGGATTGACATTTTACCAATGGTGGCACCGTGCTGAACACTCACCTGACTTGGTGTAGAGGACGAGGACATTAGTTCTGGTCCTGAGAAACTTTTTGAAGTCCTTGTGGTCACTGACTCTCTCTATGAGCGGGGACACTTTCACTGCCTGCAGTGTGTTCACAAGCACAACCTGAGGGGGGGGAGAGAGAGAGAGAGAGAGAGAGAGAGAGAGAGAGAGAGAGAGACAACAGTCATTCAGAGAAACAGACAAAGCCATTGCTGTTTGTCACCGTCAGGGCCAAATCACAAGCAATTCAGAATCGCACACCTCCAGCTGGGTGGCAATGTCATTGTTGTACTTGTTCTGAATCGCAGCATCATGTCAAACTGTTTGGAAATATGAGCATGAAAAGACAAGCACAATTACAGATATGTGCATTTACACAAACCGCAGCTAAAGACACATCAATAATCTCCTTTGTACTGCTCCATGTCCCCAAAACCGAAGCTCATCTTCGGAGAATACCGTTTTGATATAAAATAATAAAAATAATTGTTTCTTTAATAAGGAAGTGTTCTAAAACGGCATATAAATACACTGAACAGACTAGTAGGCTTTGATCAGCGGCTCCAACTTCTAAGTTCCGTAAAGAGCACACAGGGGGTGCTGTGCAGGTCCCGAGAGCGGCAGGCTGAGAAAGCCTCTGCCAGCCCGCCATCACGTCTGGCGTGAGGCGCAGTTCCTCTGACCACCGGCCTCCCTTCAGCCGCACTCGGTAAAGGACTGAGGTTGAACTTGGAGTCATGATGCCGTGGCCCACTGCCTAATGCAAGGACCAAGCTGGACTCATTCTCAATGCTCCACAGACCCCCTGATGTGGACGCAACATATGTTTAATGGCTTCCTGTTCCTGCCTTGATGAAGGCAAGAGTCTGGTTATGCAAATGTAATGTGTTAAATTTTCATTATCAGCAGCACTCATTATAACCGTGACTACAGAGTCCCGTGTGTGAAATCGTTATACTATGTGCAACTAATGGCAACAGAACTTTAATCACAGCAGCCGGGGGCTCGTGACAGATTAATCCGAAGAAAGAAGGTGCCGGCTGAGGAGAAGAGCGGAGTAATTATCAGGCACTGCTGAGCAGCTCACCTGTGCCATGCAGTGGAGCGATGAATCATGGCGGTGGTGAGCAGAGGAGACGCCCCACACACTCAACGACTGACCAGCCCAGTTTCACTTGGTGACAAATTCAAGTTTGTTGAGGGGCAGAGACAAGTTCCATCTTCTTACTCATTAACCCACAAGGCATCATACACCCCTACACACACTGCCCCCGCCTCAGCACCGCATCACACACACACACACACACCCCCCAACACCCCCATGCTATTGTATATATTCCATTCTATGGCTGAGTGCTGAGTGCCTGTCTTGTTTTGACATGAAATGAGAAACAAATTGTAGGAATATTCTGAAACGTTCTATGCTTTGATCGACTTGTCCAAACTGGTAACTATGTACGGCTTTTCAGAGCACTGAACATAAGTGCTTTAAAAGGCCAGCAGTGCATTCTGGGTAAGGCATTATTAACCCCTGATGCTCCTGCAGAACTTGGGTAAGAGTTACAACGCATGCCCATACACCTCCCCATACACCGATACACCGCCCCATACACTCCCCACATACCCATACACTGCCCCATACACCCATACACTCCCCATACACCCATACACTGCCCCATACACCCATACACTCCCCATACACCCATACACTGCCCCATACACCCATACACTCCCCATACACCCATACACTCCCCATACACCGCATCCTCCCTAAGGCCCCATATATGCATTCACAGCCTCCATGCAGCTCCTCAATCCTGTACACAGCCTCACACCCCTATACACTGATATACATCCCTATACACAACCACACACACCCCTATACACAACCCCATACACCCCTACACTGCCCCAATACATCCCTACACAGCCCATATCATCTATACAACCCCATAGAGCCCTACATAGCTTACATATCTATCATACAACCCCATACAGCCCTAAATAGCTTACATAGCTATCATACAACCCCATACAACCCTACATAGCTTACATATCTATCATACAACCCCATACAGCCCTACATAGCTTACATAGCTATCATACAACCCCATACAACCCTACATAGCTTACATATCTATCATACAACCCCATACAGCCCTACATAGCTTACATAGCTATCATACAACCCCATACAACCCTACATAGCTTACATATCTATCATACAACCCCATACAGCCCTACATAGCTTACATAGCTATCATACAACCCCATACAACCCTACATAGCTTACATATCTATCATACAACCCCATACAGCCCTACATAGCTTACATATCTATCATACAACCCCATACAGCCCTAAATAGCTTACATAGCTATCATACAACCCCATACAGCCCTACATAGCTTACATATCTATCATACAACCCCATACAACCCCCCACTGCCCCCATACAGCCTCAAATTAACATTTTTAGAATTTACCAGCCTGCGTCCTTAACCAGAACGATATATGGATTTATCAGTATGACAACATACACTACATGCACAAACGTTGTGGGATACCTACACATTACACCTATAGGAGCTTTGACGACATCATCCCATTCTACATCCACAGGCATTAATATGGATCCTATGGATTCCCACTGTCCTAGGAAGGATTTCTACAGGGTTTTGGACTGTGTCTGTGGGCATCTTTGCCCATTTGTCCAGAAAAGCATTCGTGAGGCCAGACACCGACTTTGGATGCAATGACATGGCTCGCAATGTCCGTTCTAATTTATCTCAAAAGTGTTTGATGGGATTGAGGTCAGGGGCTCTATGTTGCTCAGTCGAGTTCTGCCCCCTGGAAACCAACCCCATGGCGTTATCCCTCCTCCACCAAACCTTGCAGCTGACACGGTGCGGTCAGACAGGTACCGTCTTCCTGGCGTTCGCCAAAGCCAGACTCACCCTTCAGACTGTCAGACAGAGAAGCGTAATTCATTACTCCACCGAACACGTTCCCGCTGCTCCAAAGCCCAGCGGAGGGGTATTTTTCACCAGTCCTTCTGAAACTTGGTCAATTTCCCACAAATTACACGCTTTCAAAATTCATATCCGGAGCGAACGTAGAGGAGTGAGCGTAGGTGTCACGCCTGGTGGAGTGTGCTGATTATACGGGGTGACGTCCTGACCAGCAGCCGACGGAGGTGACAGCGAGTGGTAATTAAAGCAAGGCAAGGCGCCGCTGTGGTGGAGTTGACCAACGTTCAAAAGGACAGACAGAAGCAGCCAACGGGCGCCCTGCGTTAAGAGCCGTCAGTCTGGCCTCGTGACGAGGGAGGGATGGACAGAGATTCTATGTTATCAGCCATTGTCTGATCTTCACAGATAAGGTTAACGACACCTTCACCTGCATTGGTTTAATGAGACGCCGGCGTGATTCAAGACGAAAGAACCCAATTTTTACATCGCCATTTGACATCAAAAGGAAAAAATGATGTCCCACATCGATGAAATTTTTAAATCTACCTTTTATAAGTTTGGTTAGCACTTTCATGAAACTCATCCGAAGTCTGTAAAAAGACGGTCCTGTCTAAACACTCCTCCATTCAGGGGAGAAGAAGAAGAAGAAGAAAAAAAAGACACTCCGACACAGTGTAGGATGTCAAGTCCCATCAAGGTTCTGACTCTCTTTCAGCACAGCGCCTTTTCTTCTGACCTGACAGGGAACCAATACGGTGGCCCAGGGCTGCCTGGCAATCATCATGTCTCGTACCTGTTACAAAAGCTTCCATTTGGCTTTGGCCAGGATGTCTTGCTCAATGTGGGCATTATCCTAATGACATACTGCTTTCACAAGGCCGCCATTGTTATTACTGTCCGCCAAACAGCAGGGGTGGATGGGACTTGACTGGGCGCCAGTGATCGATGTGAAGACACGGACCGCATACGGGGCTGCGTCGTGCTGCTGCCACTGATTATTGGGGACTGCTTGGGGAAAGTGAGGATTTCCCAGAATGGAGTGCATGCCTCTGTCTGTGTGTGTGTGTGTGTGTGTGTGTGTGGAGGGGGTTATGAAAGCAATAGCTAGCAGGCCACTGCTGTTTTTGAAGAACTCCTGGTGAACCTAGCTACACTGATGGTGTTTGAGAAGGTGCCTCAGCCTTGATATTCCAATGGAGAGCGTCACAAATTATTAACTAAATAACAAAGAAATGCTTCACACAACAAGAGGGCTGAGGCAGAGATTCCTCTAATTGCTTCCTCTAATGTCCCTACACCTGACAGAGATTTCCCCTTACTGACTTACAAATACACAACTACACACAAAAGAACTATTACTTAAGTTGTTTCTCTCTTGAGCAAAAATATTAAAAGGTCCCTTAGGCAACAGTTGACATGCATCTGGAGAACATCACTGTCATTGCTAAGCAACACTTCGATCAGAATGTGATTCTTCCCATGGACATTGCTAATTTATGCAGATGTGTACAAAACAAACATCTCATTGTCCTGACAAATTAGGCAGGCTACTTCTCTTGGTGCAGAAAAACTACACTATTAATATGTATGAGAGCCTCTAAACCAGGGCCTATGAATCTATGAATATGCAGTGGAGTCCATTAACACATTCAGCACAGCATGACACATACTGCCACCCCTCCAGAGAGAGAGAAAGAAAAATTTGTCATGTCAGTTCCGCTTAGGCTAATCAGCACTGTGAGCTGTGAACCAGAATGACAGATCTGCTTCCTGAATGGTACTCCATATCCTGCAAAAACCCATCCGCACACACTTCTCTTAGGTCACACACACCCTTTGTTTTCCATCAGCTGACAGGCCGTGCACCTCAGTATTGGCCGCGGGCTCGGGTCACCCTCCACATGGCTGCCTGGAGAGGGTGAACCTCAGCGCATGTACCGCACAGGCAGGGTGTAAGGGAGGCGGTGACGTCCGCCCCTCTGAGCCTCTGATGTAGATTAGAACAGGGGCCCATGGGTGCCATGTCTTCTCTGGGCCACGCCCACCGCATACTGCCAAGCGCTCAGAGGGGGCGTGTCCCCTCAATCCAGATTAAGAGATTTGAAGAATTGCTCTGACAAGCGGGGCCGCTGCAAGGAAGGAGCTCACCCCAGCACAGGCTGGACTCTGCTAATCTCTCCCCACCCTAGCGCAACACAACCTCCCCAGCCACGGCTCACCAGAGCATCTTTTGTTTGAATTGGCAGCCGCAACACAGGATGTGAGAGGGGAAATAAGAGCTGACTGACGTGGCCAGACAGTTATTACAGTAATCTGTATTATGATAGAGACCTGTTTTAATTCACAAAGAACCGCTGAAAGTGTTGAAAACAGGAGTAGTGAACCTTAATATAAAGCAAAGGGTGATGTTAACGAGTTAGCTCTGAAGACCAGTGCTGACTCGTCAAGCTAATGAAAAGAAAGCAAATAGCTGGTGTCTCGAGGTCTCTACTCATCACGCACAGCCCACTGCCACTCTCGAGGTCAGCCACGCCCACAAATACCACAAGTAAGCGTCAAAATGAAAGGAAAAAGTGGCCGTCCGAGTTCACAGTGGCACTGGCACGAAACCGCATTCCGTCGCGGGCCAGAGCTGTGGGTTACTCGTGTGGCTTGCGTCTCGAAAACAAATACCAGCCAAACTCTTAAACATTTGTGTTAAGTCTACTCGTGGTTTATAATACAGCTAGCAAGCTAGGTTAGGTGTCTTGAAGAAAAATGTGGCCACACGGTAAAAGGGATCATCGACGGTGCAGCACGGTACAAACCAAATCATCTATTTCTCGAGGAAGCTTTCTAGCTTTGCTATTCTACCAAAAGCTACAGCTAATAACCAAGTTACCACCCGCGCGCTTTGGATAAAAACTTTAGTAATACGAGCCCATAATGACTAAAGACTGACTCCATTGTCAAATTGATCGCGCGACTCAAGTTAAGCCGCCAAAGCTCTCCCTCTCAGACTGTCAACTTTCAGCTGTTGGTTGCAAGCAGCGACCTTTATCTGTTGTGTTCTTGCGACGAGTTCACGGAATATAAAATCAGTATGATGTTCGAATCTCGCAAAATTATAAATGCAACAGATTGATTTTTATGACTCACCAGCAATATGAATATGTACATTTCGATATCTCTTCTGTGTCTCCCGTAGCGGTTCCAAGAAGCCATGATGCTGCTGCCACGTCTGGCTACGCAAGCGCAATCCATTTTCTCCCGATTCCTGAAGAGAACGCAATGGATCTTGGGAAATGTAGTTTCTTTTCACCTACGTCTTCTGTGTCTGTGAGAGAATTCATTCATAAACTAGATTGGGAGGAATGCAAATAAATTCCATAATTAAACAATGATCCGGGCCTACATTACAAACAGACACTGTACATACACTGCACATACACTGTAAACTAAAAACGAGGTTCTGGTCTTAAGAAAGCAAAGAAATTACGACTGATAAAGGATTATAAGAGCCCGCAGGGTGTGAATGACGTGATAGCGCCATATAGTGATTTCCTGATTTCCATTTAGCTTCGGTGTGCAGGTGTTTTTTTTTAAACAGATTTTATACAAATACAAAACAGAGTAATCTAAAATCGTATGTTGATCAATACAATTGTTTGACAATAAGTAATAAACGTTGACAAAACTGTCCATGAGGAAAAATAAAAAGACATATCAGCAAAAAGGGTTTAACCCAACGTCATCTCCTGGTCATATTAAACACGAACGAAAATGAAATTGAACGAACTCTTGTATAGGAAACAAACAAACAAAATATTTTTGTTATTTGTATTCTAATTTCTATAGGCTACTCGGTAGTATTTTGTTTGTTTGTCTGGACAATTTATAAAATCAATTCTTCGGCTTATTTATTTGTGTTATCTAAATGTAATAAAATGTCGCTGGGTATGTCTCTGTCAATCCTTAAAAATCTGTAGTGCTGTTTGTTCACACACCCCCAAACAGTTAATCAATTGTCATAGTGCCTCATAGATTATAGGAGCAAACTATATCTTGCTTAGGGGTGGTGCTCTAAACAAATCATTTATACTGATACAAATGCACATGATTTGTAAAATAATACAACGTCAGTATATTGGAACTCCCTTAGAAAAACACGAATTTTCTACTTTGTAGTTGAATGAAGAATATCTCAAATGTTTTTTTCCCCCTACAGACTGCTACACCCCTTTTATTTTGAATTTCAGCTGCTCTTGTAGTAGCCTCTGCTCTCAAGCACAGCGCAGTACGCAGCTGTAGGTCTATCGGTGAAAGTCAGTCACAGGGAAGGGATACTGCACATCAGATACGCACAAGGCGGACAGCGCGTTTAATGTTGATACGTTACAACTATACTACCACTGAAGGACACCAAAAGGTACTGACTACGTAATGTTTGTGCACTGGAAACGCTTTGTTTGCAGCGGGCTGAGAGCGCTAGGATATATAGTTTTTAGAAAACTTCTTCTGCTCCAACATTTTGCCAACTGATTAGTGTTGTTACTGGCATTGCTTTATGCAGTGATTATGGAAATATGAAACATATCTAGCTACTGTTAAAGAACAACAAAATATTTACTTCAGTAATTAAAGAATGGGACCAGACAGTAAAACAACAGTAAAATATGTCGACCTTTAACTTTGAATCGGTTGATGTAGTTTTTTACACATGGTTTTGTTGGTTTTGTTGTGGCGTTGTTTGTATGACAGATGATAAAAAAAATTGTGATCTCGTTTTCCGTCCGTATCGCAGTTCATTTACTCCTGGTCTTATATTCTCTTTACAAAACCTTATTCATTCTACATTCTACTCAACAAAAACAGTGATTAGTCTTCTTTAACAATGCAAAAGGAGAATCGAGACAGCGCTTCTTTATACCAATACAGATTGACTTGCCACTCACGTTGCATCCTGGGATCAGAAGAATTTTGGTCTTTGGAATTATAACACTCACCTTCCAAAACTGTCACGCAGTGTACTTCTTAATCTGTAGTTGGGCTTTGTGATCTGTTCAATGGAAGGTTGGTATTACGTATCGGCTGTCTGTTAAAAGAATTCTATGAATAATCAACCTTTTTCATCTTAATTCCGACTTTACACTCCTGAGTAAAATTATTTATTTGAAACGATTTTGACAGTTATCCTAAATTGCCACGTTATAGCAAGTGTATGAGCGTGCTGTAACCTGTGTCGTATTGTTACATATGTTATAGTCTACCGCACACGTGCGTTTGTCTCATAACAAGTACTTTACATTAGATAAACTCGTACTATAAATATGATTTCTTTTTACATCAATTGAGTATTGCTAGTCTATATTGTGGAATCAGATGGATTTGTATGTCCAAATAACATGCATTACTAGAATCATAGTAATCTGTTCCAATTACAGGGTACTTGAGTTTTTGTTTAAACCTAATTATTACTGTAACAGATTAGGCACACAGCCACACGGAAACCTGATTGTCTTGAAGGGCTGTAGTTATCGGTGGACCGTCGCGCACTAAATAGATTATCAGTATAGCACCCTAAAGAGGACTTTTCAAACACTTAAATGTAAATAGAATGTGTCATTATTAGGCTCACAAATAACAGTGGAATCTTGGTCATTTTTAGCTGAACCTGTGCCAAAACAGCGCTATGTTGATGCGAGAATCAGACGCGAGGTACAAAGACAACAGCTCCGGACTGTTGTTTTATTGCAGTTGGATTGGTCGCGGTGAATCTTAAGGTTGTCTTGGTATTTATTTACTTCTCGACATATATTCGGCATTTATATATATCAATTTAAACGTTAAACGATTATTTTTTTTAATAAATCCGCAAGTTGCTTTTAATTTCTCCGAAAAACAGATGCTTAAGCACAGATTGCGATAGTCCAAAACAGTAGGGGGCACTGTTGAGTAGGTTTTGATTTGGGGAAATTTTCGTAAACCGCGTTTGACGCGTGAAAGACTGAAAGTGAAGAGCTTCACTAGTGGGCTAGATAATATATAGGATTTTAAACACACAACACAGTGAATGTATTTGAGACATAAAGATGCTTATTGGCCATAGCTATGTAGTCAAATCTACAAAAGTGTATCGAAGAACATGTTTGCCTGGATAGGTGAACTGTCTGTGCTTTGAAGAGCCTGTATTTTGACCAGATCTAATGTAGTTCTGCTTTATAATAATGCCTTTCGATTATCTTCTCCCACCTTAACCTGGAACTTGGCTAAGTAAGAAAGTGTGAAGAAAAGTCTGCTGAGACAGTACACTAGGACGTACCATTCAGTCAGGTTGGTTATAGTGTCTAGACCTCAGCATTTATTTACACTTCTCTTGTGTCTGTCGGTAGCTTGTTTATGTAGTCACATTCATCGAGCAACTTAATGAACAGTACAGTAACAATTTCTAATTAATGTTTCATTTCCTTTGTTCCATTGATCACAGTGTTGCGACTTGGGGAAATCATTTACTGGCATCATTTACTTATAAACTCTCATTGTAAATGATGTAAGCTACATTTCAATTACAGGTGCGTATGCCATAACTGCGCTGGTTTCTCACCCATCGCTTTAGTCGATCACCTTGGCCGGTGGTGCCTGCGCCTCATTATCAGTATCCAATGAAAATGAGGGAAATAACGTCTGGAAGCTGCTAGTAATCATGCCATGACTCATCCATACGCGCTTGCCACTCAACAGATCGCCATCAGTCATATGCAGGGATCTGCATCTGAGTCTATTGTTTGTATGTTTGTGGTTCAGGCTGCCTGTCAACATCTCACAACAACGAGTTCATTTGTTCGCAGGTTTACCAAAGCCTTTATGTGCCGGCTCTAAACAAATGTGCTTGACAAAAGTATTAATATTCATATAGCCCTCCTGCATGTGCCAGTTTGATTCATCTGTTTTGCTCGGTTCCTGAGGCCTCTCTTTCAGATGTAAAACAGGTTTTCATCTGTAATGAACTTATGAGAGCTCATGTCAGTTTGAAATGCGTAAGTCCACTGTTTAAAGGTTCTCTGAAAGCAAACATGAAGGAGTCCAGTGCCTATTCTGGACAGCCATGACAGCTATGTTGCATCCATAGTAACAGGACCCGAAAAAAAAAAAAAAGATCACCGCCAATCACACTTCATATAGCCGTAAATAATCTCCACTCATCAGTATGAACTTGGGGATGTAAAGACTCAATGACCCTCATCAAAGTTTTAATGGTGCATTTTTAAAATGTGCCATATGAATTATTTCTGACAGTGAGACAGAAGTCAGGAACGAGACAATGGGAATGAAAGTTTAATGGGGAGGAACTTGATCTGAATGGCAGCAGATGTGCTGGTTCCTGCAGCTCCTCCGTACCCCCGGAGTTAGCTGAAGACCCGTGGACACAGCATGACTGCTTAGACACAGGCGGGATGGATCTCCGTCTTCCTTCTCCGGTTTAAAATCCTGACGCAAAGCTTTCTTTCAGACTTCTCTCAGACTGTCAGCGCACTTGCGAAACCTTAGGTCAAACTGGGCAGATCTCTTTGGCAGTGTGGTACTGGGACATTTGTATGGCATGATTTTGAGCAGGGCTGACATCATATCACTAGTTAATCATGAGAACAATATTGGCCTCTGGCATATTACAAAAGGTTGCAATATGCAAATGAGCGATGTAATAAATTGCAGTTTTCACATTTTGCAGCATTACTTTAAACAGTGTGTTTGTCAAATAGTAATAATAGTGTTTTATTTGTATTAATAATATTGCTTTATTTGTAGTAATAATAGTGTTTTGTCCAGAATTTCAGATGACATGATGCATTATATGCAGGCATGCATGGCAAGATGGCTTCTGAGGTGGACAGTTCCTTTCTTCTTTTCCTTCTTCCTTCTGTTTATAGTGTTGTGTTTTTTTTCCTTCCTTTCCTCTTGTTTATCTGCTCATGGTGCCTTTGAGAAAAACTTATTTTTTTACATGCTTTTATTCCCGCAATCGTAAGCTCTTATCTTGATTAGTGAAAACTCCATTTTGTATTTTTATCAGCGGAAGGTGACTCATAATCTCCTAAGCTGCAGGTTTTTCGCACAAGTACGTTGTGTATTCTGCTGGCCCGTCCTGATGAGAATGCAGAGAGCTCTGCATTTCAGCAGAACCTGGGAAGGCACAGCATCAAAGGCGTGTGCCCTCACAGCCATGGCCAGCACGCTGTTAGCTTCCTGTCTTCCCCGGCTGGTTTACCTAGCTGACAGCCCGCGGCATATTTGCTCCTCGTCGGTTTCTGTTACAGAAATGGGTTAGTGATACACTAAGGACAGAGAAGGCAAGACTTTGGAACAGGAGAAAAAATATTTTCTTTTAAGAAACGAGTGAGTGTTTCCATCGGGGCTATAGACATGACATTTTTCTGGACTGAACAAATCTGAGGATGAAGCTATGGCATATTTGTCTCCAGCAAAGAGATTTTATTATCTCCATCATTCATTCAGGCAAAAATGTTTTTTTCGGACACAAAATGGCCATCTACCAAAAAATGGCCTGTGGGGTTTAGCTGAATATGAAAACAATAAAAAAAAAAAAAAATACTAAAAAGATTCTCATGTTGAGCACTGCTGTTCCACCGAACACGGAGACATTTATCTTTTCCTTCAGTGTAGAGAAAGTGATTACACGTTCTTCACCCTTTACCCTGATCCTGAAGTTGCTGACAGGAATTAGTGGTAAGAGCAGAAACCGTGCGGCTTAGAGGCGGCTGGAGATCCATGAATCCGCTCCGTGTTTATTCTGCCATGAGGAGTGTCTGTGAGACCATCACTGCACCTTTGGGTGATTTCTGAGAGAACTGCGGGAACAGCGTGTTTTGTCTGGCCGTGTTCTTCAAACAGAGAAAGAATGGTGGGGTAGGAGGAATAGTTACGTTTTGCCAAATGATTGAGGGGCCTGGCTCAGAAATATCTGGCCGTACACTAAAAATAACAGAATGGGAGGAGATGAGATTATTGTCTGGACTTATTCAGCACCGGCTGGGCCAAGCTAGGTATTGTTTATGAGTGTGTGACCGTGTGGAGAGCAGTGCGGACGCTTGGCTGCGTGCTCCCCGTTCTGTGAAATGTGATCTACAGAAAGAGCTCCTCACTGTCTGCAGCCTTAATTAATACTTGATGCAACTGAAGGAGTTCAATTTGTCTGGGGTCCTATCATGCACACATGTTTGGGTTCTTGTGTTTTTGGACAGCTCGCTTCAGAGACGAGCATCGCAAAACAGGACGTATCCAATTATATATAAACATATACATGATAATTATCTTGTGTTTTAAAATGTGAGGTGATTTCATTTAATTAATACCAATAAATAGAGACATGATGAAGTTTTTTTTTTTAAACAAGCAAGATACAACACTTTGCATTGCTGGTACGTTGTCTTCCAAGCAAAATGAAATGTGATGAATAACATCTGTTGCGAAGAGGCCTACGTGTGCTGTAATATTTCATTTTGTTGTGACGTTAAATGTGATATTGCATTTGTTTGCGACATGTCGCTCTCACATAAGGTGATATTTAGTAGTGGAACCTCCTTCATCGTCGGTCATCTCCACAGGTTTCTTGGCCACGCAAAAGTCTTTTGTTTCATGTCCATTTCGCGGATATCCTGCTTGAACGCCATGATACAGATCACATCACAGCGACTCACAGGGAAAACTTCAAGATCCTGTCTTCGCTGGTCTGAAATGATTGACTTCTTGCGTTTGAGCACCTCTTAATTTAGACGCTTTAACGTTCTGCTGTATGGTCGGAGGAGGAGAATATGGTACCCGGCTCGAAGTTCCATGTGGGGCGTTGTGAAGTGCATCGTCTTCTTCAGATCATGCTCTGAAAGCAGGGGAGACGAACGTCATACGTGAGCGGCCGTGAAGGCATGCGTGTCTGCCGCTCGTCTTAACACAGACCACAGAGGTTTCAGTGGAGGGATGGGAAAGAGGGTGGGGTCCCAACAGCTCCCACTGTTGATTCGGCCACTGTGGGGGAGGAACACTATTCCCATTGATGGGGCTGCTGGTGAAGCCCCTAAAGCAGGCGAAAGGGGGGGGGGGGGGAGGGCCCATTCATCACGATGGGCCTCCCTGCCCTGCTATGAGGGATGTGCGTTGGGGCTTTTGTGGAGCCCGGTGGGAATGGTATCCTGCTTCAGGTTTAATGCCACCGGGTCCAAGCTGTGTCTCAAGAAGCAGGAAACCCTTCTGCTCTCCACCTCTGAACCATTATTTCAAGGCAGGCTGTGTGCATCCCAAGGGCGGTTTGGAGGGAAGTCTCGTTGCGGGGCAGAAGGAAAGATGACACCTAACTTGCTGGACTGGTGTTGCACTAATGACCTCTCAAAATGTCATCTCGTTAGGTATGAAATGAAAGTCCACTGTCCAGTGTCTACATGGAATTTGTACAAAGTATCGCATCGGTGAAAAGAATTATGCTGAATAACTGAACAGCTTCAACATATTTCTGTACAAAAATGTAAGCAACCTTCACAAACAAATCGTCAGTCTTTCAGTGAGATGGATTTCAGCGTTGCGCACACCATCGTGCGCTACACTTTGGTGCATGCCTGCATTATCATTCATCGGTTGTGGGAAGAAAGCTTTCAAAGTCCCCGGTTTAAATTCCGGGCCACCCGACTGCCAAGAGCTACAAAAAAATGACCTTCTGATTAGATACAACAATGTGGAGGCAGCGCTGGCTTGTCTGCCCTGTAGTGAAATGAGATGCCTCTTTCTGGCTCGGTGATAGATTAGGAGAGAGGATATCACGAAGGCAGGGAGTCTTTGAGTTGCCACTCCTCTCAGGGGAGCATGCGCGCTATAAGCATGCAGATGGGAGAGAGCATTTGTTTTATTGCACACCTGAAATTTGCAATGTGGAGTGAGCAAACGTCTTTCTTCCAGCAAGACAGTGCTGGGACCAGTCCGCTCAGTGACACTCATAATGCTGAGAGAAAGTATTGTCTCTGTTTTGACATATATTGTTTTAAAGGGACTAGATGGAATTCTTCCCGGCACAACAGTTTGTTGATTCACGGCGGTGCATTGTTACGTTGGAATAGGATCGTCTTCCGTTCTTGCTCCTCAGAGTGTCTAGACATCATTTGCTGTTCAGGTCTTCTCCTTTTTGTGGTGCAATCAATTACAATCAGGTCGAGTAATGGCAGACTGTTTCTTACATTTATTACCATTAGTTTCAAACTCCGGCAACTTTGCAACGATCTGCTTCCAGATCTGTATGAAATATGATGGTGATTTTTGAAGGAGAGTTGGGGAGTCCATCATCATAACGCTGATACGTTCCCAAAAACTGCAGGGAGGTGATTTCTCATTAAAAATGTCAGGTTGAGTAAACTGCAGCCTCTCCTATTGTGAAATATTCATGCGTTTGTGTGTACACGCCTGTGAGGGAGACGGAGATGCAGGAGTCACTTTCCAGCTGTGCTTAGGGCTCATACTGAGAGTTAACCATGGCCCTCTCTGTCTGACCTCTCCGCGTGGCCTTGCTTGACCTCTACACCAATCCGGTATGCCGCAAGAACCTGAGGCTGGTTCACGGTGGACCGAGAAGATCCCGCCCAGGCTTCTTAACCTATGGGCCGTGGTAGGTCCGTCTGCGAGAAATGTCTGTGGTAGAGGGTCATGGTTACTCTAGTAAGACCACAAGCCCTTTGCTATTTGCTTATGTGACAAGGTGATGAGGTCATCAGACCTGGGTTAAAGGTCATCTGTCCTATGCCTACCCTGGGCTTCTACTGCGTATCCCCATGGTGCAGCCTGTGGTTCATGGACAACTCGGTCCTTTGCTCTGTGTGAAGAGAACACATAATGATGTGTTGGAGTGAAAACACCCCTATTCTTTCTGCTGCTCTACCATGTTCAGCGTCCTCCACTTTCCCCTTTGCATTGGCCAGGCTGGCATGGTTGGCGGCTGTTTCTATAGCGATAAGTAGCTCTCTACAGGGACACAAAGGTCTGTCTCGAACGCCGGCCCAGACGGAACACTGTGTGACAGTGATTAATGTCCAGTTCGAAACGACATAGTAAATATGGGGCCACCACCTATCGGAGTATAATGGTAATCCTCGCCTGCGCTTGCCAAGCAAGACTAGATGGGGAGTTTCCTAGGCGCTGCCGGGTCTGTTCATCAGCGCAAGGCTGATAATGGAAGGCAAATATGAATGTTGATGTGGTGTATAGAAAGCTTGGGAGATTTTCGAGAACCGATCGATAGTGATTTGTTCGAAGGACAAAACGAATGATAGACCTTCTGAAAATGCAGATTGAAAAGTGCGTCGTGCGTTTAATAAATGGAATTAATGTCTTTGTTTTATCAATCTGTTGTATAGTCCGTAGCAAGGTATGTGATATTTAAAGTCACTGGGAGTTTCCAGGGTCGGTCCCAGTAACATTAGTCTTGATTATTATTTATAAAATATTTCCTCCGCGATGCTGAATGTGACAGTGATGAACAGTGACCTCTTTCTCTCATACTTGTACTGTGGCCTTAAAAAGAAATGTCAGTATGTGAATATTTTGGCTTGAGGTGACATGTTTTCTCCCAGAATTATTTCCCTTAATTCCACTTGAAGGAGGCAATAATGAGAATTGGTGAGCCAAAATACTTCTATATAGATGGATGACTTTGCCCTTGGCTTACTGTTAGTGGAGAACAAAGCACCGCGCCGGGTGGAGGCTTCTCACGTAGCCTATCTGGACGTTCATTCCAATTCATTTGCTCCTTCCCCTCAGCTTTCAGCTCACACCTCAGTCAGCGCTGTACCGCCACGCTGTACCGCCACGCTGTACCGCCACGCTGTACCGCCACGCTGTACCGCCACGCTGTACCGCCACGCTGTACCGCCACGCTGTACCGCCACGCTGTACCGCCACACTGTACCGCCACGCTGTACCACCATGCTGCCACGCTGTACCACCACGCTGTACCGCCACACTGTACCACCACGCTGTACCGCCACGCTGTACCGCCACGCTGTACCTGTACCACCATGCTGTACCACCATGCTGTACCACCACCTGTACCACACTGTACCACCATGCTGTACCACCACACTGTACCACCATGCTGTACCACCACACTGTACCACCACGCTGTACCACCACGCTGTACCGCCACCTGCCACCACCACACTGTACCACCACGCTGTACCGCCACCACCCTGCCACCATGCTGTACCGCCACCGCATGCTGTACCACCATGCTGTACCACCATGCACCGTACCACATGCTGTACCACCACGCTGTACCGCCATGCTGTACCACGCTGTACCACCACGCTGCCACACTGTACCACCATGCTGTACCACCATGCTGTACCACCACGCTGTACCACCACACTGTACCACCACACTGTACCACCATGCTGTACCACCACACTGTACCACCATGCTGTACCGCGCTGTACCACCACCGCTGTGCTGTACCACCATGCTGTACCACCATGCTGTACCACCACACTGTACCACCACCACCACCACTGTACCACCACGCGCTGTACCGCCACGCTGTACCGCCACGCTGCTGTACCACCACGCTGTACCACCACCACCGCTGTACCACCACCGCTGTACCACCACCCTGTACCACCACACTGTACCACCTCGCTGTACCACCACTGCTGTACCACCACGCTGTACCACCACACCATGCTGTACCACCACCGCCACGCTGTACCACCACGCTGTACCACCACCTGTACCACCATGCTGTACCACCACGCACACTGTACCACCACCACCACGCTGTACCGCCACGCTGTACCACCACGCTGTACCACCACGCTGTACCACCACGCTGTACCGCCACACTGTACCACCATGCTGTACCACCACACTGTACCGCCACACTGTACCACCACCACCACACTGTACCACCACGCTGTACCACCATGCTGTACCACCACGCTGTACCACCACGCTGTACCACCACGCTGTACCACCACGCTGTACCACCACGCTGTACCACCACACTGTACCACCACGCTGTACCGCCACGCTGTACCACCACGCTGTACCACCACGCTGTACCACCACGCTGTACCACCACGCTGTACCACCACGCTGTACCACCACGCTGTACCACCACGCTGTACCACCCACACTGTACCACCACACTGTACCACCACACTGTACCACCATGCTGTACCACCACACTGTACCACCACACTGTACCACCACACTGTACCACCACGCTGTACCACCACGCTGTACCACCATGCTGTACCACCACACTGTACCACCACGCTGTACCGCCACGCTGTACCACCATGCTGTACCACCGCTGTACCACCGCTGTACCGCCACGCTGTACCACCACGCTGTACCGCCACGCTGTACCGCCACGCTGTACCGCCACGCTGTACCGCCACGCTGTACCGCCACGCTGTACCGCCACGCTGTACCGCCACGCTGTACCGCCACGCTGTACCGCCACGCTGTACCGCCACGCTGTACCACCACACTGTACCACCATGCTGTACCACCACGCTGTACCACCACGCTGTACCACCACCTGTACCACGCTGTACCACCACACTGTACCGCCACGCTGTACCACCACGCTGTACCGCCACGCTGTACCACCATGCTGTACCACCACACTGTACCGCCACGCTGTACCACCACGCTGTACCACCATGCTGTACCGCCACGCTGTACCACCACGCTGTACCACCACGGCTGTACCGCCACGCTGTACCACCTGTACCACCATGCTGTACCACCCACCACCATGCTGTACCACCACACTGTACTGTACCACGCTGTACCACCCACACTGTACCACCACACTGTACCACCACACTGTACCACCACGCTGTACCGCCACACTGTACCACCACGCTGTACCACCACACTGTACCACCACGCTGTACCGCCACGCTGTACCGCCACGCTGTACCGCCACGCTGTACCGCCACGCTGTACCACCACACTGTACCACCACACTGTACCACCACGCTGTACCGCCACACTGTACCACCACACTGTACCACCACACTGTACCGCCACGCTGTACCGCCACGCTGTACCACCATGCTGTACCACCATGCTGTACCGCACTTTCATCGCTGTTAGGTTATTAGTGTCTACTCAGGCTTTATCAGGGCCGAGTCTGTCTGGATGTTTGTGCATGTCCGTTTGCAGTCCAGCAACCAGGTAACGGGGGTCCTCAGAGAGCCAGCGCTGGACGGGGGCCGCCTGCTGTCCAAGTGGCTCACGCTGGCCCACTTGTGTCCTGTGGAGAGGTGGTGACACACACACACACACACACACACACACACGTGTCCCGGTGTGGGCGGGGTGGCGTGGTATAGCACACAGTAGCACGCTTGTGTAAACCAGCCTACTCTAAATGTTTGATGTTTTAGAGTAAATATGTCGACGTTCAGACTTCCCCTCTCACAGTTGAGTGCTATGCCTTGGACAAGGGCCCCATTGAGAGCTCCCCAAGAGGGGAGTGTTTAAAGTTTTAGAGGTTTAGAAGGAGAGGAGTGTGTGTGTGTGTGTGTTGTTGGCCGTTGGGGGGGTGGGTTGACTTGCATGCCTGCACACACACTTAAGCAGAGAGGGAGGCGTGTGGATGCACTCAGGTTCCACTAGTGCTGCCTTGCACATCGGGGCTGAGAACAGATCCCAGGCCAGCGAATCGATTGTGTCTAAACACCTGGTGTACTTTATGAGCTTCATCAGACCTTAGCTGTGTTTTACTGTTAGACTGGAGGATAAGAGAGTTTGCAAAAAACAATGTTTATATAAGGCACTTACTCTCTGTGTAGATATAGTGCATCGCGTCTGTCCAGTGTGACCTTGGAGATTACGTGAGCAGCATGGGTCTCAGTCAGCCCGCCATCAGTGCAGCGTTAAAGCAAGGCTCCACCAAACGAAGCGTTTTACAGGATTTATATAAATAAACACATTTATGCTATTTCTTATATTAGCTCAGGCAGCTTCGAAGGACATCATTTCACGTTCAGATTCTCCATTTTATTCATGTATGTATCTAAAAACGAAGTATTGATGAATTCATTATTCATTATCACACATTTTTGGATTCAGTTCCTGTTGTTTTTTTGTAATTTATTTTGCTATTTGTTTGTTTTGTTTTGCTTTGTCAGTACCGATGCACATTAATTCATTCAGCTTACATTGTAATATCAATGTGTTTGTACGAGCTCTGGGCTCACTAGTACATGAACGTCTCCTGTTTACTGAGTTCTGCTGAACCCACGGAGACATAAGAAGAACTGAAGGTGTGTCACAGGCACCCGTCCGAGAGGTTTCAGGTAGATCTGTAATCTGTCAAGAAAGGTGACAACTTCAGTTAAATCCAGTCACGCTAGATTCATTAGTTACCGTGAATGGACGACTCCTGTGGTCGGAGTGTCTCTTCAGTGAATGAACCGAGATGCTATCAGAACAGCCTGCCACGATGCATTGCTGTGAAACTTTGCAGAATGAACCGGTGGAGTGTGCCTTTAAGTCCGCGGTGCGCACGTAAGCACGCCCACGGGCCTGCTTGCTGGGGTTTGTCACACCCACACTAACTGCACCTCTACTGCATAACACCATTTGCGAAAGGATATTCATCAGCCATAAAGACTGTGGCATTTGCGCGACAACTGTACAGCTTGTAAAATTTTTACTAAGCTAACTGTGATCAAACAGTGCCGTAATTCTTCTCGTTATGAACTTTGTATAGTCTGACAATTCTGCTTAAAGTTACAGAGATCTGTGCTTTCCATAGCAAAAATACGTCAGTGTCGATGCATTTTGGTGATTTATCTCTAAAAATGAGAAAACCACAGAAATGTTCAGAGTCGGTCCACAGGTGAGTAAAAGTCAAACCGGTTCTGTCCCAGACACTTTTAAAAGGCGCAGCGGCAACCCGGCGGGCCGAAGGGATCTGTCTGTACTTTCAGTGCTCCTCCCGTAGCCCACACCAAGCCTTCTATTACTCTCAGCATCCATGGGAATGGGGCTTATCGCCAGACTTGGTGATGAAACTCCTCGACCCCCTGCGGTTCCGGTTCTATTGGGTTGAGCCCGGGGGGGGTCGGAGGCCTGGCTCTGTAGCCCCACGCGGAGGGCATGAGTTGAGGGGTTGGATCAGGGCTGCCAGGAGGCCGTGGAGAATCGCGGGTTCACATGCCCCCGTGCCGCCGCCCCCACCCCCCACCCCTCAGCCCCACCTACCCGTCTCCCTCCTGCGGGTAACGGTAAACACGTCTGTGCTGGCGTCACGCCCAGCGACACTCTGCGTTTTACGGCGCGGCAGCTGTATGCTCTTTGACTTCGCACTCCTATTCATTAGGAGAGCTTGGAAGCGACGGAGCCGCCAGCCACTGTCTTCTGAGTGGAATAAACACCACGTAAAATATGGGCTTGTAAATTGGAGATGTCCAATTTGTGATGCCATTATGCTGTGTTTAGACTTTTTTTTCCTCTCTCCTAAAAGACCGCAGCCATAAACAGTGTATCCGACGCCTGTATCAGAAGTGAGTCTTCTCCTTGGTCTTTAATTCAGAGTGATTTATTGCAATGCGGTGAGCAAAGGAACAAATGTGTTGGTGTGTTGATAGGAAATCTTTGATGACTGTCCTCAATGACCACCTGCTATTAATGAGCGAGATGGATACGGTTCTTTTTACACAGTCCGATTAAATTTGGAGCTACGCTGTCTGAATTGCTAAACAAGAGCTTTGCGTCAGCGCAGCGTTAATTCTTCATTTGACCCTTTCACATCCAGTCTCAGGTTTCCCGTCAATGCCAGCATTGCATGTGGTTCTCTGCAGCAGATGCCCTCTGTGCAGCAGGGCCGGTAGGCTGGTAGGGGCCAGAGGCAGGGAGGACCTCCCTGGTCTCCCTGCCCCTCTCCCTGGGATGGACAACCCCCCTCTCTGCCCCGCCCCCTCTTTGCTGTCGGCTGGCAGCCCAGCTCCCGTGGCCCGGGCACGCTCACCTGATCACACTGGAAGACAGATCTGCTGCCTTGCATGCTCGGGGCGTGGGCGTGGGTGTGGGTGTGGGTGTGGGTGGGGGTGAGGAGGGCATTGCATGCGCTCAGATTGCATGCAGGCAGTGTGCCAGAGTTGCTGTCACTCCCTGGGCACGAGGGGCAGTCTGGGAGAGCCGGTTGGGTTTCCTCTCAGGTAGAGAGCTCTTTGTGTCACTCTAAACCCATTTCACTGTCACCTTGGTTTCTTCAGTGTAATCTGCAGTTTGGACTTATGAGTGTCAGCTGCAGTTCACAGTTGTATACCCACCTGCTTTAATATTAAAGTCTTTAAATGAAAAAGACTTAACTATTATTTAGGCTGGTTTTTGTGATGAGATTCTTTATAAAAGTTGGGAATCTCATTCAGGGGCTTAACGCCTTTTTTTAAAACGGATTGCTAATTCAAAGGAGTGTTCAGTTATTTCAGGAAATCTTTAATGAAGATGGCTTTTTAGTGAGTGCTGGTATGTTAGGTCAGTAAAGGTGTAGCTGTTAAAAGGCATAAGTCAAGCTACATGGGGGGGGTCACTTGTTTCATCTGGTCCTTTGAGCTCATTGAAATGAGAGATTTATGAAGAATCAGTAATTATAGTAATGACCGTTAGGGAGTGAGAGTATGTCCTGTACCTTTTGCCAATCATCTGATGCTAGTCGTCCCTTATAGGCATGGCTCACACTGACTTTAGTTCACTTTCCTCGCTAAGCTAATTAGCCTTAGTGACAGAACCGTGAGACGTTTTTGGGTAGGTGGTCTTGGTCCAAAAGTGAGATGGGTGAATCATTGATTGGTGGTGAAGTGATGGAGGAAGGAGAATCTACTGAGGTTTGCACTTGATTTCTGACTTCTCTGATGTTAGATCTTTGATCTTGTCTGGCCTATAGATGGATACTAATAGGAGACACTGATCCAGGACCTTTACTGAAATGGTTAGTAGATACTTATTTTGTGTTACTTAAACAAAGCCATTTCCTTCCCCAATATTGTTACACAGATGAGGTCATGACCCCTGGGACTGTTGCTGCGAGAACTTTCACCATCTCTTTTTCCATTAACAGCGGTGGGAAAACTTTAAAACAGGAAAGGTCTTTGAAGTTGGGGTTTTTCTTTTTTATGTAAGCCAGGTTTTTTGAAGTATTTTGTGATGTCTTTGTATGTGTATTGCATTTATATATTTGGTAGTTCCTTTTTATTTTTTTCAGATTACATTTTTAAAATTCCAGTGCGCACAAGATGATCCAGGGTCTCACAAGGTCATCCAGCCATTCACTGAAATCAGTTCAGTGCAATTATTTGGGTGCCATCCGTAAAAGCTGGTGCATACCGTGTATCATGTAAATACGCTGCACACCCAAATGAATCCAAATTATTGAACTACTCAGGAAAGCAGGATGCAATTCAAACGTCAAACATATCAGTCTCTTTCAGTCTGTAATTTAAATGCCTTAATCACTAGAGTTGTTATGCTATGAGTTTCTGAGTACCAGAATCTTTAGGCCCAAATGCGAGGCAGTCTGGGGGAGCAACAGACCAAGTTACGCACTCAGCAGACTGTGAAATTTATAGAGAAAAACAATGTGCTTTAAAGACTTCTCGTGTGACCAGGCGGTTCAAAGGCCGAGCTTTACATTCTTTGATGTTTACTGCCCATCAAACGTGTTTAAATGTCTGATCTTTATTGATTCTTCTCAATGAAGTGGATACATTTCCTGTAATATAATTGACATGAAATATTTATCTAATTTTTCAATTTCAACTATTGTAATAAGTTTAAATATCTGAATATAATATCTGAATAAATATCAGTCCCTATACGTGCTGACATCACAAGGGTATGATATGATCTTAGAGTATATGTTAGTTTCCAACAATGAAAATAAGCTCATTTATTAAAAATATTTTATTTTATTTTATTTTTATTTTATTATTATTTTTTTTTTTATTAAAAATATTTTAATAAGTGTGGTCTTCCCAGACTATTACAGGCAGGCGATGTGTGTGTCAGGTTGGTTTGTCTGGTGTGTGTGTGTGTGTCAGGTTTGTTCGTCTCTTAGCTGTTCACTCCATGCCTGTAGGACTAACCTTGCTGGAATACCACCCGTGTGCTTCTCTTTATGAAACTTTGATGAGAGGAGTCACCTGTACCACTGAACACATCACCCGCAGCCCAGCACAGACAGTTCATTTCTTCACGTTCCAGGATTGGATGGGACGAGAGACCTATAAGCTGAGAGCCACTAGACAGATCAGACAGAGGCCTGTGGGTCAGTGCGTGACACGTCCAAAGAAGGGGATCGTGGCAACGGCTGAGGCCATCGCTCTGCCTGTCTGACGGCCTCTGCAGGACACGTCTGCCATGTAAAGGCCACGCCCCCCCCCCCACGTTCCCGGGTTCATTCAGGGCTGAGCACTTTTACAGCCACAGTGGGAGGTGTTATTGCTGCAGCTCGGCCTCTGTTTAGCTGGCAGTCGCGCCAGTGCCCACCGTGGGGGTTTCAACACGCAGGGAGCTCTCCTGGCCTTTTGTTTATGTGGCCTGAGCGTTAGAGAGAGAAGAGGCAGTTCTGCTTACCGCCCAGGGACTGAGGACATCTCTCCCATCGCTAATGGTGCATTCATACCGCGTGGCTCTTCTTAAAGTTTGCAGAACTTTCTTATTCTCTGTGAAAAAGCTTCAAGGCGTGTACTTTCCCGTCTTTATTTTCTCTGCTTAGGCCAGAGTTTTTGTATTTAGATAAATAGATTTTGAATGTGGTTTAGCAGACGCATGCATGTTTCCCACTGTCTTCATGACAGCAAGCTGTGGTGGTGTGGATGTTGTGGAGGTCCAAGAGAAGAAGGCCAAGGGTTATTCAGCAGAAGGCAGAGCCAGGGTCGTTTTCCAGCTTGTCTACCCTGGAAAACAGTGCGGCAGTTACATGTCCATTTGATGCAGCCGTGCCTCTGTGGAGACAAAGGAAAATGCTGGAGGTCAAAGGTGGGCTCCACAGCCCAGCCACGCCTAAAACCAGCCCACTCAACTTGGCCCCGCCCCCTCACCTCCCCCTCAGCCCAGCCCCCTTCAACTTGGCCTCGCCCCCTCACCTCCCCTCAGCCCAGCCCCCTTCAACTTGGCCTCGCCCCCTCACCTCCCCTCAGCCCAGCCCCCTTCAACTTGGCCCCACCCCCTCACCTCAGCCATCCTCCTCTCTAACAGGCTGTAGCACTCTGGATATTTTCTTGCCTTGGAGACTCCATTATTGTCATACCCTGGGGATCTTGTTAAAGCCTGTTACTGAACATTTACTCCACTTGCAGGTGAGCATATGAACGTGTCTGCACAGGACTGGGTCTCACCGTGATGCCACAGTGTGGTGATGACGCAATGCAGGAGGCCATTTCTCCATTGAGCGGCGTTCGCTAATTAATCAACTTTAAACCTGCCAGTGTCCAAATGCTTCTCGAATGCTTCTGCTATATGACATTACCCGCAGAACACATGGTTTCTGCTGCTCCCACATCTGCCCGAATTCTGGTCCCTGTGAGATTTCTAATGGCTTGGCGATTGAATTAGATACACTTAGGAGGTCTATTTGACTGCAAAGTGGTGGCGAATGCCACAGAGTTGCCGTACTTGTTTCAAGATCCACTGGTTCCTAAGTCCTCCATCAGTATCTTGTTACACGTGGTAAGTGTGAGGGGTGAAGGGAGTGGATCAGCTGGGGAAAGGCTGACAGGTTATGGCTGTGTAGGCTCAAAACTGCCTCACTGAAGTGGAGCCTTGTTATTTGTATTTCTAGAAAATTGGGGGAATGTGCACTGCTGGGTTATTGCTTGTTCTGCCTGTGAAGGTTCCCCTGCACAGATATCCAGGTCATTGGATCACTTGGACGATTGAACCTGTGTAAGCCAGATGTTGTTTTGCCACTCATACAAGGGATTTAATCAGTTTAGCTGAGCACTAGGAAATTAATTCCCTGGCATTTAAACATCTAGGGGTAATTCGCATCGATGTCGTGATATTCATTAAAGTCTCATAATACAGACAGCGGGAAAGTCTTCAGGTCACGACCGCAGGTCCACCTGCCTCGACCTGCTGGTCGATTGCTCTTTGTGATCCGGGGAACTGATATAATAAGCACACTTCACCACGCTGTGCTTTCCTCTCTAAATGTTGACCTAGCACAGATCGCTGTTGCTTTATCATCTTGCTTATTTGTAGGTATATTGCTGTGGTTCTGGTTTAAGTGGTACAGGCTTCTCTTTAAGCCACGGTGACCTTTTACGGCAGCGATTCTCACAGGCTGTTCATAGATTTATTGGATGTAGACTGTTCTCCAGCAGTCCGGATGGTCGGAGCATGGCTTAGTTTGCTCTTTAATTACTCTGGTCTGCTCTCTCTGTCTCTCTCTCTCTCTCTCTCTCTCTCTCTCTCTCTCTCTCTCTCTCTCTCTCTCTCCTCTCTCTCTCTCTCTCTCTCTCTCTCTCTCTCTCTCTCTCTCTCTCTCTCTCTCTCTCTCTCTCTCTCTCCCTCCCTCTCTTTCCCTCTCTCTCTCTCTCTCTCTCTCTCTCTCTCTCTCTCTCTCTCTCTCTCTCTCTCTCTCTCTCTCTCTCTCCCTCTCTCTCTCTCCCTCTCTCTCTCTCTCCCTCTCTCTCTCTCTCTCTCTCTCTCCCTCTCTTTCCCTCTCTCTCTCTCTCCCTCTCTCTCTCTCTCTCTCTCTCTCTCTCTCTCTCTCTCTCTCTCTCTCGGGGGTATAGACTTGCATCCTGACGGACAGGGCAGCACTTGCTACTCTGCTTCATTTTGATTAAAGGAAAGCTGTGACATTTTGTTCTCAAACTTTTATATGGCTAAAAACTTCCATAAAGATTTATTGGGCTAAAATGTAATCAAGCCTTAGGTTCAAAATAGACAGTTCAGTAACATAACATCTTCAGGTTATTGTGTTGACTATGAATGAGTATTTTAACATATTTACTGAAAAGGTTCAGGTCTGTCTTTAGGATTGAAATAAGAGCATAGCTGCTAGGGAATATTGCATGGCTGATGTCGGGGGATATTAGAGTTTCTCAAAGCAATTTTGCTCTTATTCTGTGCCCTGGGGAAAGCTGAAGTGAGCCTTTGCTCTTTGAAGCCCACAGCTCACACACAGCAGTCAGTTCTAAAACTCTGTGAAACATGTACATTTGTGACTATATTAATGGAATGTTCTCCTCTCCTTTAATTGTGAAACCTGCTGTGAAAACTGTGCTGTGGTGTCAGAGAGCTTTACCAGTGGGCCTTAAAGTCCACACAGTGGCTACGCTAACTGTCCTTGGCTGTGATTATAGGGACAGGCATCAAAATATGAACGATACTTTATTCATAATTTGGTCTGAGAAGAAGGATGCACCAACACCATGTCAAAGATGTAAGGAATCTACCACCAAGATTAGCAGTTCGCTGTTCTGAAAACCCTGAGACTTGAATAAAATGTGACTATATATAATAGAATTCGCTAAACTCTTCATTAGACAGGGGAATTTTTATAATATAAAGTGCCTTTAATTTAATTTAGAATTCATTTTGTACCACTTTTAGCACTATCTATTTGAAAAGTACTGAATGATTAGGAGTGTTATTAGAGGTTTCACTCCATACAATGAACTATTCGAGTAATAATTTCATACCACTTTAGAATCTCTATTTGCTTTGCAGTCACTGCATTTTATATGGAATATTTTGCATACATTCATCAGTGAATAGATCATGCACACAGTTTTACATTTTACACATGTCCACACATCCAAACAGCAATCAATAATTTTATAGTCAATTACTTTTATGGAAACACTAAAAGCAGTTTCATACATCACTACCTATGAAAAATATTTTAATAGTTTTTAAATTTCAGCTTTTAAGACATAATAATGTCATATTCTCTCCAGCATCTGCCATACCCCCTCTGTTCTTCTTCTGCAGTTTAATAAGCATCTATTTGCTACTTTAGATCACAGTAACACTTAATCAGTCCAACTGTTATCTCATTTCATTTAATTGTTTCACTCCATGCGTGCTCCGCACACACTCACAAGAGACGAGAAAAGACGAGAACAGCCTGATTAAAGGGGTCACACGACAGCTCCCAGAACAGTAATAGTGGGTTGTCATAGAAACAAAAGCCTACAGTTTTGA
Organism: Brachyhypopomus occidentalis; assembly: GCA_020368025.1. Classification (NCBI taxonomy): domain Eukaryota; kingdom Metazoa; phylum Chordata; class Actinopteri; order Gymnotiformes; family Hypopomidae; genus Brachyhypopomus; species Brachyhypopomus occidentalis. The sequence continues at coordinate 6,652,440 of JAGXOD010000005.1, forward strand.
TTTGCTAGCGGTTTGTACTTGGCGCTGTTTGCTAGGTGCTATTTCCCCCCCGCTTTGATTTCATGAAAAGTTTGTGACTGCGTAATTTACGTACTGCTTTGTTCATGCATGCAGGTCAGTGACGTCAGAGGTTACTGCGTCATCAGAGAAAGGAGGCGGACCCTCACAGTGCACTTGCTAAAGCCGCACCTGTTACGAGTGACTCTTAGATAGATATTCATGGGGGAGCAGTTTCATTGGTTCCCTCCCGCCTCCCTGCAGCTCCTCCCCCAGCACCTTCCCCTGCATTGGCACTCCAGCCACACCGAAGCTCCTCCCCCACACTTCCCACCCTCTCTGCTCCTTTGACAAAAGTTTGTTTATGAGAGTAGAACAGCCCTTTGTGGCTTATCACTGCACCAAATAAAGGTCTCACACACATCCCCTCTCTCTCTTCCCTTTCCCAGAGACTACAAAAGGCCCGGCACCTGATTCAGCAGCACTCCTGCGTCCTCCGGAATGACGAGCCCGTGATGCCTGCCTGGACGTAGGTGTCCCTGCTTTCCCGCACGTCCTACAGCGTGTCCTCACCTCAGATCACGTGCGGCATGACGTGACCTTTGGAGAGCTGTGCCCGAGTGTATTGCATTCTGGGAAGGCAGCGGGCTTTCGCGCTCCTGCTCCCACTGTTCGACGCAGCGAGCGTCCCCGGACGGGGACAGGAACAGCGGGACATGGGTGGACAGGGCCACTGTCCTGCTGTGGAGTTCAGAGAGAGGCTGCGAGATAAGATGCTTGGTTCCATAGCCTCTAGTCCCTTCAGCTCCGTGTCTCTCTGTTCCGCCTTCTCTGTTTGAAGTAAGCCCCGCTTCATGTGAAATCCCCTTATCCTGACCGAGAAAATGAACATTTTGAAAAGGAGCGTTTCAATGGAGGCAGAGGAAGGAATCATTGCACCTGTTAATGGTAAAACACAGCCCGAATATACTCCCCATTCTGCAGGAAGTCATCATTCAGAGAGGTGCTCGTCAGACTAACGCCGCTGCGTTTAATCAGTCGTCGGCAGGCTTATCGAGGCTTGAGCATTGATGTGTATCTGTCTTGACACACGGTGCTCGATGTTGTTTCTTTTAGGAAGGGAAATGCGGGCGGCCCTGCGCATAAAGTTCACCGCAATATCATGTAATATCTGGCAGTGCAGCTGCTGCCACAGCAGAAGGCAGATTTCGGTCCTCGGCTCCCTTTCTCAGGATAAAAGTGCAGCACACTCTGGGTGTGTGTGTGTGTATGTGTGTGTTTTCTCTTCGGAGAGCAGCTCATACAGTAGGTGTCTGTTGGGGAGAGATAACAAATCACAGAGTGCCTGACGTTTCAACGCTGACTCTGAGTTTCTCTGATGGCAGGCTGGGCCCCTAACCTCTCTTAGATACTTCCCCGAGCACTCTCTCTGCTGTCTGCCACGAACCTCACAGCTGACATTTCTGCTCATTATACCCCACTGCGTCTTCCTCACAAACTTAATTCAATATGTGACCCAAATGTTCTTCGGATTACGTCAACATTGCAGCACAGTTTGGTTACCCCCCCCCCCCCCCCCCCTCCCCCACTCTTAATCTCCTCTCTGTTTGTTTTGACGCTGCCCTGTGTTCGCTGTCAAACAGGGCCAAGACTCTGCCATGCTGTTTTCGTGTTCCTGTCCTGTTGTTTGCAGATATTGGATTCAAGATGACAATGAGCCGGAAGAAAACAGGCCCTTTTAAAATATGAATAGAGTGGGACCTAGAATGGGACTCCTCGTCTGTAAGGATGCCTTTAGGAGCTGTGTTTTTTAATTTTTTTAATTCCCCCCGGGGCCAAATTAAAGGCGTGCCATTATCCCTGGCAAATTACCACGCTGGCTTTGTGGTCCAGCTATGGTACATTAGTGCGCCTGAAGATGTGGCCTAGCTGTGTCCATTCACCCGACAAACACAGGGTCCACTGGCAGATCCTTGGCTGCCGCCACAGAGGAGGTATTCACGGTGGGCGGAGGGGGCCGTGCGGTTAGGGACCCGCGCCGCCACCATGCCCAGATACGCTCTCGCACCCCAGTTTGGGTGCACTGACGGCTGATCTGCTCGAATTCGAACCAATTAAGAAGTTTGGATTTGGTGGCATAGGGGGCGGGAGCTCGGCGCCAGGGGTCGTACGCCAGTCGTGCAGGGAGGCGGTCAGGCTGAGAAGCGGCAGGTCATGTGGCGTTTTTTGGGCCTGCTCAGACCCTGATGGTGGTGGGACCTTGGTGTGGTGCTTTGGACCTGGACAGTAGAGAAAGGCTGAGACTACACCTGCCTGTGCACCGCCTGAGATGGCTGCTCCACCAAGGTGCCCGTTAACGACACATCATCGGTTCTTATTGAGCAGTGCGAGGCTGTAAAGGTTGAGGACTATGGCGATTAATCAAGGCTAGCGGCCGAACGCCTGGACCTACCAGCTTGATTACATACGTCTTACTTTGGTTGGCTTTCTTTCATGGTAATGGTACAATGGAAATCTGCACATCTTTATGAACGTTGCCCTTGATTCAACCCCATAAATCAGCCTAAGGCTAATATTAATATTGACCACGGTGTTTGAGAGGCCTGTTACTGGCTGAGAGGCCGTCTGATTTGCTAGTCTGATTCGGCTGTCTGATTCGCCTGTCTGATTCGCCTGGATTCTCCTGCCAACAGAAGCACGCTGAAGTTTCCCCACTCTAGCCTGCGCAGCCGAATCTGCACTCTAATGTTGTTGTTCGCGTTTATGAAGTCCCACTCCCTCCCTCCCAGTAAATGAGTAATAGAGAGTGTTTAGTGTGTGGCGATGACAGGGACTGAGGCAGTGTAAATGGTGGGCTATGCTCGGGGTCATTAAGCGCTGTGCCTTGGGTCTGCTGGATCTTTTATCATCCACTCTGGATCAGTGGCTATAAAACGGTGGCCTGCTCTGTGTGTTTATTTCCTTTAACAAAAGATTAGCTGTCTGCAGCCCATGAGCCCTGCTGATGCCCTGTGGGAAGAGAGGGGCAATGAAAGCATAAATTTGCTTATAATCTCTCTCTCTCTCTCCCTCTCACTTTCTTTTCTCCCTCTCTCTCTCACTCTTTTCTCTCTCTCTCCCTCTCTCCCCTCTCTCTCCCTCTCTCTCTCTTTCTCTCTCCCTCTCTCCCCCTCTCTTGCCCTCTCTCTCTCCCTCTCTCTCTCTCCCTCTCTCTCTCCCTCTCTCCTTCTCTTGCCCTCTCTATCTCTCTTCCTCTCTCACCCTCTCCCTCTCCTTCTCTCACTCCCTCTCTCCATATCTCCCTCCCGCTCACTCTCTCTCCCTCTCTCCCTCTCTCAGTGTGTTTGTAGGTATGGGTTCTATGAGTCTTACCCACATCCCACCTGATTTCCTCCAACTCCTTTTAATTATTGAGGCAGCCGATTCCATTGTTTCAGGCTGACTATTAAACCCAGGATAAGATAATTTTGCTCCCATGCTGTAGAGCACGTAATCATCCAAAACACACAAACTACACAAGACAATGCAACCAAATGTGTGTTATTAACGCAGAAATTATACAGTTCCTTTAGATACGGAACATTTGTGAATATATTTTGTGCAGACACTTATATAGACTTCGGTATGCATGGAACGATGATGGAATGCTTTCTTTCATTATATATACGGGATGGCAAAGGTGAGTGGTGAGGATCTTTGGAGTTTTCTTTGCCCTCTGTGATCTTTGGATCTTTGGGGTGAGTTGGGCAGAGGCAGACGTGCTGATCTTTGGAGAGTTTGGGGTGTGATTCAGGTGAGGGTGAGATTGAGTTCACTGTTCTTGAAAAAAAAAAATCACTCCCCATATATCGCTACGACAGCAGAAGCTTTTTTTATATGACAGGATTTTGAAAATATTCATTTTATACATATTCTTACTATAGAACACAACTTGTGCAGAGCACGCATAATCACCCGCTGATGTATAGACAGTGTAGCCATATATGGTCTTTTATCTCTTCCTAATGTTCAGGCTGTGTGCAGGTTTCATTATTAATGAGGATAGACACCATTCCCGACTACACTAAAAGTTGAACCAAGTTAATAAATGCAGGTGCTTTTCAAAATCCCCAGAGGATCCTCAGAAATTGTGGGAAACGCAGACCAAAACTAGCCATCAATTACTGCCATAAGCCTGCAGTGCTGTTTAATCATTCAGGAAGGATTAGAGGAACCCGTCAGTCCTTTACCTAATTATAGCTTTGGTGGCTCCTGTACACGGTGTGTCTAGCTTTGGAGATCAGCCAAAGGTCTGTGTTCTCTCTATTTTACAGAAAATTAGGGAGCAGCAGGAGACAAAGGCCTCTATCTATGTTTTAACAACTAAATAAAGATGCCACAAAGGGTCTCAGGTCCCTTTATATGAAATGAGAGCTGGAAAGAGAATTTCAATGAGTGGATTTTCATCCTCAGTGGTAGTCCAGTCTGTGATGTATTCCTCCCAAACACTCAGCACTGCAGTGACTCTGAAGAATGAGAGTGTTTGAGTTCATCTGTTCATGGGCTCATAGATATGCTAGTGCGAAAGGGTCTTTGTGCGAATGACCGAAGCCTTTGTCTCTAACGCAGGTCAGAGAAACTCATCTACGCGTTTATTTTTATTCTGGAAAATGATAAGGAGGGTTAGGGAAGAGGATCACGTGGAAGTTCTACAGAACATGGAGTTCATTTAGTAGCTGGAGCTTCTCCATCACAGAGTGACCAGAGGGCTTTGATGTTTCCCAGTCTATTTTTAATTTCGAGGGCGTTTTTGAAGCTGGACAGTCTCTTCAGGTAGCTGGAGATGTAGCCACTCCTGTGAAGAGAGTGGCACGAATGGTAAAGGGATGTGGAAAGATCCGGAAAGATGGCATCGCAGTGCAAGTTCGTTCCGTGTTTTTCGAGGAGGCGTGTATGTGCACGCACTGGTGCTTCAGGTGGGAAGCGAATGCAGATGCGTACGGGGGGGAAACTGACAGCCCGTCAAAGCACGCTAGATTTGTGGTGCTCTTGTTTGTGATCAGCACCAAGTATCATCTAACTTCCTATATAAAACTAATGCAAATAATTCATAAATGAACGTTTATTGCTGTTTGGCTTGCTTGTAAAGTGTGGTGTTCTTTGAAGTGTCATATGCGAGTAAGCGGTGTCGATTCCGTGTTATCATCTCCCGTCCGAGACATTAGTGCGGTGAGCTGTGATGGGGAGCTGTGGCATTAATGTTGCTCAGTGTTCCCATTCAAACGAACAGCACGACATTGTTTTTCTTTTATTTGTCCTAGTAGTGTAACTGCACCGCGTTTAAATCTGTTGTAAGATTTCCTGGTGTGAATCCTGGGGTCACGCCTCAGGACATCCTTAACAAGGAATCACACGGCAGCTAGAAAGAGTAGGCGAATTTTTTTCAGCATACTAATTAATCTGAAACATGTTTTAAGGTGCAGAGCTTCAGCGGTGGCTGGTGGATCCAGGTTCCATTTCTCGATCAATTAGCATTCATCCTGTTCGCAGCTGTTAAGATCCGTCAATGCACGGATGCAAAGGATGCAAATATTCTGTGCAAAATCTGCTGCTACACTGCACGCCAACAGGCTGGAATCACTGAGCTACAAGTAGCTGAAAGTGTGTGAGCCGCTGAACTGGGAAATGCTCCTGACACGTCGACGGTTTTCACTGAGTTTGTCATTTTCAGGTAAGATTGCATCAAATCCCCCTGGACCATGACCATGATCATTCATCTCGTGGACAACAGTAATCAGTCTGCTATCACGTGTGTGCAAGACATGGAAATGCTATCTGCGTAAATTAGACACCCCTGTGCCGTGCGCACACACGCGCCGCAAAAACTTTCCAGCTTTTGGTTTACTGCAGACCTTTGCAGTTTGCTTTAACCAACACATGAAATAAAGCCGCTGTATTTCCCAAGTGTGGCTCTGCTTCTGTGGGCTTGTTCATTGTACTGGCCACATTCCAGAATTCCTGTACCAATGTGCTTGTCTGAGCATCCTGATTTAACGGCCTCGTTAAAAAAAGCGCTACACACAAAGTAACTGCCAAGAGACCATACGTTCCACTTTCTGTGGAATATGTATCCCAGAATCCCTTGCCCTGCGCATGTTAAAGCCTGACCCTGCTGGCGGGGCTCCTGAGGGCCTGAATGCTTTGTGCCGACGTGCACCGTAGGGATGGCAGTTGGCCTTGGAACTCTGGACAAGACTCGTGTTGACCCCAGAACCCCCCCCCCCCCCAATCCTGCTGATGTCCACTCAGCAGCCAGACATGAGCAGACCCCGCGCCGGGTCACGGGTCGCTGGGATGCTTCAGCGGCCAAAAGCCTCGACACTTCCAACCTGTCGCTGATCTGTTGGCTGCAGATTGTATAATCTGCTGGGAGATGCAAGGTCAGGGTGGGTTCGGCTGTTTTAATCAGATCCTTTAGTCTAGCTGTCATGTACTCGACACAGATGAGACTCTGTACAGTGGTTATGAGTAAAAAGGACCATGGGAACATCAGGGCCCTCTAACCAGAGCAGATTTTCCTGTGATTTATTATAGATTTGGAGTAAACAGTGGTGTATATACTGTATGTTATATCAGAGGTACGAATTTACTGGAGCCAATTATTTTATTCACTACAGAAACCAATGGAAGTCCTTTGAATAGTTTTGGTTTAGCCTGTGCTGCTCCTGCAATGCTGTGTCCCTTAGTAATCCTCTCATAATCCTCTTCTGAGTGGAATGTGTGTGTGGGTGTGTGTGGGTGTGTGAGGGTGTGAGTGTGAATCTGTGTGCTGTTGTGTGTATATGTACTGAGCTTGGAGCCACAGATCAATGAACTGTCTTGGAGAGAGAAGGAGTTTGTGCATGCATGTGTGTGTGTGTGTGTGTGTGTGTGTGTGTGTGTGTGTGTGTGCGTGTGTGTGTGTGCGTGAGAGCGACAGACGTTGTGTGTGCACTTCTGAAGCACGGAATGAAAGCCGAGAGCACGCTATGAAAGCGAGGCTGTGCTCCAAATGCCCGGCGTGGCTCTGCGGCTCTGAGCTGCTTCTGAGGAGCAGTCTGGGTGGAGACGGACATGGGGAAGGAGTCGCGCTGCACGCTGGCCTGGAGGAGCAGGGTCTCAGGAGAAGGAGATCCAAGGAGCTGCCCTCCCATATCCCCTATTACTGGCTCCAACCGAGCGAAGCAGGTCAAATGCCACAATATACCGCAGAAATTCTCCCAAACCCACACCATAACGAGCCTCCGGCTTCCCGTAAGAGTCCATGGTAAATAGTCACACACTATCTACACTGAAACATATTAGTGAACGAGCTGACCGTTGTGCAGTGAGGAGTGCTGTCATCATCCCAGCACGACGCCTGCAGTCTTAAGGGTACTTAAAGCACTTTAGATACTCTTCCTCCTGAGTTCTGGTTTGCATGCCATGTAAAGATGAACAAAAAGGCTGTTGAGATGTTGAGAAGAAATGTGAGAGAAATCTAACAGATAAAAAAAAGCTAAAATATAGAAAAACCTCACAAAAATCAAAATGTCATATACATAATGTACACAAACTAAATATATATTTAAAAAAAATACATGTGACATTTCTGGAGAATTTTAGACAGAAAGACAGACACTTTTATTGTGGAGTAATTTACACACCCTGCTGTTTTTCACTTTTATAGTTATGCTTGGAAAGAGTGTGCAGGGTACACACAATATACACACAATATAATAAGAGGTTATAAAAAAATAAGGAAAAGTGTGTAGTATATACCCAGTACATACACATGTACTGAAAATTGTATGTTATTTATGTGTGTGTGTTATCTTCTGTGTGCGGTATGCAGGAGTAAAGTTCATTATGTTGATAATGGAGAAATGTTTATTATGCTGATGATGGAGTAAAGTTCATTAAGGTGATGATGGAGTAAAGTTCATTATGGTGATGATACATGACTTTTTGTTACATACAATATATAGTGCAAAGTGTTCCTGTAACTGTGGAGTGCAAAACATGCAGAGGGAGTTATGGGATACGTAGATCCCATATGTATAAGATTATGAAGAAAAAGATTGATCTGTGATTGCATGAGAGATAGCAACACAGGTGTGTGTGAGTGTGTGTGTGTGTGTGTGTGTGTAAGAGAGTTTGCAGCATGACGTGTATTTTGTGAAATCGTGTGATATGGTAGGACCACTGCCTTCTTGTCTAGATAAGAAGGTTGATTTCTTAGAAACTATGAATGGTGTGTATCGAGCACTTTGAGCACCTTCCCTTTATAACAGTATTGAGTATTTGATGAGAGAGGACTCATATAAATGAGGTCATTTCCTGTATACCCAACGTCTCCATGTCCTCGTACTGCTTGGCCCTGTTCTTTGTTTCCATTTGTATTAGAAATATGCTTTAGATGCAGATTAGGTTGGGGGGTTTGTTTCTGTCTTAAGTAACCATGGAGCCCACGGATCCCTGCTGTTTAGTGAACTCAAGGTGCTTCTTGGAGTTTGATGACAGCAGAAGCCCTTTGTTGCTACCAAGGTGGTGCTTCCGTGTAGATTTACGAAACTCGCCGTTCACTCCCATGTTTGTTTATGACACACTGTGATTAAACATACGTTCTCTGGCAAATGGAATTCACTGTCTGCCTGTGATATCTGTTCTCTCTCTCTTCATCTGGAGACTTGAAATATGCAACCAGCTTTTGCTTCACCTCACCGAGTGTGTGGTTCCTGGGTTTTTAAAAACATCGTGGTTTTTTTTTTCATCCTGGTCTAAAATTAGCTGTGAGTACACAGACATCGGCTATAACCATAACCGTCTTTCATCGTATGGAAATACGTGGCCTTAATGTTGGAGGACACAAGGAGATTGAGGAGTGAGGCCTTTTATTGGCATTGCCTGATGTGTAAAGGTTAACCAGAAAAGTTAGACATGGGCGTGTGTGCTGTGGGCTCATGTTTGTCACACTCCAGTGAAACAGGAGTGTCATGGATGACCAGTTTCTTAAGATTCAGGTTTTCTTGAAAAATACAATGTATTTTTCCATTCGCATACATCCACCAAGACAGCCACCTTCACATACATCCACCAAGACATCCACCTCCAACCTCCATCAGTGTTCAGTACAGGTGAAAGCACGATGCGCATCCCAGGCTAAACGCATTAGCTGCAGTTCCCTCATGACCATGTGCATCTGCTGTTCATCAAATGCATTTTAAACAGGATGATGTCTTAGGAAGGTTAATTCACTTTCATTTCTATTAGTTGTTGCAGCAAGACAATCTGCTTGTTGTGTGTAGTCCACACCTGCCTGCAGCGTGGACCTCGTGTTTACGTTTTTCACTCACAAGAAAAGTGATTTGACGTTTTAGCTACGGCTATTTCTGCGAGCATATAATAAAGAATTGGTTTAAGCTACAGATTTGGAGCTAGGGTGTGATTTTTGGTTTAGGAGAGCGTCGCATGGCCGAGGTCCAAGCGTCTTCCGCGTCTGCGTGTGTGTGCAAACGCACCTGCTACACCTGCTTCCTCGTTAATGAAGCTGCGGTACGCTCAGGCCCATTTTCGTTTCCACGGCGCCGCATTACCGCCATTTCCCGCACAGCCCTGGCTGCGAATGGGAGCTGCTTTAGATGAATGCAAATTCCGCTGAGCTGCGTCGGGGCTCACCGAGCGCATGCTTGATGTGTTTCTGCGCTGCCAAGCCTATCCGCGCTCGCGCCGCGAGAGAGGCACGCGAGCGTGTGCGGGGCTGAATGGACGCGCTGTCCCGCTGCCTCCGTTAGCTCACCGGGGTAATTATTCAGCCCGGTCTGTGTCACCCTGCACACGAATCCCCACACAACCCAGGCTTTTCTCCCAGCTCCGGGCAGCTCCGTCTCTCCCAGCCTCTGCTCCCGCGCGCCGCGAGCGTCCGTCGTCGGGCCGTGTTGTGAATTCGTTCCGAACGCTCCTCACCACGCCGATCCCCGGAAGCACGAACGGCCGTGGGAGGGACGCCGAGAGCAAGAGGAGTGGACGCGCAGGGCTGTGTAGAGCAGTCCTGTGCCATCCGCTCAGTAAAGCTGCTCCGAGGTGCACGGCTGACTGTTTAGCTGGTGTGGTTCCCCGTGGGGAGTGACCTTTTGTAGTGGAATTAAGCACTGAGTTGTGTGATTATTGGGGCTCCTCTCACGTCTCTCCTCATGTCATTATTTGAACCTGGTCTAAAATGAGCCTAAAGTATATCAGACATAATCATAATTGTCTTTTTTCGTTTCAGTTTTGCCAGCTTAAGCTTTCTTTGCATGGAAATGCATCATTGCTCACAGATGAAGAGAGTATCGTAGACGGCGGATATCGGGATGCCACGAAGCCACGATCCTTTTCCTTACTGACAGGCTTTTGAGAACTGTGAGCCAGTATTATTATTAAACTGTATGATCTATCGTTGCTGAAATCACCATGAAAACGGCTCAGATTCTAACATGATACCATGGCATAACACTGAATGTGAGGGGATTACTGGTTTTGATATCAATGTTTTTTGAGACTGCTTTTTGAAATCACTGCTTAATTTCTTAAGTGTGGTTTATCTGTTGAAATGCTGCAGGCAGTGCTCAGGCAGTGCTCAGACAGTGCTCAGGCAGTGCTCAGGCAGTGCTCAGACAGTGCTCAGGCAGTGCTCAGACAGTGCTCAGACAGTGCTCAGGCAGTGGTCAGTGCTCAGGCAGTGCTCAGGCAGTGCTCAGGCAGTGCTCAGACAGTGCTCAGGCAGTGCTCAGGCAGTGCTCAGGCAGTGCTCAGGCAGCGCTCAGGCAGCTCAGACAGGCTCAGGCAGTGCTCAGGCAGCCAGGCAGTGCTCAGGCAGTGCTCAGGCAGTGCTCAGGCAGCGCTCAGACAGTGCTCAGGCAGTGCTCAGGCAGCGCTCAGACAGTGCTCAGGCAGCGCTCAGACAGTGCTCAGGCAGTGCTCAGGCAGTGGTCAGTGCTCAGGCAGTGCTCCACCTTTTCTTGAGCGACAAGGATGAGACAGTGCTTTCCCATCCGTCCTCAGACCCCCCCCAAGAGCAAAAACCCCTCAGAAACACTGGAATTGGACGAAAGACGATGCGGCCATTGTCAGTCATCCTTCAAAAGGCTTTCTCCCTCTCTCTCTCCTTCTCTCCCTCTCCCTCCCTCTCTGTCTCTTTCTTCCCCACACGGGTTTATTATAGACGGGATACGTGCCCGGGGTGGTTGAGAGCGGTGTGAGAGTGGCTTTTTGCACAGTCGAAGCCCTAGAGCACAGACAGGAGGTGTCCGGCCAAGCTCAGCAGGTCCCTGCCGCTCCGTCTCTTCATAGCGTCCTGTCGTATCTGTTAGCTCGTAGCAGGCCAGTCTCTCCCCGAGCTGGTCTGCAGAGAGAGCTGTCGTATATGTTAGCTCGTAGCAGGCCAGTCTCTCCCCGAGCTGGTCTGCAGAGAGAGCTGTCGTATATGTTAGCTCGTAGCAGGCCAGTCTCTCCCTGAGCTGGTCTGCAGAGAGAGCGCTCTTCATATTCAGTGGTGCAACCCCCAAATTCCTGCAGGGATTCGAGCCCGGTGGTTATAAGGTCATTTTAATGGGTTGGGTTTTCTTTCTTTTCTGCCAGCCAGGCTGAAGGATGTTCTGGGGCCGTGTGTGTGGGTGTGTGTGTTGAAGTGGATATGGCAGTAATTCCCACTGAACCTGATTGAATTCTTCCTTGCCCGTATTCTGTGGCCGTCCCAGGCCGATGGGATGGGCGTCCGATGGTGGGTGTGTAACCTCTGTGCCCCCCACACTGATGGGATCATAGTCATGCCTGCGTGTGACTAATAAAGGTCAAAGGTGAGATCCTGGGTTCAGTGCCCACCAGAGCAATGCGTCTCACCTCCTGCCTGCCCTTTTTGTAATTAGTCACAAAGACATATTGAACTTATTGGTCTGTGTGTATGTGCGTACGTGTGCGTATGTGCGTGGGTGTGTGTGCGCATGTGTGTGTGTCCTTAATGTTAATTCTTTTATTCGTCTCTTTATATAGAACAAACATTCCATCTTATAGGAAGCGATGCTCTCCTGTGCGCCGGGTTCTGCTCTGAAGTCGGCACTAATCAGTTTGCTCATCAATTAAACTGTCTCACAGCCTCGTGCTCAGAGTGTGTTTTTGTGCCCACTCGAGTTAATGAGAACAGCATTCCGCATTTTGTCCTTCAGACAGCAGCTAATTGGAGTGTATTGTGCGTCCCGTCCCGCTGAAATGTGATGAAAGGGTCTCGCGTACTCACCAGTGCTACAGCCGATATGTATGAACAGCGGACTGCAGCACTAATCTCCACCTCTTGACCCTTTATCTGCTGTTTTATATGCACCCGTCAGACTGGGACTGAGCTCCCTCCCTCTTATCTATGTATTTGCCTCCTGTTCTTGTCATGTCTGTCTAGTGCGGTGACAGCAGTACGACCCCCCCCCCCCCCCAACCATCTCTCCGCCTCACGTTCTGATCTCCACTGCCTTGTTAAGAACCCAGGCTTTCTCACCTGGACAGCCTCTGCTAAGAGTGGACGGGTACGTGGGGCGGACAGTCGCCTTTGTCCTCGCCAACTGGCTTTTGTGCCCACGTCACACGTCCTTCAGCACCTGTCAGACAGCAGCTGGTTGTTGCTCTCATCAAGCCTGGCAGCCTTGGGGTTTTCAGGCACCACTCCTCTTAGGGGAACTGGGGCTTTGAACGGGGTTCGCTCACTTTATTGCATTTGATTCTGTTTTCCCGCTAATCGTAAAGCCCTCTGCTAGCTTGCGGGGTGGGATGATGGGGGGGGGGGGGTTGTGTTTGTGTTCAACTTTTGCATGCAAATGAAACTAACAAGGCTTCTGTATACCAGTGAAGACCTAATAAGAGGACCATGTGTTCATTTTATCAGCCTGCGTCCCTGTAAGCAGGGACAGGCGCGAGCAGGCCAAGCCAACCAGGCCAAGGCGACCAGGAGCAGCTCGGTTATCGCGCCGCTGAGAGCTGGAGGAGAATTTGGCAAGTGCTGGATGCGAAACATACCAATTGGACCATGTCCAGGCGCGCAGCTTCCCAGAACACTGTTAACTTTTCAGCAGTGAGTCAACACTGGACAATAATATATGCTGCTACAGGCTTTGGGTTGAGGTTGGGGGGGGGTTTGGCTTTAACTGCCATTGTGTGTAATATGACGCTGTCCGTCAGCATCAGTGGTGAGAAGATGAGTTATCGCCTGCTCTCTGAGGTGGACATGTGGGGTATTGAAGGCCACCAGCCAGGAGGAGAGTGTGGTGGCAGGTTACTGAGGAGCAGCAAAGGGGAGTAAGAGACGGATGGGGGGAGGAGTGGGCGTGTGATGCCGCACGACAGCAGCTGTGATTGGTGGATGGCCTCTGGCCCGGCCCGTTCTGCTGCTCGGCCTGCGGCCCAGATTCGGTCTGACCGCCCATCTGAGTGGCCCATACATCACCCCAGCAGGCCTGGACACAAGGAAACCTATATGAGCACGAAGATGTGTGTTTGTGTGTGTGTGTGTGTGTGTGTGTGTGTGTCTTTCTGGGTGCTGACATAAGAATGGATCTTGTTTTTGAAGGAAGCACAAGTGTGTAGCCCCTTAAGGGGCCATGCATGAGTAGCATTCTTTTATATGTCACTGCTCATTTGATCATGTGCACTTGCACTGACAGCATGGAGCATCTGTTTGTTCTAGTGGAACAGGTACGATGTGTCTCTGAGCATCACAGACTCCATGCAGGTCTGTGAGCTCACCCTCTAGCACAACTTACACAGCAGGACCCAGTGTTGTTGAAAGAAATCGAGCTGAAGTTTAGTTTACTTAATCTAAATTGCAAGGAGAACCTGACTATGCTGCATTTAGGACATCGATATGAATGTCGCAGAGAAACCGGAATATTCATGGAAATGTGAAAATGGATCTGGACCGCAAGAGGTGATTATCATAATTGCGTTGTGTTCTGGGTTTTCTGGATTTTTGAAGATGGAGTTGGCAGAGCAGAAAAGCTCATGAGGGAGGCTCCAAAACATAGACAACTGTGGTGGGATGAAGCAACTCCGGGGCATCTGCGGGGCAACGCCGGGCAACTCTAGGCTACTCTGAGCAATTCTGGACACCTCTGGGCCTGGGCAAAAGTTCCCATCTCCAGTGTTCTCATCTCCCTTATGCTGTTTAGCGTGCCTGATCACAAAACTCGGCCAGTGTGTTAAGCTCCACCCCCCATTCCCACAACGATTAGCGCCTTTAAAATGCTTGTGTGTTCCATATCCAAATTTTGTTGCGCGCAATTCGACTGTCCAAATACAAACGGTGCCTTTTTGTGGTGTGCACTGCTGCTGAAATGACGCTTACAAGGCGTGTGATTGCTCAGAACGAGCCGTGATTACATGGTGCTGCTCAGGATGTGGGCATTGCAGGTGCAGTTAGCTTCTGCACGCTTGGTAGAAGTTAAAGCGGTACAGCTCGTGCTCGCCAGTTCAGGCCAGACAGCACTGTCATGTGAGGGGTGTGTGGATCGTGTGTGGCACTGCTGAAGCGTTGCTCTGCGCTTGTCGCTAGCTACAGCCAGTCTTCTTTTGTGCTTTGGCGTGTCCTTTAATCTTGTGCGAGTCAAAATAACTCCCTCGATCGCTTGTCCAATTTGGAGTCCCCGCACTTCATGGCCGGCGCTCCCTCACTGGCTTAAGCGGGCTTACCTGGTGTCTCCCACAAAGACGTACGCTAGACTTCTCTCTCCGCTTAGCACAAGAGAGAAAATTAGCATTCCGGTGTTAGCGGCTGCACATTAGCGTCTCCCCTGAGGGAACGTGTATGATCCACCAGTGTAGTGCTAAGTGGCTACACCACCAGCTGTGAAAATGGCTAATGTCTTAAATACAGACAGATCTGAATGGCTGCATGTCGAACACAGGCAGATGTCTCTGAACTGAGATGACTAAACGCTATGAACTGCTGGTCCCAGCCTTGTCCCCAGACTAATACAGCGTCTGGAAAATCATAACCACAGGTTGCCACTCCAATAACCTCCAAGTCTCCATCTCAGCTCGTGATCCTATTGAAGGCATGCTCAGATGCACCTCCAGGGAGGGATTGGTAGCCTGTGAGTGGCAACCTGATTTATTTCATCTGCTTATTAATCGGCCACCATTCAATGACCCCTGAACTGAGTAGCAAACGTATAAAATCCTACCACAGCCTCTATATGAAAATTACATACTAGATTGTGACCTTTTCAAGCTGCTAAATACAAAATGACCTTTCAAAACTGCTATAGCCTTATAATGTCAGATTAAAAGCAAATATAATCTGCGCTATTTGTGGAGCTAGCAATGTGCTGCGAAGCAGCGTGCTCTCTCAGGGCGACGCCCATGTGATGGCGGGTGACGATGATTGGGTGTGTGATGGCGGGTGACGATGATTGGCTGTCTGGCCCTGTCAGCTGCTCAGCCACTCTCCCTCTTCTCTGTCACTCTTGTTATGACCCAGGGACATGAACATGCTGAAAGTGCAGCCACTATGATAGGTCGCTGTCAGGCCGAGCACACATCTACACATCTAGGGCCACGAACGGGGGGCGAAGATACGCTATCGGGTACATTTGCCGGACACGCGTGGAATCTTTGGCCATCGACCACATCCAGGGATCTCCGCTGGCTTTCTGAGGCCCATTCCTGGACACAAGACCTTTCAGTGATTTCATGGACTCACCCATGTGTGAGATGTGCAAGTCAATAGCACGATCCCCCTCCCCCACCAGTCATCATCAGCACCCTTCACCCCCTCACCCCAAGGTCCTTTATATGGCTCTTTCTCATTCTTTTCCATCCCGCTTCCAATTCAGCCATTCTTTCCCTAAGTGTGCATCCCACATTCACACCCCATCCCCCTCCTCGCAGGGCCCCCATTGTCCCTCTGTGGCCCCTAGTAGGCCATCCTAGAACAGGCTTTAAGGGATTTGGTGTGGCCAAGTCTTTTGAGAGGAATTAGAAATGCTCGGTGTAACCCTGACCGACCTGGACTGAGATCAGGGCCACAGGCTGAATGGTACAGCAGTGAAAGGGTAGCACTGATGGGAAACTGAGGCCAGTTTTTAATAAGATGCCTGTGAGGATGCTTTTGGCCTGTTATATGATCTTGCCTTTGGGCAAGAAATACGTTTGAGATCAATAGGGTTTATAGGGCAGGCGCTTGAGTTCTTAAAATAGGACCCATAAAGGTTTATTTGATGGGGCTGTAGTGCTCTGAATGCAACAGTTTCAACATTGCAAACTTTATTGCTCTGGAATGTTTCCGCAAGTATTGCTGGCATTGTTCTTGAATGTACTATCCTTAAAGTGCTCAACTTTATATGGTGCCGTAGTAAAGTCTTCAGATTTTGTATCACATGTCTGTATTCTTTTTTTTTGCCAGATGATGCCAGTAAATATTTTTCATCTGCTCTCCATTATTGGCTTTGAAAAAGGTGCAAATTATATGGTAAAACAAACAAACAAACAAAAAGATCTAAAAAAAACCTAAGATCTAAGGAAACATCAACGTTTTTGTTTGGCCTAAGAGAGTCTTCAGTGGCAGGCTTAACCATTCCTTGAACAATGTTTACAGAAGGTCTGTAAAGGTACACAGGAGGCAGTCTTGTTTAAGTTGCCATATTTGTCAATTGTGTATATAAATATATAAATATATATAAATATTTTCACCCCAATCAAAATTTGTCCTCCACATATACCCATCTGTGCAGTGAGAACACACATCACTAGGGGGCTGTGTTGCACACGTGCCCAGAGCGGTGGGCAGCCCTATTTGGGAGCAGTTGGGGTTAGGTGTCTTACTCAAGGGCACCTCAGTCATGGCCTCAGGCCTGGGAATCAAACCCATGACCCTCCGGTCACAAGACCGGTTCCCTAACCACTGTAAGTTATACAGTCAGTAGTTCAGTTCTTAGTTCAGAACTTTTAGATATTTATATTTATGTTTTTTTGTTTTTCCTCAAGCTAGCTATGTTTATCATATAGAAGGGCAGATTCAGAATGAAAGTTGTTATTGGTGATTCTCTTCTTCAATGACCCTCTTCAGCTGGTAGTACCGAAAGTGCCATACGATTGTAACTAGACACAGGTGAAAACAATCAGACTAGGAACCCAAAATGAGGGCCAGGGCGAACAGAACCAAACAGAACCAGGAAGAAAAACATGTAAATGTGTCCCATGTAAATTGCGGTGCCAGGTATTGGGCAATAACTACAGCTTGAAATATGAAAGGGTTCGATTCTATTAGAAACAAGAGTTTAAGAGGTGGTTGTTTTTTGGGAGTGCTTTTCATTTGAACTGTAGAGATTCTTCCTATTAGAGATAAAAATTAATCCACCCTGTCAGATCTTCTTTTATTGATTGCAGTATTGGAGTGAAATAAAGTTTGAAGAGATCCTTTAGTTAAGATGATGTGTGAATCCGTAAATATTTGATGGACGAAGCAGCTGGCTGTGGAGATAAATCCCGAACCTCAACACCCCGGTGGGGCTCCGTTAGGCTCAGCTGAAGTCTCTCTGATTTAGACCAATTGACCAAATAATGAGATACCTTGCTAAAACTATTAATCAGATTATGGACTAGTTGAAGTCAGGCTTATGGGGCATGAATGCATAATAACATATCTGCATAAATACAAATTTTTATGGCGACGCAAATTACTATTGAGCCCATTAATTTTGTTAGTTTGACAGACAGAGGCAGCAAAGGGGTTTGATAAATAACGCGAAGAGTTGAAGGGATAACAGGCACGCTTGTCTTGTTCGTCTGCGTAGTTGAACGGATTTGTATATACAGCTACTCATTTAACTCAGTTGATAAAGTGTTGTCCAAATACAACTGCTCGTATACCCTGCCAAATGTCTTATCTGCATCGAATGATAAAACAATAGCAGGAGGTTTCGATAAGGGAGATGATGTATTACTACCCAGATGTAGTAGATACAAGAGTCTTTGCATGTTTTCTGAGGAAAGTCTTCCTTTAATGAAACCAGTTTGGTCCTTATGGACTCATAAAGATACAATAGATTCTAATCTCTTGGCTAGACCTTTACTTATTATCTTCATTTTAGTATCTGTTAATAATCGAGGATAGTAATTAAGGCATTTGGTGGGAATTTTATTTGGTTTTAAATGAAGAGTAATATGAGCTATAGTCATATGCGATGGTAAGGAGCCTGTATGAAAGATCATTTGCATAAATAAAAGACCAGGATGTGATAAAAAGTGTGTAAAATATCTGGATATCCATCTGAACCTGGTGATTTATTATTTGGCATTTGGTTTAGAGACTTTTTAAATTCAGCTCCAGATATACTAGTTTCAAGATATTGGATCTGAGCCGTATCAAGCTATGGAAGATTAATATTCCTCAGGAAGGTTCTAATTTCTTTAGTTGAAGCCTTCTGTTCTGGTGTATAAAGATTTAAATAGAAACATTCAGGCTAGAAATGCTTAAGCTAACAGGCCTTGCTATCCTCTGTATTATTATCAGCAATAAAAAAATAAAATCATAAAAAAAAAACATAAAAAACGTTTTAACAAAATTGGAATAGCCCTTCTTGGGAAAATGTATAGTCAAAATATCTTAAAATGTCGGGTTTTCAGCTCTGAAGCTATATTTAGCAAGATCTTTGCCACTCGATCTTTTATGCAGCACCAAATAACTTCTAGATGTGACAGAATTATATTCAATCTCCACAGAAACAAAATATGATTAAATGAAAGTGAAAGTGGTGCCATTACATTTTGAAAATTAAAAATTCTTCATTTAGATAAAAATTATTTGTTAAATAATTTGATTGCTGTAAATCATTGAGACACAAATATTAACTTGAATATGTGTTCTAAATAAAGGCTTCTTTGGAAGGTCGGTACACATCTCAACCCAATCCCATGAAAAATATGCAGTTGGTGAAACAGTAATTCAGCTCAGAGGGACAAACTTTAAAGAATCATAGCTAAAAAAAAAAGCATTTGGAGTACAGCTATAGGAATTTGCAGGGTCTCATCAGTTTCACCTGAATTCTTCTAGAAAATTCAGACGTAAAGTAGAAGGCCTGGGTGAGTTGGCACGGAATGCCGCATCACTGTAGTGTGTACAGTGCACGTGTGTTGTGGCGAATGTAAGAATACTTGAGTGGACATACACTTATTTTTTGTTGCCCAAGGTAGATTTGGCTTCTTAATTGTTCTTGATAACCCATCCGCCACTGGTGTACTAGTGGGCAGCGCTGGTGCAGCCGTCATAGAGATGGAAGGAGACGCCATTGTAAGTTCAGGTATGATTTCAAAGAGTAGTCTGTGATTTCATATGAGGATATCCAGGTTTCGTGGCTCAGTAACATAATTTCCTAGCTTTGGTAGAACGAAGTTAACACTGCAAGGCTCCATTACTGCGGTGTTGTCACTTTATAGTGGCATCATCTCCAAGCCTCAACAACAACCCATCATTGAGTCACGGGAGTCACAAACCACAGACATTCAAGTCATGTGCTGTGTGCATTTCATTTTCCACCAGTTAAATCTCTTAAGATGATGTTAAAAGAAATGACAATTACGCAATGCTCGGCATGAGATTTGTGATAAAAAAAGACACATAGTTACCACATAATTGATAGGTTTTGTATGGTTAGTTTAATTGAGGAACAGGTGTTCCTCGGTTTTCCCTGAAAATGAGATCCAGACAGAGTCTGGAGAGCAGCTAAGCGATGATGCACATTAGCATTCTCGCCGCGGTGGTGCTAACGACAAGGTTAGCTCGGCAGAAGCCTCCCGCTAAGGGACTGATCTCTCAGAAATGTACTGTTTATGAGAACTTAATTACAAGTGTGGACATAAAATTCTAAACCTGTAGAAAATAATCAGAGGCAATCAACTTTGCACATAGTGCTAGAAATCGCTAGAGAAAACATGCCGCCTCACAACAGGCTTTCACCAAATTACCTGTTGCATTTTGGTTTCTTATACCCAGGAAAAGCATCAATCGACCAGAATATATTTGCTTGTCTGCCTCTCTGATATGAAATAACTTGCACTCCATGGATAGCGATTTTCCTCTATTGGGGTTGGAAGAAATTTAATCAGTGTCTTAATTGATTCAGATGAGACTCGGTTGAGGAAGTTTGCTTTGAGATGTAATTAAACCTGGACTCTTGGGCCGGGTAAAGAAGTGTGGTCTGTCGGCTGGAGTGGGGTGCTGCGTATAGCCCGGTCCGCATGGCAGGTGGGGAAGGAAGTAAACGAGGGTGACCCCTCTAAAACTTTATGACTCGCGGCAGGAGAAATCAACGCACCTGGCAACCCAACAGTCCATGGAATGTGATTGACTCCCCTCTTATACGGGGGCTTTTGGAAGTGGGTTTATGACCCACCAATGAATTACTCTCTCTTTCACTCAGCCTCTCATGCAAAGACAGACCAACAGTGCTGAGAACTGATTTATTCTGCCAATTAAGGCTTTAATCTTGAAACCTCTTGCCTTCTCTATTCAGTGGACATGCTTTCTCCATTGCAGTTGTATGTTTGCATGTTTCAATCACCTTTAACTTTCAGTTTCCTTTAGATGACCCTCTGTTAAATTGTCATTCAGCGTGTAACATATAAGATTTGAAGTACTGTAGCTCCTTATCTATAGGTCTTCCATTGAAATGCATAGCTCAGCTTTGAACAGAGGCGCAAAGCTTCACAGCTTCCAAACGCCCATTGACGGCTAATCCCTCACCTTGTTATTGCCGCGCGAGTCTCTTATATTTCCTGTTATTCAGCTCAGTGTCAGAAGGGCAGTGCTAGAGATACGTGATGGACCACCGTACTTGTCGTTGGACCACATCTGGTCTCCAGAATGGACCTCCATCCCGATGCCCTCATTCTGACATCTGACACAGCTGTCAATCAGCACGCGGTTAGGTGGAGGCGCTCTGTTCATTAAGCGCTCCGGGCAGCTGCCCCGGGCTCCTCCAGAGAGGCCTGTCCGTTTGTGCTAGGTGCCCTGAGCGAACAGACACGTGGACCGAGTCTCGCGCGGGTGCACCCCAATGCCTGCGCCGCATTCGTTAGTCGGGCCCGTTGCCGTGGCAACGTGCGGGCCCTCGGCCGATGGGCGGCCTGGACCCCTTCGCCCGCCGGGCACGTGGTTGCTCGTTTGACTGTTGACAGAGACGGCGAGCACATTCATTAGTGTAATCCAGGAGCCTCGCAGAAGCCAAGTGCACACTGGGTAATTGACTGCCCCGCACTGGCAGTCTGCATCTCCAGGGGACCTACCAGAGAGGTCCAGGTGGTTCCTTTATTTCCCACGCTCTTGATCAGCCCAGTTTCAGCAGGCCACGCTAAGCGGTGGTCCATGTTGCCAGCATCTGAGAAAGTTTCTGAGCAAACTGCTTGGCTTGCTCGCGCAACTGGCACTTTTGTGGGCACACAGCAGTTGGCACTGAAGATTAGAGCCAGTCCTGGCCATGCTGCAGCCAAGACTGATACCAGCTGTTTAGGACCTTAACGTGCCAGTTTGGGTTTCGCTTGTGTGTATGTGCACAGCTGTGTGTGGCTTTCAGACTTGTCCTTACCAAAACTCTCTCAAATGGAGACTAATGATGTCACACCAGCAAGCTTACTGAGCTTTGTGTGTGTGTGTGTGTGTGTGTGTGTGTGTGTGTGTGTGTGTTTGTGGTTGTGCACGTGTTTGTTTATTTGTTGATACGTGGACACCTGTGCAAGTGTTTTTCTTACGTAGCAGCAGGTCAACTCGTTTGCGCTAGTATTGAGCAGCGCGGCAGACCCAGCGTGGCTGCGTATTGTCCTCAGTGGGAATATGCGATCTGTGATCTAAATCCAGCATGTGTTCCATTTCTCCCCTTGTATGAAGGGGTGATAGTAGTGGCTCCAGACTGGCCCGCCCAGTGGGCAGTAGCTTGGGGAGGTTACAGAAGCAGGACGCTGTGTCTGGCCATATGGTGACGCTCCACACATTTGCTGGTGTGGTAGGTGTGATAGGTGTGGTAGGGACCCACCTGCAGGTCCATCTCTCCCTTTATTTTTATGACCTCATTGAATAAAAAAATGAGACAATGTAACATCACAATTTAAATGTTGTAAACAAACAGAAAAACACACAGACAAACAAAAGCAACACAGTGCAGAATTTTCCTTCTCATTCGGTCTTTTGAAACACTGTAATGACGTTCGATGCCGATCAGAAACTGCAGGGTTGTATTTCTGATGACACCACGTTGACAGTACGGCCTCAGCTCCAAATGGTGAAATCAGAGGTGCATCAGTCTTATCTAAACCTCAGCTTAGCACTAGTACACTAGATCTGAGAGTGGAGACTTCAGTAATCCTGATTAAAAGGAGGCATTATAAACGAAGGGGATCTGTTCATTGTCCTCTAAGCTGCCGTAACAGCCTATGGGCTGTCGTTAGGTATAACTTCATAAAATCGGAGGGTTCAATTAGACTGTTCCTCATTGGCCCACAGTTTGCTCAGGCATGATTATCAGTCCCCATTAAGGGCTGTCTGCTATTACACGTAGTGATCATAGCACTTAACAGTTGGCACTTCCCCTCTCTCTCAGTATGCCAATTGACAGGCCGTTTCCTCCGGTGTGTAGCTGAGACAGAGTTAACCGCGGGGCCGCGGAATATAGCTGCCGCGGGCCCTCTGCCGGGAGTGTTGAATAAAGATGATCTCATGCCTTCCCTCAGCCCTAACGATATCAGCCCTGATATTAAACCTCCCCCACACCCGAGTGCATCTGAGGTGCGAAGACCGCGAGGCAGGTAGGAGGCGCGCGGGTCCGGCCATCGTGTTCCGCCATGAGCTTTAGAACAACATCGCGCCGATCCACTGCCCACTCCCCCACTGATTGCTACTGCACTTCCATCCGCGGCTGAAACAGGGCCGTTTTAACGAAAAGGTGGGAATACCGCCGCCCACGCTTCTCCTCCGCGTCGAGCCGTGAGCGGGGTGCCTTGCGCGGGAGCTGAGATTACTTTCCCCCTTAATAACGTTGATTAAAGAGCTCTAGTAAAGAGTCCGTGGAATATGCACGGCCGAGAGCGCCATTAATTCATCAAAGCTTTTTTTAAGGACGAGGAGCTTTGCTGCACGAGCTGTTAGGCAGCTTCTGCTGGTCCCTTTCCACGTTCCCCACGCTTGCATTACCCAATTACCCAACATTTATTGGGCGTTAAATTAAAGTTTTTTTGCTCTTCCACATTCGGTCCATTATGGAAAGGTCAGTGACTGGTAATATTTCCAGAAATGGCTCATGTTGAACTCTTCTCTCCACTTTCTCAGCTGCATTCCAGAGGCCCATCTCGGCAGCTAGAGGAGAGGTCGGCCTACGTCACCATGACAGCGTTGCCACGGGACAGGACTCCCCTGGCTGTGGCTGGCCTTGTCCTCTGTCTCCTCTCTCTGTGTCTAACCCCGATGTCCCAGAGGCTCCCCGTTCCCACCGAGGCCTCCGCGTCTCCGGCGGCCCAGAGTCAGCCCGAGTGCGCCCGTCGAGAACACCCCGTCATCTCTGTTCAAGGTGAGCACAGGTCTAGCACCCCCACACCACCTGCCTGACACTCGCAACGCACAGCAGAGCACCATCCTCAATTATTAAGGCACAGTCGCGCTCACGTTCTTACCACTTGTGTGACCTTATCAACGAGGATGTTTTTTTTGTTTTTTTTTTACCTCCTTGCAGGCTCAGCGCAGGGCAGTAAAGCTCATTTCGAGAGCGGATCATGTGGTCCATGTTAATTATTGTGTTGTGTGCTTACGCCAGAGCTACAGGGGGTGCAGTGGGCACGACGGACCCTTTGAGAACTCGGGGATGGGTTATGTGAGACCGGAGGGGTGGATGTACGGGTGGGGGTGGGGGGTGGAGGGGGGGTGGGGGTCTCATGGCTCATTGCTATCCAGGAATGCTGCACCCCGCGCTGTCAGCTCCACGGTACCAGACATGTGGTCGTGTGTTCTGAGGACAGCGGGGCCGGTGGGCGCTGCCGAGTGATACGGAAGATAAACGCTTCCTGTGTGTTGATGCAGCGTGCTCTGGACATGAAGATAAACACTTCCTGTGTGTTGAAGCGGCGTGCTCTGGACATGAAGATAAACACTTCCTGTGTGTTGAAGCGGCGTGCTCTGGACATGAAGATAAACACTTCCTGTGTGTTGAAGCGGCGTGCTTCTGTGTGGACATGAAGATAAACACTTCCTGTGTGTTGAAGATAAACACTTCCTGTGTGCGTGCTCTGGACATGAAGATAAACACTTCCTGTGTGTTGAAGCGGCGTGCTCTGGACATGAAGATAAACACTTCCTGTGTGTTGAAGCGGCGTGCTCTGGACATGAAGATAAACACTTCCTGTGTGTTGAAGCGGCGTGCTCTGGACATGAAGATAAACACTTCCTGTGTGTTGAAGCGGCGTGCTTCGGACATGAAGATAAACACTTCCTGTGTGTTGAAGCGGCGTGCTCTGGACATGAAGATAAACACTTCCTGTGTGTTGAAGCGGCGTGCTCTGGACATGAAGATAAACACTTCCTGTGTGTTGAAGCGGCGTGCTCTAGACATGAAGATAAACACTTCCTGTGTGTTGAAGCGGCGTGCTCTGGACATGAAGAATGCGGCATGGGGAGCTCTGTGCCCAGGAGTATCATCCCAGTGGTCCCAGAAACACGATACATGCCACAGCAAGAAATTGGAGAGATTTGTTTCGATGGCAGACGCAGATATGTAGGCAGCGTGAGAGATGAGCCACTGGCCGCTGCCTTGTTTATATCACGGACAAGTGGTGTTGGACTCTTCATGGGGTATGATGAAAACGGACCGCTGCGGGTTCGATGTAGCCGGACGTCTGCCGGGGTGGTTCAGCAGGGGTAGTTGATAAGGACACGGCCTGTGGCTCACACTATTAAAAACACACACAAAGGCTGGGTTTTTTTTCTTCTTCCCTTGTTCAGGTCTATGTCGTATCTGTCAAAATGAGACGTTTCTTTTCCAGCCAGGAGCACTGAAACATTATCTGAAATGGGAAAATGTTCTGCAGAGTTGGAAAACACCGCTACTTGTTAGTAACCAGCAGCTTACGTTCCGGAAGCCAGGTGATCTCCTCCGTCTCGCACACTCAGACTGTTCCTTTAGCTTTCGTCACGGTCGCTCCTCAAAGCAAAACCCACTTGGGCATTGCTTTCATGGCAAGAGCAGCGAAACAATTGGCTTTGTATGGTAGCCTAGCACACCTCAAATCACCCCTTTATGTTTAACTAGTTGTATAGAAAACGCTCTGTACAACTTCAAGCTCGCCTTTATGCTGGAGCAGTGGTATGGAAGTCCTGGAAACAATGTAGGTGTCGTCTGAACCTCAGATTATCAGCTTTGACGGATGAGCGTTTTTAAAGTGGAGCGGTCGGCCGGCCAGGGCGAGGAGACACCTGGAAGTGGTCTGGGGGGGGTGTCTGGGGGTGGAAGGCAGCCATGGAGAGGAGTCTCCTTTAAGCCCGGTGAAGTGCATCTGGCTGCCTCCTCTTTCCGGTGTGACCCACAAACCTGCTGCACAGCCATGCCAGAGGGATCGGTCTTTAATCACATTATAGCAGGACATGTTTTTGCTTCTGCCCTTAACTGCACTTATGTCTGCCTCCACTTTATTTACTTGCTTACTTAAATTCTAAATGCTGTATATGCATTTTCAGACATTGCTGGCGTGATGTACTGTGTGCCGTCTGGTTTTGGGAACATGTAGAGTGTTTACTGTCCTGTCACACAGGACCACCATGGCCTAATCTATCTCTGTTCCTGCATGGGTGAAAACACCTTTAGTTATCACACAACAGACTTCTAAGCTCTAAACCCCCACCCCATCCCCCAGATCATCTGAACAGATATAGACTGACGTTGTGTCACTGCAGTACACACAATCTCTCTGTAGCCATCAGATTCCGGCCCGGCCCGCACGTCGCGTTTGAGCTTGCCCGCTCACGCCAGCTCTCCGACGAAGCCCCTGCGGTTTCTGAGTACAGGCACGTTCACTGCAAAGTGGCGGCAGAAAATTACGGCCAGGTGCCAATAGATCGCCCCGAGTCCCATTTAACAGCTGCTGTCATTAAGAGCAATCAGAGTCAAACCTCGTACTCCCCGAAGACGTGGAGCTGTTAGGAGCCCACACAGGTGCTCAGTGTGTGGGCTTTTCCACGCTTTCAAGGGCTCTGGATGGCACGGCATTTAACCTGCCATTGCTCGTGTGTGCGTCTGCCTCTCAGATTGGATCCTTTCAGTGCTGCCCTTCTGAAACAGCGCCAACCTTCTCCAGGAGGATGGGCAGTGGTAAGTGTGCACCACCCGCTTCTGTATGTCTCCCACGGTTCGCTACTGGAATTGGCTCAGGATTGTTTGTCTGGTACTGTAGAATATGCTCTGCCGCACTCCAATAGGTCATGATGTCGCTGCCATGCATACCAGCCACTTGGCAAGCGGAGAAACATCTCTCCTCTATAGCAGGGGATAGAAACGTTCAGGACATGTGCTGCTGCCCGGTGCCTAGACGCTAGAGCTGGCGGGCGACGGTACTTACGTTCCCGCCGTCTCGCCTCGGGTTCTGCTTCGGGAGTGTTTAGCGTAAAAGCGGCGTTTACGTTCCACCTTGATCGCGGGCGGCTGGGACCTGGTGAGTGATGTGTGGGTCTCACACAGCTCCCCACACCAGACTTGTGTCACAGCCACCGTCTCTTTCCATGGTGGACACAAAAATGAGACGTGTGTGAATGTCTCACTGTATACCGCGGGACACGCGCTCGAAAAGCGTGCGTCCTTTGAGCCTGGCACTGGCTCCTCTGACCGCCACGCCAGCTTCACTCCCAACGCTCCGCTGTGACATTTCTTGAGCTATTCATCTTTTTCCTTTTCTCTCTCTCTCTCTCTCTCTCTTATCAGTTTGGTAAGATTCAGATTTGTGCAGCGTGGCATCCTGGGAGTGCCGGCAGTAGCCAGCGGACCCCGGAGGATGCCGAATGTGCGGCAAACCCGTGACGGGCCAGCAGACAAAACAAAGGCAAATTTGGTATTTGCTCAGATAAGCTGCAGCCTGCCTCTCCCGATAAGATCCCGGAGGCTCCGGTGAGAGATGGGCCTCTCCTGTGAGAGGGGAGAGGGAGAATGAGGGAGTGTTGTGAAAGAGAGGATGAAGAGAGATCGCGCTGTCTGTCAGGGACTCTGCCGTTAACCCCCTCCACTGTGCTCATGTCTACCTGTGTTGCTGTCTCTGGATCCTTATGTGCTGTTGTTTATCAAAGCTCTCGTTACCACAGAGGCATGGGCAGTTATTTATGTTTTAGTAGTTATTTATGTGTTACTAGTCAGGGTTGTTTATGTCACTTTTTAAAATTCGGTTTCATTCTCATGTCCTCTCATATGTGAGAGTGGTATTACAGTAGGTTTCCTTAGCAGTGGTATTTCTTAGGCATAGCAACAATTGCAAATTAAAAATATTGTGAGTTTCTTAAAAATAGCAAATGTCAGTGAGCTTAACGCACCTGTGAAGAATGAACTGGTGTCACAGTTCATCAGAAGCAGATAACGGTCCACTGTGTCGGGACTGTTCTCAGTGCATTTGTCCTCAGTTTTAAAGCAACTCTGACAAGCCCTTCTAGATCAGACACTTACAATGACTCACAATTACACATGACTTGTATAATTAATAAAGCGTTTAAACTCCTAAAGGTGATCTTGGGACATGTCTGTCTTGCCTGGAACCTGTGGCTCACATGTAGCCTATTTAAGTGTTAATGTAAAGTACCCCCTGAATTCCACTTAACATTAAACGCTCTTTAAACACCTTTCCATCTCTTGCCCAAGAGGCTTTTACGCCAGTTTGAAAACTTAAAATATCCTCTTCTGTCCATTGGAGTTTATACAAGTTCATGAGTTATGGATTATGTGCAGTGCATAACCTGGGATCAGACATGTCTCCCAGCTGCCCCTCTGCATTGGATGTCCCTAGTCCTGGAGGTCCTCAGGAAACGGCTCAAATCGCACAGAGCAATTAATGAATCCTTTCATTCATCTTCTCTAACTGCCTACTGTACTGCCAGGTCCTCCTTCTCTGACAACTCTGCCCGAACAGACCACTGATCTGAGGTCAGTGAAGATGGCGTGAGGGCAAGTGCTTTGTTTACAAACAAACAGGAGCACCATATGCTGCCGAAGGCTGCGAGGGGGACAGAATGCTTCTGCTGTGCGGGAACTGGGATCGAAAGTGAATCAAATGGAACTGAAAAAAATAGCAGCGATGCATGCACATAGATCGGCAACACACGTCTTGGTACAGCCGCTTTTCAATGTAAGTAACTGCTGAATAAATTTTTTTTCAAAAATCAATTTTAGGATCTAAGCTCTGCGTTGCTGATCAGAGGCGTAGAGTGAATAGCGGCTTACCACGGCCCAGCGATGTGGCACGGCAGCGGTGACACTCGGATGCCTTTGAAACATGGCGGTTTATTACTTTGCCAGACGTCTTCCTGTCAGGATTGTAATCCAGAGATTAAGGCTGAATGCAGTGTGATTTTTAAGGAGCAAACGCTTGTCGCTTAGTATAACAAAGTGATCGGGCTTTTTTATCGGGGTCTGGCAGCTTCGGCTGCGTGTGGCCCAGCACGCACCGGTGTCACTCCGCAGCGAGGTTTGTTCGCTGAACCGATTGTGTCTGAATGCCTTCCCTTCGCGCCCTTCTGAACTCGTAAGCGTTCCTGTTGGACCCACGTGGCAGCAGGCATTAGCATGCAGGCGCTGGCTAGCTGTGCCGAGGGCCTGTTGGGTTTGTTTTTATTTTTGGCATTTGTTTTTTTTTTTGTTTGTTTTTTTTTGCCTGTGTTGCAAACGAAGAGGAAAACGAAGAGACTCTTAATTCTGCCAGAGTGGGTGATAAAGGTTGTGATTTATGCCCCCTGGTGCTCGACTGGACCCCAGCCTCTCGAGTCGGTGGCTAATGCATTACTCCGGACGGAAGAAAGCCATCATCGTCCATCAACTCCGAGATGCGGACGGCAGATCGGGGGTGGGTGGTTGGGGGGTATAGCGAGACGACGTTCCCGTTCCCCTTTCTTCGTTGAGCGAGGACCGTGCGGCCCCAGACAGACTGTACGGAGGGGAGAGAGCCAGCTGCGTGTGTCCGAACGCGGCAGGCGGGGGGATGGGGTCAGCATCTCTCACAGCAAGCCCTTGACTCCGCCGCTCCGGAGGACTTACACATGAGGGCGCCTCAGGCAACTCACAGGGCTCTGGCCTCATTTAGCTGCTTCTTGTGAAGCATTTATAAATGATGGAATTTGTGTAGGGGTTTGAGTTATACGTGTGTCTTTTCATGAAGTCTTCACTATTGGCTTCAGTATATGACAAAGGAGATTTTTTTTCTTTACTCAGGCTACCGTGAGTCTGTTCTGGGCGGACCAGACATCCACACTCCCCTCAGAACCGTGACACGCTCACCACCTCCCTCCACAGGGGGCTGTGACACTTTAGTGCACGCACATGGGTGATCCAGGGGTCATCGTTACGGACGAATGATCCATGGAGCCTCCCTCTCCCCTCCGGCTCTGGTTCCTTTGGCATGCGCCACTTTTGCATACACTGTGAGTGAAGGTGGCACTCTCCTCAGGTCCCTTCTGCTCCCTTCTGCTCCCCTCCGCTCCTCAGGGCTGTGGGGGAGGAGCAAGCCTCCTCATGTCACTGCAGGTCTGTCATAAAACAGCTACCCATCATTCACCTACCATTACAACAACACATCAACACGTGTGCTAAAGTGGTCCAAGGGAATCAGTCTGTTCAGAGTTTCTGAGTAATTTAAATTGATTCTAAGATTAAAAAAAATCCCTTTATTGCTCAATCTACTAATCTATCTAATTTACAGAAAGATTGCTTGGTGCCCTCAGTCCAAACAGGTTTTTAATAGTATATTATCACATCTTGTCTGACACGTTTGAGCTCCAATTGCACGTTAAGCCTGACATGCGAGTCTGCTAAAGCTTCATGATGATGTAACTCTACATCATCCCACATGGTTTCAGCTAGTCTCAGCTAGTCTCAGCTAGCCTCTGGCAGTCCTTTAAGCATATACTTGATTTTAGCACAGCATTAAGCTTGGGATGAAATGCTGTTTTTCTACCTGTTGGTAAGCTTGCTACAGATTTGTGGGAAGTCTGACATCCCACTAACTTTGTGATGGAAAGTTTTGCTTAACCCGAACATCTGGACGTCTGGCTCTCCCCAGAGAGCTCTGTAATGCCTTGAGGAGTTTCATTTAACACGGAAAGCAGTTCCACCAAAGTTCTGACCCATACTCACGCAGCTGAATCTGTGTGATTTCAGCTGCGACTTTGAGTTTGATGTGCACCATGTGAAGATGTAGCTGAGGGACACGGTGTGTGTGCGTATATCATAATTTTATTGCATCACAGTGGCAGTGTGTGAGTAATTG
The DNA here is from genome assembly GCA_020368025.1 of Brachyhypopomus occidentalis. Lineage (NCBI taxonomy): Eukaryota > Metazoa > Chordata > Actinopteri > Gymnotiformes > Hypopomidae > Brachyhypopomus > Brachyhypopomus occidentalis. The sequence continues at coordinate 6,682,938 of JAGXOD010000005.1, forward strand.
TCTACATGCTTCCTAACAAAACTGCAGGTTCTTAGACTTCTAACACATCATCAAGTTATTAGACGTTTAATGTTATCAGGTTATTAGAATTATAATGTTATCAGGTTATTTGACTTCTAATGTTATCAGGTTATTATACTTCTAATATATCATGTTATTAGACTTTTAATGTTATCAGGTTATTAGACGTTTAATGTTATCAGGTTATTAGAATTATAATGTTATCAGGTTATTTGACTTCTAATGTTATCAGGTTATTAGACTTCTAATACGTCATCAGGTTATTAGACTTTTAATGTTATCAGGTTATTATACTTCTAATATGTCATGTTATTAGACTTTTAATGTTATCAGGTTATTAGACTTCTAACACATCAGGTTATTAGACGTTTAATGTTATCAGGTTATTAGAATTATAATGTTATCAGGTTATTTGACTTCTAATATGTCATCGTGTTATTAGAATTCTAACATTATCAGGTTATTAGAATTCTAAGCATCAGGTAAAAAGTTCTAAGATGTTGCAGAACTATTTCTCAGTCTGCCCATGTCAGGAAGAGTGAGCCGATTCGATACCCCCTCCGTACTTCAAAGATCACACGTCTCCTCTCACACTCATTCTCTCTCACAGCAGGGTCCTGTTTAGTAAGCCACATTAAGATCACTCAAAGATCAAATGTTTCTTTATTTTACATAACGCTCGTTCTGTGTCATTTTATCCCCCTTTTAAATAGACCTGACGTGCACCTTCAACATCTGCCAGGGCAAATTGTTTTGATTTGCAGAAGCTGGTGTGAGGCAGTTCTATTATTCATAGAATTTCCTGGAAAGTGAAGTTTTGACTAAGTGTCACATTGAATTAGGATCAGCACCCATGATGTGGCCCAGCATTTGTACCTCTCTGCTGGGTTCCTATCCCAGCTCTGATAAGCATGCAGACTTCAGGTGCACTGGCTAACTCACGATTCCTGAGGCATTTTTGGCTAAGTGGGACCCCCAGCTCTCTCGCTATGTGGGGAACGAATGTCCAAGACTGAGCAGCAGGAGGTTCCATGGGAGAATTAAGTTCCCCTGGGGAGAATTAAGATCTCCAGGAGAGAATCAACTTCTCCAGGGGAGAATTAAGTTCTCCAGGCAAACAGTTGGTCCTGCACGAATTTTCTATACTTCTGTCACATCCATTTCCTGTTTGTCTCGTTTGCTGAACTTTGGTAACCTTTGATGTATGTCCTGTCCTTCAGAACTCAGCCCCTGGATCTCCAGTTTCTCGCACCCCAGCGTACGGGACTTCTCCCAGCTCACCCTGGACCTCACCAGGAACGAACTGATCGTAGGAGCAAGGTAACGGCACCTTCACTCCCAGTCGTGACCTATCTGAATACCAGGTTACCATGTAGTCATTTCCGTGCCAAAACTAGGGGGCATTTTTGGAACTTTGGGGGTGGGCTAATGGGAGTTTCTTTCAGTGAATGCAATTGGCTGATGGCTCCTGGTTGTGTGACTGACAAGTCTACTCAGAAGAATTTAATACTCTTTTCAGTTTCTCATCCTTCATTTTAAAAACTAATGCCTCTAGGAAGGTGTCTTTCTAAGCCCCTTAGCGTACTCCACACCCAGGGCAAGGGAGACGTCAGTGTAGTCCTCTACTCTGATCTCCATATCCATGGCCACTTTCACCTGACTGTACTGTAAATACACTCCCTCCTTGCAACCACTTAAAATAATGTGTGGTGTGACCATCCCCGAAGGCTCTGACTGGACAGAAATACAAAATGATTTTTAGTGTCACAAATGAAGACAATGTTCACAGTCAAATTAACAGATGAACTAAGAACTAAGCATTTACCTTCCTCCATTATTCTGTGTAATATAAATAAATATTAAATAAATATATAAATATATATTTACATCAACTGAGAAGTGAAACAGTCTCCTTGAAGAGAGCTAGAAGGCATAATATGGCTGTCTCCAACTGTACACCTACCAAATGGAAGATAAACAATCCAGACAGCAAAAAAGTTATTTTTTTCAAAATCTCTTTATTCCCCGTCAATTAATCTCTGGGGTTCATTAGTTGAAATGTATTCTTCTGTCTTCAATTTACTCATTAAGTGTATAATACATAGCGGAGAACAAGAACATGAGTGATTTAATGACGCATGAGTGATTTAATGATTGAGACAATGATTGCTAATTTCTATCCAAACATGGAACCACCTTACATTCCTGATTGTATGTGAATATCCATTCCTAGTATAGAATGTAACATAAATAAAAAACATGTTTTGAGATGCAAAGAACCATTTAAGCTTTAAAATGGTTATTTGAGTAAGAAACGTTCCATATTTAACCATTTAGTTGAATAGTTACGCTCGCAAAATATTAAAAACGTGCACGTTTACGTTTATTATGTCGCCCTGTGTTTTTGCGCCCCCTAGTTTTGGCATGGGAATGATATAGATTACTGCTCGTGTGAGAAGCCAGGTCAGGGATACATGCCAGACATTGAAATAAAACCTTTTTATTTTAATTAATTTCCTGCCCCGTAGACCTACTGACATTTTAAAGGCTGTATCTTGGTTTTCCTGCTAGTATTTACCATCTGACTTTTATGCTTTCTCCAATTCCTCTGCAGAAACTACCTCTTCCGGCTCAACTTAAACAACATTTCACTTATACAGGTAAGCAGGCAGCTGCTGCTCGTGGGCTGCTCAGGCTAGTTCTCTGTGCCAGGTTGGTCCTCATTTCACTTATACAGGTAAGCAGGCAGCTGCTGCTCGTGGGCTGCTCAGGCTAGTTCTCTGTGCCAGGTTGGTCCTCCCTGTAAGGCTCTGGGCAGGCAGGAAGCTCTTGCTTGGGATGTCGATTCCGTTAAAAGCTCCAGCACCCAAGATCATCTGGAAGGGCTTCAGAGGAAACAGCTGGTTCCCTGCGCAGGGGCCCACGGGTCTTCGCCTGGGCTCTGGCACTCTGGCCCTGCGGTTTCAGCTCCGCTCTCCCCAGGCGGGTCGGGGCCGTGCGAAGGCTGGATAAAGATGCGGGGTGTGCAGAGTGCAGCCCCCCCCAGTGCATGTGCATTTGCCTCCATCACGCCTCGGGGGCTTAACAGATGGAGCAGACTTCATGAGAATCCTCCACTCCCAACCTGTGCTGTTTCTTACATTAAACAGGTTGGTGTGGGTCGGAGGGAAAGGTGGAGTCATTTGCTTTGCTGTGGTTCTACATTCTTGGGACATTATAATGCAAGTAGAATTGTTCTGAAAGACTGGGCCGTTTGCCTGGAGCCCTCACGGTTGGTTAAGAGAGGAAGACGTCACAGCCTTGTGTGTTGGTTCAGTGGCTTCGCTGTGGTTTTAAGATCTGCCAGCCTCTCTCCTGGCCTGCGTGCCACTGCTTGTACGACCCCTGCGCTGGCTCGAAGACGCCCCGATGGAGAGAGCTACCTCCACCGTCCTTGTTCCATTCCACCTCAGGCCTTGTGGCCGTTGCCTGAGCTCCAGCGTGCGATCCAAAGGAATAAACGAGACGGATTTTTCTTCATTTGAACTAACTGGAGCGTCTCGAGCCGCGCCACACTCCAAATCGATGGGCGTGGAGGTGCTCTGTCCGCTGAGGCTGCACGTCTGAGGGTGGATGTCTGAGGGTGGATGTCTGAGGGAGGAGGCCCGACAGAATGCTTAAACAGCTCGAGGAAGAGACCACGGGCCTGGGCTACGCAGATCTTTACGCCCGAGTTTCGTGGCTTGCAGCGTCTGAGCTGTGGAGAAACACCTTGATAGTGATCATTTTAACAGCAGCATATCCCTTCTTTTTTTTCCCCCCTCCTTTTTTCATGAAGTGTCAGTGAAACAGTCTTGTGCTGAAAAACACCCTTCCGCACTCATCCCTCACCTCGCAGGCCTCACTTCAACATGTCCGCTGCCTGACCTACAAATGTCTTCCTGTGCCTCCTTCCTTCCCCCTGGGGTTGATCTCACCCCCACCCCCTTCCCCCCCCACACGCCCACACCCCCCATCTCCCTCCCTGCATCCCTTCACACCATTAGGTTTATTGTGCGTGCGACTGCCAACAGTGGAGCGGACCCTGGCGGGCGCCAGCTCATCTCTGAAATGCGCGTCCCGGTGCCAAGCACGTGTGCCCGGGCCACGGGGCCGCGGGGCCAGAGGGGAGCCTTTTCAACCTCTCCCAAGCTGGACGAGGTGAAAAGTGCTGACGCCTCCACTCAGAACGGGTGGCTGGGCGGCGTGCGGCAAACACCCCCCGTCAGAGCGCCTGCTGTTCCCATTTAGGAGAAAGCGTGGAAGTGGCGGATCACGGCAGCCAAGAGCTCTGGCCCAGAGCGAGTCAGCGCTTATTTTTTTCGGCGGGCCTAAGTGCTTCCTCTGACCCTCTCGTGCCACGCGCGTGTGCAGTGAAGAAGAGGCGAGCGCGGTTGCTCCGTCAGTAAATTCACTTTCATCACTTACAGCCTCGTCACAGAGCTCCGAAGCTGCAAAGAGGTGTAGGCCACGATGGCCCCCGACGTCGTTTCCCGGAGCCGACGTATGTGTTCTCGCCCCCCTCCTCGTGTCATCATCCAATGGGACGCCCTGGATTGTGCAGCGTGAACGATCGTGTCACGGGGTCGGCGCTGTGCTGGGAGAGGGCTCGTGTGCTCTGGTTAGCGGCGAGCTCTTCGATCGGGCACCAGAGGGAGAGCAGACAGCTCTGTCTGCTCTCGTCCTCTACCGAACCCCAACCCCCCGGGGACGTGGCGTGTAAACGGGCCAGATGTGAACGGATCATCGGTCATCTCCGTCTGAGTCAGAGAGGACTGTTCCCCCTTCACGCCGGACCGTAAATCAGGCTCCGTTTTGAGTGCGCTTCACAAGTCCTTCATATCTGTCAGTGTTCGACCTCAGAATAATGCTTCTGTTTAGAAACAGGAGATAATCATAGACTGTCCTTTGTAGGCAGTGTTATTTAAACAACATTCTTTGCGTGATTGATGTGTAACTGAGTCGGAGATTCTGCAGCGCTGTGGCAATGTAAAATGTACAGCCGAAGGCTTTTACAGACGGACGTGGAGAGGACAGGGACGTGGACATCAAAGGGAGCGGTCTGTTTGAGCTGTTTGAGCTGTTTGAGCTGTTTGAGCTGTCACCGTGAGGGACGCTTGCGTGATCTTTGAGCTAGAGAGATGCGATGTAGCATTGATGTATGGCTGTGAGAAGGATCTTTCGTATGGACGTAGCTAGGTTGGAGCTGTTGCTGGCTGTGGTGGTTGCAGAATGTTCTAGAAATGGATGAGATGTCTGATTCTGGCGTTGGAGCGCAGGGTGGGGGTGAGGAGGTGAAGGGCCCAGGGAAGGCCACGTGATGCCTACAGTGAGCTGGGTGGCAGATAACCCCAGTGCCTTGGCATAGTTTGGACATAAACACGCGGGGCATATGGGGGTGTGGTGTGGAATCTCTCTGTGAGCGTTCTACATCCTCACCACCCTCCTCCATCTCTCTGTGAGTGTTCTAACGCCTCTCATCCTCACCACTCTCCTCCATCTCTCTGTGAGTGTTCTACATCCTCACCACCCTCCTCCATCTCTCTGTGAGTGTTCTACCTCCTCACCACCCTCCTCCATCTCTATTTCTCCATTATGAACAACCTGGCTTGATGGCGACAGGTTTCTGGGCTGAAATTGGGATTTAACTGGGCTGGATTGGGATTCAACTGGGCTGGACTGGGGTTTAACTGGGATAGATGACAGGTCAATTCTGGGTTTTCTTTAAGGATTAGTCAACTTCCCAAAATTTGGTCACAGTATATTCATACTATTTTCAAATTGCTTCCACATTCTCGTTAAATTCAATTATACTACTTTTTTACATTTCATCTACAAAAAAAAAAAACATATTTCACAGACGTGAGTGATGAAGCAGGCCGTGAGTGCTTCTGTCCTCACAGAGGCTCCGGTTTTTCATTCTCAATCTTCCGTCCTCTTGTCTAGTCGTGTTGTCCTCCACGCCCGTTCAAGGCGGCTGCCGAGGACAACCGAATGGCCGATATTACACCATATATAAAAGAAGCTACAAAAGGTGACAGCTTGCTCAAGACGCTCTCCTCTTCTTCTGGGTTTCAGCGGCCGTAAAGGCTGACGGAAGAGGAAAAACAGTCGTTGTGTGCTTCTTGCTTCATGCTTTGTGGGAGCAAGGTGAATTCCCTATCACCTTCCACGGGTAGGCATTAATCAGACGGGGGAGGGGTGTGCTCCTGACCCGGGCTGACCTGCGAGCAGGAACGCGGGAGTCCACCTGCCTCGCTCCGGAGACACCGCCTGCACCCCGGGAGTCTGGGCGGGCCGTGTTTGCTCTGACAGCGGTGATCAACTGCACATTTCAAATCTAAACTTTCCGAGCCAGTTGTTTCCTATTGCGCGCCGTGACTTTTTCATCTTTCTCTCATCTGTTGGAGAATGTCCAGAGCCACCCATAATTCATATCGCGCTCGGTGAGCAGCACGGAGGTTTCACCTGTTTTTCTGTGTCGCGTGCGAAGGCTCGCTATAAATCATTTGCTGTCTTGGCGAGTATTGACAATCAAGTTGTGCTGCCTGTCCCCAAGCCGAAACACGTCCTTTGACTAGTCACGCAAGTGGCAAGGCTTCCGTCTTTTGACTGTGTTCAGGATTGTTTCAGCTGCGAGGTCGGGGGGGGGGGGAGGGGGCTGTTTGGTCAAGAGGTGCCGTCCCTCGTCGGCTGCGGCCATTACAGCAGGACGTCCAAGACCACAGCGAATGTCAGTGGGAGTCTTTGGGAATCTGAGTTGTTTGGAATTCCGCCATTGTTTTGGTTTCGTGCTGTGACGGCACAGCTATTATACTGTGACCATAGCAGGCAGCATGGGGGATGAGAACGTGGGATCCGTGTAGTGGTTTCCATGCTTGTTTATCAGAGCCGTCCCAGAATTCTTCATGCAGGTGCTCGGTGTGTAGTGGCTCCTCTCATATCTCCGTGCTGGAGGGGGCCAAATGGCCTACGGGCTGCCTATCGAAATGAAAAAGTGGACACACTAAACAGCTCCAGTTTGATATTCACCTCCACCCCTGTGGCCCAAATTTCAATTCTCTGAACCCTCAGTCTGATGAGGTGGGGGCTGGTTTCATTCAGCCAACTGGTGATTAATTTTCACTCTGCAATTTGCCCAGATTTAATTATTGATGTGGCCTTTGTCAGTGGGTGCTTTTTATGTGGTCTCCAGACACCAGAAAGAGTCTGAACCCCCGGGAGCAGGAGTCAGCAGGGAGCGGTCTTCGGCCATGCAGTCTTTCTCTGGAAATGTGTCTCTGTGTTTGTCTCCATACATGCAAATGGCCGTATCTTAGGTCCACTTAAACGCTGCTGCCTGGCGGATGTGTCTAGTCTGTGTAATGAGGCGGGAGGAATTGGCTTTTCAGCATGTGAGGAGGACTAAGTGGAGTCTAACTGAAGGAGAGCCTGGTGCCGCACGCGGGACTGTTCTCTGCTCAGCGTGCGGGACTGCTTTCTGCTTAGCGTGCGGGACTGCTCTCTGCTCATGGAGTGGGACTGCTCTCTGCTCAGCAGGCTCTGTGCATCGACACTCCTGTCCTTCACTCAGCTGAAACTCGGCGTCGGTTACATCCACCGATCCTCCGCCTCACCTGCCATGCTCTGCTCTTGGCCCAACTCGCTATCTCTCTCCTACTCTGGCTCTCTCTCTCTCTTACAGTTTCTCTCCATTACTGTCTCTCTCACTCTCTCTTACTCTCACTGTCTCTCTAATACTCTCATTCTGTCACACTCTTTCTCACTCTTTTTTACTCTCTCCCTCATTCTCACTTTCACACTTTCTCCTTCTTTTACTCTTACTCTCGTATGCACGCTCAGCTTCTACCTTACTCTCCCCCTCTCTCACCCCTCTCCCTCTCTCCCTCCCTCCGTCTCTCCCCACCTTTGATTCCTCTCAACCCCCAAAGTAAACGCTCCCTTCACAGCTGTGAAGCTTTGCGTAATTGCCCGTTTCCTCCTCCTGTCTTCACGTTCACACAGTCACATGGCGCTGTACAGTACAATGCAGAGCCACACTCAGTCGCCTCTAAAGGCCGCGCACCTACACGCTACACTGACTCCATTTCTCTGGGCAGTTGTTGACTATGGCTAGTGGAGAAGGGTGTGCTGCAATAGGCAATGAGCAGAGTGGTAGCGCGTGTGTGTGTGTATGTGTGTGTGTGTGTGTGTACTGGGGAGGGGGGTAACGTGCTACAATGGCAACAAGCAAATGTGTGGCGGGAGCACTTTGGTGTGGGGGAATAGTAAAGAGAGCACAGCAGCGCCCCCTTGTGCTGGTTTCTGTGTTGCAGCACAACGAGGCCGGGCTTATTGACAGTCCTGTCACATCGTTCAGGGCCGCTCTGAATGCTGGGGCACTGGGCCGGCTGAATAGGGAACTCTGTTAAAGGACGAAACAGGGAGGTGCCCAGGGCAGCCTATTGAAGCCTAAAGACCTTGAAGCTCCACTGCTTAGATGGATAGCCCCCTAGTCCAGCCAGCAACTGGGTGGAGCTTACGCACCTTAATCAGACACAAGGCAAATGGATATGCAAATGAGAGTCTGCCCTCCAGTTGGGAGGTGCAGGGTTTTTTTTTTGTTGTTGTTTTGTTTTATTTGTCACAAACTAGAATGCCAGGAATTCAGTCCTGAATTCAGAGTTGTACCGAACATTGCCGTAAGATGGATGTGTAGATGTGAGTGTGCGGGACCACAGCACTGTGGAATTCATTCTTACTCTCATCTTATTCAGCTGTTTGCATTGCTCCTGTTGTCTGATATCAGACGGAAATGAGGGAAAAATGAGGGGGAAAAAATGTGTAAGGCAAACCATTTTAACCTAAAATTCATTCTAAGTTGAACTGTTTATCGAACGATCGTTAAATTGTCCGAGCGTGAACGTGCTTTCACGGCGACCAGCGCTGAGTACCCAGAGGGCACCGCCAGTCTCCTGCCATCTACTCGTTTATAATATTCATGGATTATAATTGGTTGTCACACCTGATATTTGTCATGTGTGACAGGAACAATAGCCTTATTAGTCCAAGCAGACTGCGCAGAGATAACGTGCGATTCCCATCTGCCCTGTTCCCTGCACTGAGCACATTTTGCATTTGTTTAATACACACTAAATGGAATTTTTAACACATCGTCTTTCTGTCTTGCTAATGTATAAATAATTTCTGACTATTTTATCCTTGAATTACAAATTCATGACATCCTTTATTATACACCGCCACCGGCAGGGTGCTTATAGTGTCCAACATTTTGGAGCTGAAAAACTTAGAGAATTCAATTCTAAAGTACTTTATTTATCCCCAAGGGGGCACTTCTTTGAACGGCAGAGCGGGAATGATGTATGCATCGCAGTATCGCACAGCATGCACCAGCAGCACAGACACACACTGGACGAATAACCAGCACTGAATCAAACACATGCAGTGAAGAGAACAAGCCCATCGAAGAAACAAATGAGCAAGCACCAGACTCTGCAGGCTAGACGTTAGACGCTGCACGTTAGACAAACGCGTCCGACGAGCACGTTAGATGTAGCACGAGCAAACAATCCCCCCCAGCTTAATAACTCAGCAAAGATGCAGCTCGTTAAGGACGCAGCTTGTTACAGCAAACCGTATTTTGCAGCATCAGAAGACGACGTTAACGGTCGTTTACTATCCGTCCTTAACTGTTACGACTTCCGTCTCTAGAGCTGGATCTCATCTGCCATTGCAATATGAGAGGGGTTTGTGGTTCTTATTTTAAAAACCAGTGTTTTTACCATATGTTGTGCACCATTTACCATCTCTTTTGCTTTTCTTCAGTGATGCATTGTTCCTAGCATTGTTTAGTAGTGTACGACAAATAAAATCAATAATAGAAACTAACCCTAGCAGCTCAGATTCAGCTCAGAGCATTAACGGTCTCAGCGGAGTCCTTAATTAGCCGGGTTTCGTGGTGAATAGGCAATGACATAATTATAGGTGTTCACTCTGGTTCTGCATTACCTCATCACACTGTTGCTCTACGCAACATTAGAGCCCGTGCGGGGGTTCCTCCTCCACCCGTGTGAAGCTAGCACTGCTGCCTACCCTGCAAGGTGGATGATACGCACCCCACACACCCTCCACCCTCCACCCCCTGAGGGTGGCAAAGTCCCAGGCACTGCATTGTAGCCCTGGCCAAACACGGCACACAGTGGGGCTTTTCACGGGGCCCTGCGCACAGAAGGGCAGCAGCGTGCTGGCATGGTTCCAGCATGGTGAGGAGGAGGGGGGGGTCTGCCGTGGTGAAGGTCGGGGTTAAGCTGACCGATTCTTCGCCGATGGGATGGAAACGGCCCGAGCTGTGACTCACCACTCAGGCATTTGTCACAAACAGCCTCCTCCCCCACCCCAACCACCCCAAGAATACACACACACACACACATACATACACACATACATACACACACACATATACACACAAACATGCTCACACACACATACACACGAACATCCACACACACACACACACACACACACACACAAAGACACACACACACACACTATTGAAAAATACAGCTTTTCAGTGTCTCGGAGTGGCAGGGGCCTGTGCAGCATGACGTCACTCTGCCACGCTGTACACTGAGCCTGTGCGGCCGGCACAGAGGAGGTGACGAGCGTAGATGACAGCCCCATTCAGGTCGCCACGGCCACGACGCTCCCGCTGGAAAGCGAGCCCATGGCGTCTCGCAGAGAACCTCTGGCTTGTGCGGCGTGAAGCGCTGCGACTCTGTTCACCATAGTCTCCGTCAGTCTGACTCGTGCATGTGGCCCATGAGGGAACGTTCACGTTAATCAAATCGGATCGCCGATAAATATCGCTTCATTACTGACTCTAACCGCACTCTTATTGCTAGGCGAGGAGGAGTAATCGTTTATTCAGCGGCTGAGGGGGCCTCTGTCTTCCCAGCAAACCAGTGCTTTTGTTTTTGTTTCCTTTTTATTTATAAGCAGAGCTGGTTTTGCCATTTCACCTTGACATGGCCGCCCCCCACTTCAGCCACCCCCGCTGCGACCTGCCCCAGCGCCCCACAGCAAGGCGGGACGCTGGGGACAGGCTTGGGGACAACTACAGCTTTCAGCCCAGTCTAAAGAGCCGGAATGGCCCCTTAGAGTCTGGACCCAAGTGGAGAGCGCCGTGCCCAGTGGAGAGGCGAGACGTGAGCGAGATCTGAGCGAGACCTGAGCGAGACGTGAGCGAGACGTGCGCGGACGGCGAGGGGCACATAAAGCGCTTCGTTACATATCCGCCACTTCCTGCCAACTCCTCCCGCGCTCGCACACATGCCGGGCCAAGCAGGAGGCTATTTTTAGGAGAGCCAGACCCAAACAAGCACTGATAGCCAGGAGGGCTGCATCTCCGAAACCACCCGGGCAAAAAAACTCTTAACCTATATGGTGTGTGTGCGCACGTGTGTGTGTGTGTGCGTGTTTGGGGTGCGCATGTGCACAGACGCATGTGTGTGTCTGTGTGTCTGTGTGTGTGTGTGTGTGTGTGTCTTCATCAGGCTTCTCTCAGAACTGTTTCAGTTTCTCAATGTTGCCTCCATAATTGAACAGCGCACCAGCTGCCTTAAAGGGGGTAATTGAGCAGAGCACAAGGCAGCAGCGCAGAGCCATGACTAGCCAGGCGGAATGAAACCAGACCACGGCATTGACATGCAAATCTCATCTGCTCTACCAGCCTCTCCTTACCTCTTCCTCACTTATTATGCTGTTTACACAATAAACCAACCTCAATAATGTTGATGGCCTTTCATGCATCTGAGCGCATGCGATATTGCTGTCCAGGGTTGTGCAACCTGCCTCACTGCTAAACCTCTGCTGGCCACCACTGAATGCTGCAAGTCACTTTCCAACGTTTATTTTGGTTTCCTAGGCGACCAAATGGGGCCCAGACGACGACACCAGGAGGTCCTGTCAAAGCAAAGGGAAGACGGAGGTAACGACGAAGTTCCAGTTCCCCTCCTGAATAGCGACATTTCTTTCAGAAAGCTTGACAGCCCATTGGCTGGAGGCGAGTGTATTGTTCAGGCTGGTCGGAGGGTGCCACGTGACTCAGAGCTGTTCGGCGCTCGTCTGTGGGCAGATCTGCACTTTGCTTGTGTTGTGAATAGTAAATAAACTGAGCTAGGCAGGAATAAGGTTAAGGCCGGGTGCTTCTTCAGCACGGATGGCCGGTTTTAACGCGCTGATTAGCGCGTGACATCAGCAAAGCGTTTGTGGTTCTCTCATTAACATAACGGCGTGCCAGGCAAGGTCTCCGCGGGGTACGGCTGACTATTGTGAAGCAGATAGCCGTCCCTGAGGGCAGAAAATGTGATCCGTGTGAGACCTGGTCTTTGTGTCTGACCTCAGTGTGCTTCAGTGCTGGGGGTTTCGGGATTAGCGCATTAACGTTTCTTAGGGCGAAAGTCCTTCTGTTCAAAGAGAAACCTCACTACCTTCTACCGTGTGTTAAGAACTTTCAGTACACATGTGTTTATTGTAGTTGCCCCGGGTTCCTTGAAACACATGGTCTGCATCTGTCGTCAGAAATCTTCCAGACGATTACTCAGTGTTGATAAAGGACAGCGGAGTAGTGAGATGCTCTCGTGGGCAGTCCAAAGCGCTGTGTAACGTCGTAGCGCCAGTGCACGCCATGTGCTCTTCCCTCACAACACACACCGACATCCATTGGGGTGATTCGTGCTTCCTTCTCCGTTTAACATAATGTCATTTTTACTCCTGCCTAAACATACCTGAAAGAAATGTCTCATCCTGAACATTTGATCAGAGTGTGAATTATTCTTTGACAATTAGGGGGTCAAATTTTTCTCAACATTTTTCTCAAATTCATGAATATGGGAAATGTAGTATTTACAGTTTCGGGTAAGAAGGAAATATATGTTCCCCTTTGAACTGTTTTCAAACTATGGTCTTGAGAGGCCTGAACTATGTGGTGTTATTTGGGGCAACAGCAGTTCAACAGCAGTAACTCCCTCTGCAGGTGGAGTGTCAGAACTACATCCGAGTGTTGCTCGTCAACAAGACAGAGGTCATGACGTGTGGCACCAATGCCTTCCAGCCGCTTTGCATCACCAGAGAGGTAAATGGTGATGACTCATCAGCTGAAGGAAATAAAGAGCATTTGCTGGAAAAAAAAATCATCATTATTATTTAAAAGTGCACTGGATCATCTGTAGGTGATCTCAAGATCTCTAGATCATCGTAGAACATCTCTAGGTGATCTTGAGATCTCCGGATCACCGTATAACATCTTTAGATTTCACTTCCAGGTTTCCTACCACCCTCTGTCTCCTCTTTGCCCTCAGGTGGGGAATTTGAGCAGCGTCCTGGAACGCGTGAACGGGGTGGCTCGCTGCCCCTACGACCCCCGGCACAACTCCACGGCGGTGGTGACGGAGAGCGGCGAGCTGTACGCCGCCACGGTGATCGACTTCTCCGGCCGCGACCCCGTTATTTACCGCAGCCTGGGGGGAATGCCTCCGCTCAGGACTGCCCAGTACAACTCCAAGTGGCTCAACGGTACGGGTCCTGTGCTCCGCCATGCCTGCGATTTACCTCTGTTATATATATTTATATGAATATATTGTATATGTTGTGTGGATTGTGTATGGCCTACGGGCTGCTCACTCACACAGTACAAGGCTCGTGTTGCCTTGAACATTTCAGCAGCAGGCAAAAATCTGCGCAGTAATCTAGGTCAGTGTGGTGGGACATGACACAGGGGCGTGGAGGGGTGTAGAGGGGCGTGGAGGGGTGTAGAGGGGTGTAGAGGGGCGTGGAGTGGTGTAGAGGGGCGTGGAGGGGGGTATAGAGAAAGGTAGTGGTGCTGAGGGGAGCCTCCTTGATCCACCTGACATAGTTGGAGGGCGTAGACTTCCCCATCTCAGTACACGTCCCAGCACCATCACCAGAGGCAGCAAGACGCTTACAGAGCTGCGCTGATAACGCAGCAGCGGGTCGGTGGTGCATGAGGAACTGTTGTCGGTTGGGGTTGTGGGTGGGGGCAGGTGAGCGAGCTGCGGTGGGCTCAGGTGGAACTGATCGGCTCTCCACCCGCCAGTGGTGTAATTACTGCTCGCAGCAGGGAGAGGCTGAAATTGCTGCTGTGGCATACACCCTTTTCCTCAGAGACAACCCACCCACTTAGCTCCACCGTGGGCTAGAACGATCTGAAGTGGGAGACCGGAGAGAAAACAGACCTTAATCTTGCACTGAAAATAGCTAACCTTTCAGTGAAGTAGAATTATTCAAAGAAAAAAACATCGTCATAAAAAAAAAAAATCCTGTAAAATTGTCCTTTTTTGAAACGCTTCAGAGAACTATTGGCGCTTTTAGTTCTGTGGGTACCCTTCCAGAACTGAATGTTCTGTTATTATTCAGGATGAGTACAGAGAACATACATGAAGGAAGCCGAGTCCATTCCTCTTGTCCCTTGGTCCCCCTGTTGAGCCGGTCCCGCTGGGTTTTACTGGGCTTTGGGTCAGGCCTCTGGGACGCCTGGCGAGTGACCCGTTTCTGTGTGGATTTGGATACATGCTTTGGTCCCACGTCGTGCTGGAAAATCCGTGGGCTTTAGGTCAGGGTGCTCAGATGGCTCCACTCTGAAAGCCTGGTTCTGTGGTGAGTGAACCATTTCTGTGGGAGGCCGCGGGTACGTTTTACATCGTTGTCCAGCGGACAAATCCAACCTGCCGTATCCTCCTGGCAGAAGGAGCCAGATATCGATTCGAAATCTTCTGATGAGAAATGCGAGCTCGCAACATTCCAGACGCCTCACCGTGCATCACAGCGCGGATCAGGCTGTTCTGCGAGGCCACTGCTTTGGAAGCTTCCCTCTGTTGAGTCTTTGAAGGAATTTGTCGGTGCGGAGGTGACGTTTAATTGTAGTTCTGGAGACTTGCTCAAGTTGGTGACGTGAGGACGCAGATGTCCGGTGAACTGTTTTTGAGTGAGGTATATTTGGTGGTGTCAGAGCAGAATTTATGCTAGAGAAAGATTTACCTCTTAAAACATTCTCCTCACTGTACATGGGCGCAAAACACAGTTTCATGCACTTCCACTCAGGATCGACATGCTTCATAATTATTGCACTAATACTGGAGATGAACGGTGACTCTGTCTGATTTGTACACTACGTTGTGACGCTTCACTTGTGTTATCTTCCTCGCGTTTGTTTTCTGATGCCGATGGATGACTCATGGTGTCAGGCCAGCATATTTATACCTCACTGAAACAGGATGTCATGAATGAGCACTTAACAGTTCATAAAGACTCAGGAGTGCCTACGGACTCAAGTGAATGGGAATATATGCCAGATTTAGTTCTGCAATTCAGATTTCATCTCTACGCCAGTGAGCCTTTTTTTTTTTCGGAAAAGACGTAGCCTTTCCTGCTCTTGTTGTACTCATCCACCCCCTTCCTCTTCCTGTTCTCTCTCTCTCTCTCTCTCTCTCTCTCGCTCTCTCTCTCTCCTACATATATATTGCACTCCTATATATGGTGACCTGCGGTCTCAGCTCGACTCATGAAAGCTCACAGATGAACAATCCAGTCCCACTCATGTCGCTTCTGCTTGCGTCCCGCCTACAGCATCTCGGACCTGATCATCCTCACAATGCTCCCTGCATCTCAGCCCGAGGAAAAAACGCCGCCTCACTCTGACACATAGGGAACGGTGGACCCTTCGGATATGAAGTGTGAATTAAAATCTCATTTTGAGTCCTAAGATGGCTGCGGCGGAGCCAGAGAGGGACGTCACAGACCCGGGGGTTGCTGAATCAAATCCATCTGGCTCATTTATTGGACTGCCACCCCATAATATGCTGACTGACTACTTTTTAATGCTGGGCGGCTTTAACGGGCGGATCCGGGTGTTGGCAGGGAACTGTACCATGATCGGTGATGTCAGAGCAGCATGCGAGGCTGCTAGCCGTGCTAGCCCCGCGGCTAGCCCCGTTGTCTTCTGTCCCCTGGCTCTGACACACATACGCCCACACACACACAAACGCGCGCACACACACACACACAAACAAACGCGCGCGCACACACAAACAAACGATCTGAAGAACCCCAATGGAGTGGCCGTCTGGAAATGAGGCAATCTGTTTACTTCCAGCAGTGAAGTATAAAAACCCTCTTTGTCACATTCACATCCACAAATCTAAGAGACCATATACACATGCACGTGTGTGTGTGTGTGTGTGTGTGTGTGTGTGTGTGTGTGTGTGTGTGTGTGTGTTTTTTTGTATGAAGAAGATTTCAGAGAGTAACTGCAGTGTACTGTAGTAAAACATCTAGAGGTAGTCAAAATTGTGGTGAGGTACACTTTTTTTCCCACTACGTTTCAGAGGTCCTTCATCAGCTGTGCAAGCAAAGTGCTTCTGAACTGGTTTCACCCCCTAAAATGTCAGAAATGCTTTGCTTGAACAGCTGATGAAGGACCTCTGTCCAAAACATCCCGTATCTCTGGAAACCTTGTGTACCTTACTGCAATTTTTACCACCTTTCTCTCTCTCTCTCTTTTTCATATTTTGTCTTTTCTATTTTCACAGTGTCTCTTTCTCTCTCTGTCACACACACACACCTGTGTTTATTTGTGTGTGTCTATGTATTCATATACTGTACACACATCTCTGCACACACACACACACACAACCACAGAAGACCACAGAAGACAGCCCACTCTACTCCTCCACACACAGAATAAAGAACTTTGCCAGTACCTGCTTGTTTGAACTGCCGATGCTTGGGAACAGAGCTGTATGAAGGAATAAAACTAGCTAGTTGATTCGTGTAACAACACACTGCTCTCATGTTCTAATCACTCCACACCGTACGTGGCGGAGCTGTGGTACTCAGCTGTGCTTCAGGCGTCCGTAACGACGGCCTTACACGGAGAGAACTGTGTGAAAGAGTCCGTGGCCAGCGTGGCCCCCTCCACCTCCACCCGTACCTCGCTGTTGCGAGTGTCATTTGCCTCCGGTGCGTCAGGGCTGAGCGCAGCGCGGGTGGAGAAAGGTGAGCGGCGTCACACCTGAGCAGCTCGGGCTGCTGTCGGGGGCACAGACCTCCTGAGAGGTTTCATGCCACGCCTCAGATGTCCGCCCAAACGCCACCTCCTCCTCTGCAGGCCCGTCCTTCTCTGACCTCCTCTGGCTGCTACGCTACGCTGCTCCTTTAAAGTTCCTCGCTGGACGGATCGCGTGCTGATACTGCCGTTCTGTAACATCCTGCAGCAGTGTAGCGTGGGATTAGAATGCCCAACCCACCACCGCCAAACCCCCACCCACCCCAGAGAGGTGGAGGAGCCACAGGACGGAATGAGGAATCTGGTTATCGCCATCTGCTTCGACTCTCCAGCGCTGCTTACTCAGGGATCGCTTAACCTTGTGGTCGCACACGGCTCGTGTGTCGGCCATTTTGCATCTTAGGGGTAGGCTTAAAGTCGAAAATCAGCAAAACTGCCAGGCCAGCCGTATAAACTGGTCATATAAAGTGGCCATAAAAGTCATGCGATTTGAGCTAGAAGTCTTATTCTTCAGTTTTTGGGCATGTACCGTAACTGCAGCTCTCAAAGGCAGCTTTAAAAATGACGGATTGTGCCTTTAAAGTAGAAACTTCATTCCAAGTCGTTCACTCCTCTTTCACTCTGCACATGAGGTTGAAGAAGGGTTAACGCTCCAGACTGAATGTGAAGCAGAATCTGCATCTGCAAACACCTGTGTGCAAAAAAAGTTATTTTACATAATGGAATGAAAATTCTCTCTCTCTCTCTCTCTCTCTCTCTCCCTCCCTTTTCAGAGCCTCACTTCATCTCAGCCTATGACATCGGACTCTTCACCTTCTTCTTCCTGAGGGAGAACGCTGTGGAGCATGACTGTGGGAAGACGGTGTACTCGCGGGTGGCACGTGTCTGCAAGAACGACATTGGCGGGCGCTTCCTGCTCGAGGACACGTGGACCACGTTCACCAAGGCTCGGCTGAACTGCTCCCGCTCGGGGGAGATCCCGTTCTACTACAACGAGCTGCAGGGCACCTTCTACCTGCCCGAGCAGGACCTGATCTACGGCATCTTCACCACCAACGTGTGAGTGTCGACGGCCGGGACACGACACTCCCGCCCACGAGGTCACGTGCTCCGTCCAAGTCGGTTTTAGCTCCGCACGTGCGCTGGTCTTAACGATGGCCAGCACGTGTCAAATGGTGCGGTGGCAAAAAAAGCCTCGAGGTGGAGGTGTTTATTAGTGCGAAGAACCCGTCGTTCTCTATTTGGGCTCTTAGCGGCAACACGAGTGTCGAGGCTGAGAGCAGCACAGGCAGCATCATTAGCTCGCGCTGTTTTTAGTGCGTAAGATCTGCTGGGTTCCTCGCTATGGAGCAGCAGCGCTGCTGATGTTGTGGGCTGGTGGCCTCACGGTGTTCACCTGATCACGTGATCAGGCGCTCCGAGGCTGTTGACTCATGCTGCTGGGCTGAATCTGTAAGGGCCGTGTGCCAGACATGACAAAGCACGCCGAGACCCAGAAATCCAGGAAGAGATGTGTGCTATGTCTCACCACCATTTGACCTATTAATTAAAAGCTGATCTCTCTCTCTCTCTCTCTCTCTCTCTCTCTCTGCCACTCTGGTAGAGATGAGATTTAGTAATGCAATCACGAGAACAGCGTCTGCATGTGTCTGCAGTGGATTGAACGCCTTTGCATGGCCGTCCGCAATTTAAGGTTGTAAAATGGCCTGCGGTGAGATAGAGAGAGAGGAGGAAGAACGAGCGAGAGGGAACGAGTGCAAGTACAGGCTCTCCAAAACGGCCCTTCTTGCAGTACTTTAGCCCTGAATGTTGCGCGAGTACTGCAGCCCGTCCTGAAGGGGCCGGTGGGGGGTTTGTATCCCTGCGATGCCCATCCGCTTCATCGGCTCGCCTGCACAGCCATGACGGGTGCCGAGCGAATGTCGTCACCGAGCCAGAACGCCGCACCACTTCCCACTCAAACGCCTCCCGTCCGCCGCAAGTCCCTATTGTCCCGAAACGGTGTCATTGTTCGCAAAGCCTGAAAATGTTCCTCATTACAGGGTTTTGTGGCAAAAGAGTCCGTTTGAGTTTGTACTTTCTAACTTCTAATGGACAGCGTGAGGTGAGGGGTAACATGTCTGCCAATAACCGGGGCATTTAAACATTCTTGTGGCAGTGAAAAGGCTGAGCAGAACAGGCTGAGCAGATGTGGAGTTGTCCCCCCCCACCCGTCAGCTTCGGGAGCTGTCGTCACGCTCGCGTGTAGCAAACACCAGCGCCTCCTGTTTGCTTAGCGTAATGCATTAAGACAAAATGCACCTTGAAATGAGATCTTGGCCCCCCACGGCCGTCTGTAGCTCACGCCGCCAGAGCACGTCGCGCTGGGCCTGTGACCGCGCTCGTAAAAACCAGCAGCTCTCTCCCGTTTATCTTCATTGGCGACTAAGCAAAATACAACACGTGAGTATGGCAGGAGTTGCTTCTAGCCTGTACCAAGAGTGAAGCCATGTGACGCGGTGTAAACATCTCCCGCTGTTCCCTCCAGTGCTTGTGCTGACGGCACTTTCGGGTCTGTACATCAAGGCCGAAGCAGCAGGCTGTGTGTGTTTTAAGAAGCAAACGATCGTCGGACTCCTGTTTGTTAAACACACACACACCGACGAGCGGTCCCACAGAGTGCCCGGTGATGTCTTCATCCGACGCGTGCATCGTCACGACGACCTGCCGCTCCCCAGCCGAAATTAAAACGCTGTAAATCACCGGGTCTGGGGAGCTGAATGGTAAACCCGGCACTCCCAGGACCTCCAGATTAGTCATCTGCTCTCGCAGTGAGATGACTTCATTGCCATATGCTGGGTCCTGCACTGAGCATGTGCAAGACTGGGCCATGGCGGAGAGAGGCCTGGAGGGAGTGCCTGGTCCTGCAGCCTGGCTCACTGACAGGCACTCCGCCTGCCCCACAGGCGTCCAGGTGCAGGATCCTACAGTAGACCTGAGCATCACTGACCCTTCGCTGCCTCGTGTGCGTGGAGCCCATCAGAGGGTGGCGCACTTGCCGAACCACTCTCGTCTACTTTTACCGGGAAGTTTTTACTTTTACCGTGAATTGCTAAAACACACACACACACACACACACACACACACACACTTGAGGTGTGTTCTCATTGATTTAACATTTTTGATGCAGCGCACGAAATGTCAAATAGAAAATGCAGCAAGACCTCTCATGGCACATGCTATCTCTCTCTCTCACACACACACACACACTCACACACACACACACACACGTACATGCATTCAGAACCTACAACTGCATTCAGGAGTTCATTCAGAACCTACAACTGCATTCGCCTGCCAGGCATCGTAGTGGGGAGCGCTGGGCCCTCTGGGAACCCAGCAGGCCTGTCCCAGCACTATATCACTGGAGCAGAGCACTTTGCGTAATCCTCCCTGTTCTCTGGACTGTGTCTCCCTCCCCCTGAGAGCCAGAGGCCACCTGCTTCCACGGCAGCACTGCTCCGATGATGAAAGCCGGGTGATTAACGCCACGTCACCGCGGCTTGACCGGCGTGTTCCAATGGCCTCATGGGAAACGGAGCTGACGGTGAGGCGGTTTTATTTCCCTGGATCACGCGTGTGAGAAGCTACGGCCTTTTCCAGACGGCGAAAAGTAGGGAGGAGGAACGCGGCTGGATGAAGAACTGGCGGTCGTGTCGTACTGGGCGGAGGGGGCTGTGTCTAGGGAACCTCTCTCCCCTGCTGTGTCCCACCCTCTGGGCCCATTTGTCGGGCTGGACCAAGGCGCTGGACACGGTCGCTGTGGCTCTCTCCACCAGCCCTCCTACTTATCCCACTGCTGTCAGCTCATTTTCCCAGCATGCACCGCCCCCCCCAACCCCTCCCCCGCTCAGCACTCGGTCCCTGCGCGGACCAGCCCGCCCGTGTCCGAGCCCTCCGGTGGACCACGGGCCGCTCCAGGCCCCCGAAGGCTGGCAGCGTCTCTTCTGGAGCTGTGCCTGGGGCACCATCTGTCTGGGGCCGTGGCGGTGGGGCCGTGGTCGCTCCAGCTCATTTGTCTGTGGTCTGCAGAGCCCGAGCTTTGATTTGAAAGCGGTAGTGAGAGCAACCGCAGCACCGTTGCTGTCCAAACCGAGTTTCACTGCTCACTTCAGCTTCTGTTGTCGCAGTGGCCAGTTGGTGTTTAAGCTCATCTCCACTACACTGCTTAACAAGCACTAACTGCTAGGGTTATTAGATATAGCTATTGTAAATGCTTGTTTGTTATGTTACGTGTCTCACTTCCCACTCTTGACATATTATGTGGCATGTTATTGTGCCAGCTTTTGTGTGATTGTTTGTGATAGTAGGCAGAGTGGAGCAGAACGCTACGCCCCCCCCCCCCCTGTGACTCACGCCTGCCGAGCCGCGTTATAAGTCCCCGGCTTTTCTGAACGTCGTTCTCTTTTCCGCCGAGCGTGACGTCACTGGGGGGCTCTCGCGTGGCGTCCTCGCCATGGGGGAGAACTGGGTCGCACGGGCCTTCTTCCAGCCGCGCGACGCTCCCACCCGCGGTTCTGCGCTGGACGGCCCCCGGGAGAGCCGTGTGATCCAGCATGGAGGCTCAGCGCCCATGCAGCATGTGGCCATTACTGATCGGCCCTCTGGGGAATACGCACGTGGCTCTTGGACCACCGGATGGATGCTAACCGCTAACTGCTAACTGCATTATTTTACCTCCACTCTAATCCACCTTTTTTTTTTCCTTGTCTTTTTTTTTGTTCTATCTCACTCTCTCCACTTCCTCTTCCTCTCTTTTTTCTCTCTCTCCCTCTCTTTCCCTCTGGCTCTCTCTCCCACTCTCTATCTCACTATCTCTCTTTCTCTCTCTGCTTCTCTCTCTGCTTCTCTCTCCTCTCCCCCTGTCTCTCTCTCTCTCTCTCTCCATGCCTCTCTCCTCTCTCTCTCTCCTTCTCTCTCTCTCTCTCCTGTCCTGCATGTTCACCACACAGGAACAGTATTGCTGCGTCTGCGGCCTGCGCGTACAACCTGAGCGCCATCATGCGGGCGTTCAGCGGGCCCTTCCGCTCCCAGGAGAACCCGCGCTCCACCTGGCTGCCCACGCCCAACCCCATCCCCAACTTCCAGGTACTCCTCTCCACTCCATGTTCCCTCCTGTCCTCGTGCTGCCTCCATCAAAACGCCCACTCCGTCAACCACACTGGGTGAAACTTACATCGCTGGTCCAGCAAGCTGGAGTTACAGCTGATTAATGAAACATCTACCCAAAGCTCACCTAGACTGCTGACAGGTCGTTGACTTATTCGAGTGTGAAACCCTGAGGGATCTGTGGAACATCCTGGTCCTGGTTCACTCTGACGTTGTTGCGCTTCCCATCCACCAGTGCGGCACCATCGAGGACGAAGGACCCAACGAGGGTCTGACTGAACGAAGCCTGCAGGACGCCCAGCGTCTCTACCTCATGAACGACGTGGTACAGCCCGTGTCCGTCGACCCGCTGGTCTGGCAGGACAGCGTACGCTTTTCCAAACTGGTGGTGGACATAGTCCAGGGCCTGGACACTTTGCACCATGTCATGTACATCGGCACAGGTACGATCTTAAACGCACTTGACAAGTCTGTGATTATACATTTGCTTACACATTTAATACCATTCATGCAGTGACATAATCCATCAGCAGTTTAGAAAAAAAATCTCTTTGTTTTTCTTTTACATTCACATCAGAATATGGGACCATTCTGAAAGCTTTGGCAACCACCAATAAGAGTCTGCAAGGCTGCTATTTGGAGGAGATGCAGCTCCACCCCCCTGGAGTGAGGGAGCCAATCCTGAGCCTCCAGATTCTCCATGGCGACAGGACTCTTTTTGTGGGACTGAACAACCGAGTGCTAAAAATTCCGCTGGCTAGATGCTCGAGCTACAAAACAGAACAGTAAGTACGATTGGCATGCCCAGACACGCTCAGAATAACCACAAAAGAAGTCAGAATAGCCCGCACACTACCGAGCTGTGTGCAAAGCATCGGTCTGTTCAAACCAGGTTGCCTAGTGTTTAAAGTCCATAGACTTGCTTGTACTTTGGCTGAGGGTTTGTGGTGATGGTGACCCAGGTAGCAGTATATGAATAATTCCCCTTTCCCACCACTGGGCTCCGGCATGGATTCATGGTCCCCTTCTCTCCAGAGCAATCCTGCTTTGTCACTCAAAAATGCAATCTGTATTTACAGGTGACTGAAGCAGAGAAAGGAGCACATACACACACACACACACACACACACACACACACACACACACACACACACACTGACACACGAACAGACTGGTGACAAGCCGGAGACAAAAGTCAGTGTCATTTCATAAGAGAGCAGCAAAGGGCGGCGTGTCTACTGTGTGCGGCGTGGAGCAGAGTGTGAGGGACAAACTAGCTGTGTGTGTTCTGGGTTGAAGGAGAGGATCACAGATACAGGAGTACGCTGAGTGAGACCGATCCCCCACCGAGGAGACGCGCGGCAGCGGCGGAAAACGCACCGGACTGCCGAGCGCGATTTGTGTCAGCAGTTTTTATCTCCGTCTTTCGACACAGAGCACACACTGTCTTTCAGGGAGAGGGGGTGACAGTGACATCGAGGTTGAGGGTTGCCAGGCTTATTTAAAACTCCCACAGGAAGGCATGACCGCGGCAGCTTTGAAGGACGTATCCGGGGAAGCGTGTCCTTAACCTTGCACTTTAGGTTTCTGCCAATGGCAGCGTGTGACCAAACACAGCCACGAGGCAGCCAGACGGATGTGCAGGTTAATGGAGCCTGTCTCCTTTAGAATAACACGGGCTAGCTGGGAATCTGAATGGCTCTGTCCTGTCTGCCTGTCAGGACACCAGTAGGGCATATACTTCCCATATAATATACCGTAACATGTTAACCAGCCCCAGTGTATTATAAGGAACCTCTATTCTATTTTTTTTTGTTCCTCATTATATGTCAGCCCTGCAGCGGATGAAGCCATGTTTTCCTGCACACTTTGCCATCTCAGAGTGTGTCATGGAGAGCTTCCTCTCCTCAGAATCCAACTCAGGACTCTCAGGAATACTCAGCTCCTATGCGAGCTTGTGGGAGCCTTCCTGCGGACCAGTACTATCTATTTAAAGTTTCGTTAGTGTCAGTCAGCATCTAGGCTTCTTAAAGTTTGCATACAGACTAGATTTCAGGTTTCATACTAGTCTATTTTTATGTTCTAGTATGAAAAGGACATTTTATGCTTTTTTAAATGAATCGTTAAGACATTTAGACTTCCGCATGAAGACCTTTTTCACAGGAATAACAGCTTATTGGTGAGTGCCTCGATGAATGTTCTTGATTCCACTCTTGCTCTCCAGAAGGGAATGAATTATTCCATTATCGTTGTTCTCTCAAAGGCAGGTTCTCTCCTACCTCTCATCTTCACACCTACTGTACTTCAGTATTTCTGTGGCTGTATCCCTGGTTTAACAAGCTGTCTTGCTTTGTTTGAATGGCCATTTTAAAAAGTTTGAGCTACATGAAAGCTTTTAATAGTAGACATCGTGCTACATGAGAGGTGTAGAAATTCTATTAAAGAAGTCTATTATCACTTTATCATGAAGGTAACAAAAACTAGTTACTTTGATTCTTAAATGGCAGAAACAGAAAGGCCAACTTTTCGAGGGTTGGTGCAGCTGTAATTAACACCAGCTCTCCTGATGTGAGTGCGTCCAGCCGAACGTTCTGCCGCTTCTTCTCCTCCTGAAGCGTGAAAGGTGCCCGATGAACTTTTCTCTCGTGTTCCCCTTCGCCGTTGTAGAAGAGGTTATTAGTGGCTTAATGCAAACAGCCCCCGCCATTGGTGACTCAGGTCTGTGTAATTACGTTTGACCTCTCGACGCTCCACTTCCTGCGAGCGGCCGGCACCACAAACCTCGGCGCCGCTCCTGTAAGAAACTCATTTGCTCGGCGCGGGTTTCGTCCGGGACCCAGCGCCAGCGGAGCCGCGCTGCACCATCGATCTCGCTCACAGAGCGCGTGCAGGTGAGCGTGACCGTGTGTGAGGGAGGGGTGGGGCTGAGGATGTGGGCGCAGGGCTGGCTGAGCTACACCACCGCCTTAGCCATGCGCACAAGCTCCAGCCGGCGCCATGGAACCGCCATGGAACCAAGAGGGTGGCGCAGGTGGATTGGGTGCACAGGTTGGCGTGGGCACAGGTGGACTGGTGTGGGCACAGGTGGACTGGTGTGGGCACAGGTGGATTGGTGTGGGTGCAGGTGGATTGGTGTGGGCACAGGTGGATTGGTGTGGGCACAGGTGGATTGGTGTGGGCACAGGTGGATTGGTGTGGGTGCAGGTAGATTAGTGTGGGCACAGGTGGGATTGGTGTGGGCACAGGTGGATTGGTGTGGGCACAGGTGGATTGGTGTGGGTGCAGGTGGATTAGTGTGGGCACAGGTGGATTGGTGTGGGTGCAGGTAGATTAGTGTGGGCACAGGTGACTGGTGTGGGCACAGGTGGATTGGTGTGGGCACAGGTGGATTGCACAGGTGGATTAGTGTGGGTGCAGGTGGATTGGTGTGGGCACAGGTGGATTGGCGTGGGCACAGGTGGATTGGTGTGGGTGCAGGTGGATTAGTGTGGGTGCAGGTGGACTGGTGTGGGCACAGGTGGATTGGTGTGGGCACAGGTGGATTAGTGTGGGCACAGGTGGATTGGTGTGGGGTGCAGGTGGATTGGTGTGGGCACAGGTGGATTGGCGTGGGTGCAGGTGGATTGGTGTGGGCACAGGTGGACTGGTGTGGGCACAGGTGGATTGGCGTGGGCACAGGTGGATTGGCGTGGGTGCAGGTGGATTGGTGTGGGCACAGGTGGATGGCGTGGGTGCAGGTAGATTAGTGTGGGCACAGGTGGATTGGTGTGGGCACAGGTGGATTGGTGTGGGCACAGGTGGATTGGTGTGGGCACAGGTGGATTGGTGTGGGCACAGGTGGATTGGTGTGGGCACAGGTGGTTGGTGTGGGCACAGGTGGATTGGTGTGGCACAGGTGGGGATTGGTGTGGGTGCAGGTGGATTGGTGGTGTGGGCACAGGTGGATTGGGTGTGGGCACAGGTGGACAGGTGGGCGTGGGCACAGGTGGATTGGCGTGGGCACAGGGGATTGCAGGTGGACTGGTGTGGGCACAGGTGGATTGGCGTGGGCACAGGTGGATTGGGCACAGGTGGATTGGTGTGGGCACAGGTGGATTGGTGTGGGCACAGGTGGATTGGTGTGGGCACAGGTGGATTGGTGTGGGCACAGGTGGATTGGTGTGGGCACAGGTGGATTGGCGTGGGTGCAGGTGGATTGGTGTGGGCACAGGTGGATTGGCGTGGGCACAGGTGGATTGGTGTGGGCACAGGTGGATTGGTGTGGGCAGGTTGGTGTGGGCACAGGTGGATTGGTGTGGGTGCAGGTGGATTAGTGTGGGTGCAGGTGGACTGGTGTGGGCACAGGTGGATTGGGCACAGGTGGATTGGGGCACAGGTGGATTGGTGTGGGTGCAGGTGTGGGCTGCAGGGTGGGCACAGGTGGTGGTGGGTGCAGGTGGATTAGTGTGGGTGCAGGTGGACTGGTGTGGGCACAGGTGGATTGGCGTGGGCACAGGTGGGTGGACTGGTGTGGGCACAGGTGGATTGGCGTGGGCACAGGTGGATTGGCGTGGGCACAGGTGGATTGGTGTGGGCACAGGTGGATTGGTGTGGGGCACAGGTGGATTGGTGTGGGCACAGGTGGATTGGTGTGGGTGCAGGTGGATTGGTGTGGGCACAGGTGGACTGGTGTGGGCACAGGTGGACTGGTGTGGGCACAGGTGGATTGGTGTGGGTGCAGGTGGATTGGCGTGGGCACAGGTGGATTGGCGTGGGCACAGGTGGATTGGCGTGGGCACAGGTGGATTGGTGTGGGCACAGGTGGATTGGTGTGGGCACAGGTGGATTGGTGTGGGCACAGGTGGATTGTGGGCACAGGTGGATTGGGCACAGGTGGATTGGCGTGGGCACAGGTGGACTGGTGTGGGCACAGGTGGACTGGTGTGGGCACAGGTGGATTGGCGTGGGCACAGGTGGATTGGGCGTGGGTGCAGGTGGAGTGGCGTGGGTGCAGGTGGATTGGCGTGGGCACAGGTGTGGGGCACAGGTGGATTGGGCACAGGTGGTGGGCACAGGTGGATTGGCGTGGGCACAGGTGGACTGGTGTGGGCACAGGTGGAACGGCGTGGATGCACGTATGCGCAATGGAGTCCACTGCGTCAGCTCGGAGGACTGGGCAGATTAGCCTATCTGCACTCCGCTTCTGTGAGGGGCTCATTCATTTCACCAGTGCTAATTGAACATTTAAGAAGATGGATACTGTAAATGCTCAACCTCTAGTGTGGACATAAAGACTATTTGGGGTGGTCCAGTTGGTGTGTCGTGTGGCATATACAGTATTGGTGTTTAATGTGGATGAGGATGAAATTAGATGTTTTGAAGCCTGATGTGTTTGTGATGACTAAAAACAGTTTGTACACATTGTTTAACTCAAGGGCAGAACATAAACCACAAACGGCTTTCACAGCTTTCTAGTAGGTTTCGCGTTACCTCAGATGTGGCCAGCTTGTGTTCAGCTCACTGACTTCAGGGGAAACTCCATGGTCCTGTGGCCACAGAATTCTTACTGCACTGGGCACACTGGATTGATCTGGAAGCTTGCATGCATTCACTAACATACTGATTTCTTTAGTAGAGAACAGAAAACTCCTGTTTCAGTTCTGAGTCTCTGGCTAAAACATAACCCAGGACTAGAAGGTTTCTTTTCCACGGGGAACCTTCACTGACTCATTTGGTGTAAGATTCACCCTAATCTCTGGCAAAAAGAAAACCAGCCTACCGTGACCCGCCGTCCTTTGAACGGCTATATCAGAGCCCTGTCTTCTCTCCGCGCTGGCTGGGAAGGTGAGCGCCGGGCCTGTGAGAGCGCAGCTGTACCGTGGGCCTCCGTGGAGCCTCACCGGCCGGGGAAATTTACGACTCGCTGGTACTGCCAGCTTGTCAACAGGGTGCTAAAGAACACAGCAGTTAGGAGCTGACAGCGTCCTGCCGTCCGGGCTGGAGATCTCCTGAGGGGGTGTGTGGGAGCAGGAGAGCGAGAGACGGAGAGGAAAGGAAGTAATCAGAAAGCGAAGGCATTTATTACTACCACAGAATGTTTGGGTTTTAACTGACTCCCCACTGGCAGCCTCCCAAGATTGTAGCTATTTCTCTTTCGCGCTGTCTCTCGGCCTCCATCGAGGTAGGCGATATGTCTCAACCCGGCTGCCCGCAAGCTCTGACAAACTCCAACTTTTCTTCTCCTCCTGGGATGAGGTCATTACACACACACACACACACACACACACTCCCCCTCAGCCATTTCGTTTTTTGTACGGTGGCCTGTTGGGCCTAGAGACTCCTCCGTCCTTCAACTCAGGTTTATAAGTCCGGTGAGGATCCATCCACCTTTGAAAACCCAGGCACTAGATTAATATCCAGAGCATGATGGCTTTTTACATGGAACTCTGGGAAAGAATTATACACGTTTATGGTAATGACTCTGAAACAGAAATAACAGTGTAAAAAAAAGGAATGAGAATTGCAGGCTTCAAGCTTGACTGTCCTGTAACTGATACATCCAGAGGACAGGATTACAATGCAGGGTACAGTGGCCAAAGCAGTGTGCTGGTCAAAGGGGCAACTGTCATGTTTACAATGATGAGGGCATGATTTGCTGTTAAAGGGATGGTGCTAACAATTTGATTTCTATCCTTCTTGTTAAAAGGCAGATAAAAGGACAGTGTTTTTATAGCCTGCCGGAGCCCTTAAAACCATCCATTAAGTCCATGGAGAGCAGATGAGATTTATCACGTTCCGTCACTCGCCGTGCCGTATCGTTTTATGTGTGTTGGTTTATTCTCGCCTTGTGTACCGTTTGAAATTTAACAGGCCATGTTTTGTTGAGCGGGTGATCGGGAAGTCACGGGGAATTATACAGCAAGCGTGCCTAGCGCTGGTCGGAGGTCTCACTCGTGCAGTTTCGTGCCAGCTTGCATGGTCACGCAAACACTTACCGCTGCACCACTTACAAACCCCATTTTCTCTATAGTTTTGTTTGTGAGGGAACAGGCTGTGCTCAGGCCCAGCGAATGTTCCCGCCGTGCTGTTACTGGGGAAGCAGTCAGGGCTCCTGGCTGCTGCTTGTTTGCTCCTTCAGCTGGACCTCTTCTCACCCCCAACAGCAGGAGGGGGAGGTTAGGGACCACCTACGCGCTGAACTTTGACCCCTGATGAAGTGCTCAGGCACTCTCTCTCCATCAGCTCGGAGCAGCGCACTGGGCCTCTCATAGCCCCGGCCTTTCGGGTCCTCTCAGCTGGTCGGCTGGCGCGTGGCTGAGGGAAGCCGTGCCCAGCCTGACGCCTTTGGGGGGTGCAGGGGGGAGGTGGGGTTATGTGGGGTGGAGAGGTGCGGGGGGGGGGGGCGAGTGCCGAGTGCGGTCCCAGATGACTCCAGCACGGTTGTGGGAACTTCCCTGCTCGTACACACTGAGTTGGGAACCAGCTGATGTGCACTGGCAGGTGGGGTGGTCCCCCTTCTGTGCTGGACTCTGCACCCCAGGACTCTCTCGCCGCCCCTGGCTCAGGGGAGACGGACGTTTCCACTGTAATTAAGACCAGTGCTGACGTCTCGCTTAAATGGGTTTCACTCGCAGGTCGGTGCCTTGAGGGCTCGTCTCTCCACTCCTGGTAACTGGGGGTAATTGGACCTTTCACACAACACAGTTATCATTATTTCTTTTCTCTCCCAAGTTGCCCTTAATTGGCAGTGACCACCCATTTCTTTATTCTTTAAATTCTGCTCAACGCATGTTAACTGACAGCACAACACAGGGGGTGAGAGCAAACAAAGGCAGCTGACGGCGCGGCACAAACAGACTGCCCATTCTGGAGCACAGAGCCCGCTCTGTTCAGTCTGAACTCAGCGTGACCCCAAAGAGAAACGCGGAAGGCAGAAGGCACCTCGGCTGGCGGACGTGTGCTTGACCCCTTGCTGCCGTCTCGCTTTATCTGAGCTGCTCGTTCTGGGTGGAGATTGTGGATTACAGCTTGGCCTTCCACAGCCAGTGAGACCAATGACCAAGATCTGCTTTTAGTGGGACGGTGAGAATTATATTATTATCCAACCTGGCTTACAGGAGATTTGCTGGCAGAAAGTGGCTCTCTAGTCTTGGTTATTAGCATGGCAGTTCTGTTGATATTCTACCCACGTGTGGTGAAACAAATTAAGTAGGTAAGAACTGGCATGAAATTCAGGAGAGAGGAGACAGGCACACAGCCGTATAATACACGGGCTGGTTAACACGTTATGGTATATGGGAAGTATATACCCTACTACAGTACTGACAAGCAGGAATGATTCAGTCCACACCACCCTGACCCTCCACGATTGAACCCCCCTCACCCCCCATGGGTGGGGCTCCCTCCCACCAGTGTTACCCGCATCAACACCTTGTTTTTGCCTCACCCTGAGCGTTGGAGTGCCAGCCAGCCCAAACACAGCAGCTGGGTGGTGGGTTTACTAACAGGGGTTTACTAACAGGGGTTTACCATCTCATGATTACCTATAGACATTTACTACTATGGGTTTACCACAAAGGGTTTACCACATGGAGTTTACCGCCACATGTTTAACACTAGGGGTTTACTGCTATGGGTTTAACACCAGGGGTTTACTGCTATGGGTTTAACACCAGGGGTTTACTGCTATGGGTTTAACACTAGGGGTTTACTGCTATGGGTTTAACACCAGGGGTTTACTGCTATGGGTTTAACACCAGGGGTTCCCTCCCCCTCCCCGTTAGGCAGGCTTAGGTGCAATTATACCTAATTAAGACGATAATTTTTTCACCGCCTTACAAATATTTAATTCAATGCATCACAGGGGTATGTGAGGCTTATATCGTGATTCTTCTCTTGCGGTGATGGTGTATGTGGGTGGTGTGCCTCTGGATAGCTGCACCCAGGAGGGGCTCATATCATTTTTGACTGACAGTGATCACACATGCAGTTTAGTTTGGCTCATTTAATTCTTTGTATACCTTACACCATCTCTCTCTCTCTCCCTCTCTCTCTCTCTCTACCTCTCTCTCTCTCCCTCTCCCTCTCTCTCTCTCCCTCTCCCTCTACCTCTCTCTCTCTCTCTCTCCCTCCAGGATGTGTTTGAATGCCAGGGACCCATACTGTGGCTGGGACAGGAAGCAACGCCGCTGCACCACAATCGAGGACAGTTCCAACATGAGCCAGTGGTTCCAGAACATCACCGCCTGCCCAGTAAGGAGGAGTGCTCCATCCAGCACACACACACACACACACACACACACACACACACACACACACACACACACACACGTACGCTCCTACTCCTCCATGCTCACCCATGGCTTGCCCTGCCTCTTCTCAGACCGGTGTGTGTCACGTGCTTTATGACATCACCCGAGGCAGCTGGTCACAGTGGCAGTTCATTAGTCGACCTTGGTGGTTGGTCAGTCTGAAGACGCAGGAGGCGTGGTCACCACCAGCGTAGCCTCGCTCTTCTGTCTCCGTGATGCCGTGCGTGCTGTTTCCTCTTCCAGCTACGGAACCAAACCACGGACGGTGTCTACGGGCCCTGGGCGGCATGGCAACCATGCAGCCATGACGACGGTGACGGCACCAGCGCCTGCCTGTGTCGTTCCAGGGCATGTGACAGCCCTCCCCCCCGCTGTGGGGGCAAGAACTGCGAGGGTCCTACCATCGAGGTGGCCAACTGCTCGAGGTACTAGGGGCATTATCCACAACATGTGCATTTACATTCATGTCTGGCACGTCTGGATAAATGAGTCATTCATTCAGAATTAATGAAGGGATTCCATGACAGGGAGGATGAAGAGACCAAGAAAGAAATAATAATAGATATCTATTAATGATATTATCTACACAAACAACACAAACACTAGGCAAATTTGGCGGCAGTTGTCACGTAACCCAGCTGGGTGGTGTTCTGCATCAGGGCTCCATGCACTGAGAGAGGTTTATTGTACATGAGAGTAAGTTCTGTTCAAGGTGGATATATTATGTGGGATAATCAATGTTATCAGTGTAGTGTTGTACAAGGGGAGCAGGGGGAGCTCTAGAGAGAGAGGAAGGGGGTTGTTTAGAAAGGGCAGCCTGGAGAAGAAGACAAGGTCCTTGTGTGTGCTGAAATCAATAGAGTCCTGTTCTACAAGAGCCTTTTATAGAAAATACGACATATTAAACTGTGTTTTCACAGGACGTGACAATTAAGGCCTGAACAGGAGCAGAAAGCACATAGAATGTGTTTCCACACTGGCGCGAGCTTCTTATCACGACAGCCATCTTTCATCATACCACGTTAGCCTTGCTGGCCTTGCTAGCCTTGCTGGCCTTGCTAGCCTTGCTGGCCTTGCTGGCCTTGCTAGCCTTGCTGGCCTTGCTGGCCTTGCTGGCCTTGCTGGCCTTGCTTTGGGCCCGAGGGGGAAAGACGCCCATGTCTGTTTGTATGTCTTCCCGCAGGAACGGCGGCTGGACCCCGTGGTCGTCGTGGGGCCACTGCAGCACCAGCTGTGAGATCGGCTTCGAGGTGCGCCAGCGCTCCTGCAACAACCCCTCGCCCCGACACGGCGGCCGCGTGTGCGTAGGTCAGGCTCGGGAGCAGAGGTGAGCGATACCGGGGGTCACGCCTCGCCCTCACGCATGACCCCACACACAGCGCAGACGGACGGGGCACCCGGGATTACCTGATGTGACTGTGGTCCTCAAATTACCCACAAACCACGGCCCATGTATTCCCCTCCCTGTGCCTGGTTCTCTGTGATATTCTGTGTGATGTCCCCCTCTGCGATTCGTCCGTGTTCTGATGTCCTCTCGTGTCTTAATTTGCACCTCTGGACGTGAGTAACCCAAGGCTCCTCCCGCCCCCAGGTTCTGTAATGAGAAGGTGTCGTGTCCGCAGCCCGTGTTCTGGTCGTCATGGTCACCCTGGTCCAAGTGCAGCACCGAGTGTGGGGGAGGGGTGCACTCTCGCTCCAGGAACTGTGAGAACGGAAATAGCTGCCCAGGCTGTACGCTGGTGCGTAAAACACACACACGTGCACGCACACACACACACACACACACACACACACACACTCACCCGCAACGTACCTATGCGCGCACACACACAGTCCCCTGAGGCTCTGACCATAGTACTCTGTGATAACCCTTCTCTTCTCTCTTGGCGCCGTACCCACACGCTAGTCAGACACTTTAAGTGGACATTGTGTTTCTCCTGCTCCCCAGCCCGCCTGGGCCCTGAGCCCATTATTAGGGGCACGCCGACATGTCCGCACACACACACACACACAGGCCTTCAGGGATGTGGCAAACACACACCGCCAGACAGAAGCGCCGAAAGTAGCCAAACACACGGTGCGATAAACCGTGCTGCAGACGGGGGAACCGGCTCTCATCGGAACGGCTCCCGCGCCTGGACTCTCTCTGCACAAGGTCTCCGATTCTCAAGAGCTGCGGTTAACTCGGACATAATTGCCTTTTATTAAAACTCAAATCAAGTTCCCTCGCAAGGTGTTGAAGGCGCCTCCCCAGTGTGTGCGTTGGGAGCGAGTTGTTGGGTTGAAGCTGTCCCCCCCCCTCCCCCCTCACCCTCCGTTTCTCTGTCCGCCACCACAGGAATACCAGACCTGCAACCTGGAGGCGTGTCCCGAGGTGAGGCGCAGCACGCCGTGGACGGCTTGGGTGCCGGTGAACGTGAGCGAGGGCGGAGCCAGGCAGGAACAGCGCGTGCGCTACGTGTGCCGCGCGCAGGTGGCCGACCCACACGACCTGCAGCTGGGCAAACGCAAGGTGGAGACGCGCGTCTGCCCCAACGACGGCAGCGTCGCCTGCGAGACGGACGGTGAGCGCGCCCGACACTGCACGCGCGCGCACACGCGCGTCTGCAAAGCAAGTCTTCGCCGAGCAGGGACTGAGGTAGCATGCTGACGTGCTGATTTTAAAGGCAGCACAGTAGTCCCCTAGGGAGAAGCATGCAGATACAGCACTCTGGAGTCACTCGCTAACGTGCCCAGACACCTGACTACAGCAGAACGCAGAGTCCTGTGCGAACGGTAAACACTGATTCCATTTCCTGTGTCAAAAAGTGCTTAGTGCGTTGGTCGTCGTCACTCGTGGAGCAGTGGAACGGTCCACGGAGCCCAGGACGTGTGTTTCAGCACATTGTGATAGTATTTCAGGGTGAGGGAAGGATGCTTGTAATTTACCATTTTAAAATGAAGCTAAATCTGGTCAGTCAGAGGCCAGATATATATAATACTCTTTGTGACATTGCTCATTATTCATTATTCTGGTCTGTTGATTCATCAGTTGTATCATAAGCATTAAGCCCTTCGCTGTAGGCAGACGCTGTAGGGCACGGAGTTACACGGAGGTACACAGAGGTACATGGAGGTACATGGAGGTACATGGAGGTACATGGAGGTACATGAAGGCTTTTGTGCTCCACAGCTCTAGTGGATGAACTGCTACGGGTCCCCGGCGTGAGGCTCACAGGCTCCGGCTGGTCGTCGTGGGAGACGTGGTCCGCGTGCAGTCAGGAGTGCGCCAAAGGCTTCCGCACGCGCAAACGCACCTGCACCGACAGCAAGAGCCCCACACCTGTCTGCAGAGGATCTGCCGTCGAGTACCAGGACTGCAATCCTCAGCCCTGCCCAGGTAACACACACACACACACACACACACACACACAGACCGTACAGTGACTGTCCTTCTTCCTTCCTCTCTCTCCTTCTCACACACACACACACACATGCAGTCTTGTATTGCTACCTTTGTGGGGTATTTCCAGGGTCATAGATCCTCTGTAACCAAAAGAAATTATTTTTTGTTCTTTTTAGTTTTTAAATAAAGGCTGCATAGTGTGTGTGTGTGTGTGTGTGTGTGTGTGAGTGTGTGTTGAAAACAAACAGGCCTTTGTTTCCCCACACTGTCAGCATTTTCCTGTTAAATACATGATCTAAGTACATGACCCTAGACACATGAACACACACACACACACGCACACACACACGCACACACACACACACACACACACTAAAAGTCAGGCTGGCAGTGAACAGTGAACGCCCAAATGGGAAAACAGCTGGTAAGTCCATTAGGATGTGTCAAGTGGATTACTGATTTCATTAGCTAATGGATAGCTGAGAGGTCCCAGTGGGGCCCCGGGGCCCCGTGTGCGAGCCCTGCCTGCCCTGCCTCCCCTGCCAGTGCCATCACACTGTTTTACAGGCATTGTGTAACTTACAAATCGGATGACTAATACAGACAGATTGGTATGAAACGGTCTAATAATTCTCCTGCTCCCTTGATCACGGGCTGCTCTGTCTGGGCTTCTTTGGCTGGCTGTGGAAGAGAGCCTACAGGACTGGCCCTGAACCCGTGCAGAAATGACACAGATCCGTCTCCCTGGTGGACGTCCGGCCCTGGCGAGCGTTCCTGCTGCTCCTCTCCTGATGCCAGGAGTGTACGCAGATTAGGCAAATGAGGGCAGCGTTGGAGCTGCAGGCCAGCTGATGCGCTTCTGATCATGTTAGCGGCCACATGCCGCCCGCTCGCCTCACTTCCGCCAGATACACTAATGTGAAAATGTAAATATGTGTATTTGTGAAAAGAGAGGGAGAGATGCGAATTGATAGTGAGGAGGTCTGAGCAGAATAGCTCACACACCCACGTTTGAGGCTGGGTCCGTTTTGCGTCTGCGGCTTCGGGCGGGAGCTGCATTACCCACCCAGCTCTGTGTGTGTGTGTGTCGTGTCGTGTGACTGGGCTCACGGTGAGGGGAGAGCTCTTCATCGCCGCCCTGCAGGCCGTCACGGCCCAATTCACCGCTCTAATCCTCCAGGGGTAATAGAGTTTTCTGCTGCTGGGACATGGAGCCAGTCCCCCCTACGGGCTCTACACCGCTACCTCTACATCACTATGGGCTGATGAAACATCAGCAGTGGATGGCAACACTTACCAACAGCAGAGGAAGTGGCAAGAAAACTAGAAGCTTTTTTTTTTGAGGGGGGGGGTGTTGATGCAGTGTCTGTAGGGGAAGACGGCGGGACTGCTGTTGGCTCCGCCCCCGCCCCCGCCTACTGCTTCTCTGGCTCCGCCCCACCATAACCTCCCACCATCCCATTATGTCCCTGCAGCACGTGTTTGCTTCCCATGCTATGCGCCGTGGCCGTTTCTGACCCAATGCCTCTGTCTGTGTGTCGTCTTGTGCTGCGTCTGCTTCGTGTCCTGCTGTCCCCGTGCCTTCCCGCCTGCCTGATCGTCCTGCGCCTGTGTGTGTGTCTTCGTGTGTGTGTGTGTGTGTGTGCACGCACCTGCGTGTGTGTTCGTGTCGTGTTGGTCTGCGCGTATGTGTTTGGTCTGCACAGTGAAGGGTGCCTGGTCTTGCTGGTCGCCGTGGTCGCAGTGTTCGGTGCCCTGCGGGGGCGGGCACTACCAGCGGACACGCGCGTGCAGCAGCCCCGCCCCCATCCACGGAGGCGACATCTGCATCGGGCTGCATACAGAGGAGGCCTTGTGCAACACGCACACATGCCAGGGTAAGCTCCCCCCCTCAGGGCCGATGCCCTGGAACGACAACTCTATGGACGCACCGCACTCTGTCTGTATGCAGAAGATCAGAGCTCGTGTTTATCGGTGTCTCCTGTCTGTCCGTCTCCACCCATCTCGTAGCAGCGCACCATCTGTCACGCGGAGCTTCACTGGTGTGATACGTCTGCTGCTAAGCAGATGATCGTTATTTACTGCATCTATACATCAGAAACACGGCCCGCCCAGGTTTGAGGCATGGAGGGCTTTGCTATGTAATCATGTTTTGTGTGTGTGAAATGTAGGAGGTCTTCACCATCCAAAACCAGTACAGCACCCCTAAGGAGCTGGAATATCAATGAAACAACCCAATCTTGGAATGGTGTGTAGGAATGGCGGACATTCCCCCCCCCCCCCCCCGCCCCCAAAAAAGAAATCCTCTCGGCTTTAATGAGCATAGCACCACACCACTTTTGAGTGTTTCTTTCTTTTTCTTTACTTTGAATTCATTTCAACGTTTTAATTGTAAACCTCACTTTTCCTGATCATTGTGTGATGTTTCTTCTTCTTGCGGCCAGAATGGCATGAACCCAGTTCTGGAACTTTTTTTTGTTTGTTCTTGTTGGCAATCAACAGGAAGTCCTTGATGGCAGAAAAAAAGGTCTTTCTCTTCGCGAAAGTATCAGACACCTGCTGCGAATGCACACGCAGCCACACCTGCGCGTACAGCCGCACACGCCCGCGTGCACCGTTCAAAGGCAACCCGGTGCTCCAGCCCCTGATGCAGCAGGCTGGGTGATCACCCAGGTCCAGCTCCGCAGATGAAAGACTTCTGCACTGCCTCTCAGGCTGGTCCTTTCAGCTTGGCTCGATTAGAAATGGCCTGCAAGGAGGAAGTGTTCTAAGGACAGGGCTGTGTGCTGCATGCAGATTAGGACCACTCAGCCCTCCAGGGTAACTGGCCCTCTGCCACACACCCCCCAACACCCCCCCACACCCCCTCCTCCCACCACCCCCACCAACCCCTGCAAACACTTGATTGAGGCGATTAAATAGATGGACTAAGCAATTACCCACACTGCTTAGCATCATTATTAGACGAGGAAGCCATGTGCTCCAATGGGTCTGGGTTCCCTGCACCACCACCAACTGTCGGAAATGTACATCAGCTCTCTCCCCTCACTGGAATGAGGGATTCCTGCAAGCTGGCAACCCAGGCCTGCCTGCCGCCAAGCCTCCGGTTTCGAGACAAGAAACAATGCATTTATTTGTCGACTCAATTTGCCCAACAAACAAACGTGTCCGTGTGTTTCCATCAAAGTCTCTCCCGAGCAAACGTCTTGGGCCGCGTCTGCTGCGAGCGTCTGCTCGGTGATCGTTTGCGTGCGTGCTCCTTCGGAGTGTCCGTTTGTGATTGCGTGCGTCTGCACAGGGGGCTGGATGGCGTGGAGCGTGTGGTCAGCGTGCGATGACGCGGGTCTCCAGGTGCGCACGCGATCGTGCGGGATACAGGTCACTCCATGCATGGGCAATGGCACGGAGTACAGAGACTGCAACGAGATCCCAGGTGTGAATCACAAACACACATACACACATTTATCCATCCATGTATCCATCATCCATATTCTGTTACCGATTTTCCAAATCCTGTTCCCTCGACGTGCCCAGAGGTCCATCTTGACAGCAAATAAATTTACCGCTTTTTAATTCGCTAGTGTTCATACATTTTTTTTTACCCCCTTCCAAAGCTCACGTTTGGCTTTGAGATAGATTGGCCATAATGTGTTTACGTGCCCTGCTTTAGATCTGTAGTCGTGCGGGGGAAAGTGTTGCTGTATAGGTGGAGAACAGGTGGAGAACTGATCACTTCCAGTCTCCAGGAACACGAGTCAGCTGAGTAGAATACCAAGAGACGCTGTAATTAATATTAATGCTATGTCACAGTGTTAGCTCACATCCAATTCCGCTCCAATTTTGGGAGACGCATTTGAAATCACAAGGTCTCCTGCGCAGAGAGGATAGAGGGCAATTTTACCCCAAATTAATCAAGGAGATTTGGGCGTCTCAATTAAAACAGTCGTCCCTCCTGCTTCATATCCATCTGCTAGGTAGAGGCGCTTTATGTCTCGTACAAAATCTGAGATCTCTGCTTTAAGAGGAGCGGGATTATAATGAACTCTTTTCGACTCAGTAGCATCTGTGAGAATGTGAGATCACTGAACCTTATCTACTGTACATTACCACATATCTTTGCTTGGAATGATTACACTAACCTGTGCTCTTTGAGATAATTAGTTTTGTAGGCATGAATTGAGAATCTCTTTTTTGAAAAAAAGTCAAAAGAAAATCAATGGACAATATGAATACATAAGTACTATTGTGGTGTAAACTTGGCAGCAGACAGTAATAATATGATCAGCTCTGCTGCTGCACTCAGACGTTGGTGTGATTTTGTCTTCTTTGTCACCAATGCCTGTCTCTCTGCACAGGAGCCTGTCTCTCTGAGCGGGGGTCTGTCTCTCTGCCCAAGAGCCTGTCTCTCTGTGCAGGAGCCTGTCTCTTTGTCTCACTGAGATGCTGCTCTGCCTCTGTCATTGCTCTGCGTGCATTGTCCCAATTCCAGGAACGTTGCTTTTCAGAGGAGTAAGCAGAGGACAGCAGTGATTGGCATTCTGGCTGCAACCCAAGACAGAAGAGTGTGTGTGTGTGTGTTTGTATTTGTGTATAGTGCAAGCAGAATAGAGGTGGTGTGTAACTGTGACTCTCCGTCTCTCCTCCCAGTGATTCTGCCTGCGTCTGGCTATGACAGGGACCAACAGTGTGGAGGTAAGTACACCAGCAGTGTTACGCGCCTGCTTAAAAAGCCCAAAACAGTGTTTTCAGGTGCGTGTGTGCATGCATGCTGGTGCATGCTTGCTGAAACTGATTTGTGCACGTTTTCCTGTGCCTGTACACGAGCGTGCACGTGCATGTGTCAGTGCACCAGCATGTCCCCCGTTTCCATGCCATCACTGGGAGTGCACAGCTCCCCTCCCCCGCTCCCCCGAGCCTCCAGCCTGTCTGCTCAGCCGACGTGAAACTCCACCTCCCTACGACCTCCACCTCCCTACGAACTCCACCTCCCTACGAACTCCGTGACGGTGACGCACGCCGGCCACAGCAGCAGACCCATCATGCCACGCTGGATCCCTCTCCGGATAGCAGCCGGAACCGGCTGCGGGTGGCCTCATTACCCAGCATTCCCGAAGAGCAGTGCTCTCGCGCAGGCCTTCCGGCCAATTAGAGCTGTGGAACGGGAGGCGCTCTCTTCCCCAGCTCCTATCAGAGCGCATCGACACAGCGCCAGACACTCCAACACTCTCCCAACACCTGCCCACTGCTGGATAAGACACCATCACCACTGCAATGGACATATTGAGCTAATAATGGGGAGCGTAATGGAGTCTGAGTGTTTTTCTGAATATTTTGGTTACGTTTCAGCTGAAAATGAAAAGGCTGGATAAGAACGAAGAACGAAAGACTGAGCAAAGATGGCGTGTGACTTTTGTGTGGATGTATACGTGTAGATGTTGTCCATATACCAGCAATGCTTTTTAACATGTTTAATACTTGTGATTTTCACTTTCCCAGGGTTCACCCTGCTTCACCTGATAGCCACCGGCGTGTCGTGTTTCCTGGGGGCGGGGCTCCTGTCCTTCCTCGTATACGTGTACTGCCAGCGCTTCCACAAAGCCTCACAGGAGTCCGCCGTCATCCACCCAACCACCCCCAACCACCTCAACTACAAGGGCAACACCACAGCCAAGAATGAGAAGTACACTCCCATGGAGTTCAAGGTGAGCTCCCGCCACAGCTCCTCACACCAGGTTTCCGCTCCGCCTCCACCACACAAATGCGGTACACAATTTTGGTCCATTTGGTCCAATAACGGAAAATTCCATTATTCATTTTATGCCGTTCAGTTGACTAAATTAGCCCGCCATTAGCAAGACATCTAGAGAGACGTTCAGGCCGCTTTCTCCTGTAGCGCTCGGATTATAGCCAGCGCGGCCGGCCGCTGTCTGCTCGGCTTCCTCAGGAGGAGGACATGGAAATAAGAACCTTTTCTGTGCAAAGTTCACGCTGCAGTGCCGTGTCTGATCACGTTCAACAAGTGACCAGCGATCAGGCTATGTTCTAGAGAGACAGCTCAGTAGTTATGGATGGATGGAACTGACACGTTTATCCCAAGGCAACTGGGAATAGCTGTTGTAGTTTTGTTGTTTTGGAAAATACTGTAGTGTTATTTTATTTTTAATAAAGGGGATAACTGTATGAATGGTTCAAAAAAACTCAAACAAAAATGGATATATTCTAAACGAGGATGCACAGCTTTAAATATTTAAATCAATGCATATTTTCTACTTCCTCATGAGCATGTGTACCTACATGTAGTATCAATCCACTCTAACTAGATGACATTAGGTCTGGGTTAATTATGCCCTCGGCATGAGTAACTTTGGTTTTCCTTACAAATTGCCTTCCTGACATGCTGTAAATAGCTCCTTTGTGAAGCCAACCATGGCCTGGCTGGTTTAAACTGAGTCATGTGGTCATTTTAAGGGTTTGGTTTATGTTTCCTAGCAATTATCTTGCCAAGGGTCTGTTCTTATTAAGAGTTACTAACAGTGACCTCTGGAAATCTTGCAACATCTCGAGGCAGATTTTCTTGGTGTAAAATATGCTCCTATTATGGGACACTGCCTCCAGCCCATTTATCTGTAGGTTCTGTCCATCCTCAGACACCCCCCCTCCCCCAAAATACCGCCCCGATCACACTTTTTTCCAGTTTTCACACTATTTCTCAACTCAAAGTGTTCCTTTGTACACTTCATTACTGTAGCACAGCGGGCATAACGCCCGAGATACGTATCCTTCTGCAGATTCGGATCTTTATGCAGTGTAACCCCGTTTCTTATCTGCTGTGTAACCCCATGACTCCCCCATGTATTTGAACAAAACCCCCCGCTTGCAAACAGAGACTTGCTTAGCAGGTGGAACACAGGGAGAGACATCAAACTTCCATTAATAATGGCTTTTTTCGGTGCACCGGGACCGTTGTTTGTTTTGTGTGAGATGTGAAGCTGGAGGTGTTTGATGGCTGGATGATGAGAGGCACTTATCCTTCTTCCCCCGTGGTGCGTCTCTTAGCGGCTCCGTGCTGGCTCCAACACACTTGCTCTCGCCCGCCCGTTATTAATGGCCTCCATTAGGCTGTTTAAGCAGCAGCCGTCTGGCGCGCCCTGCGGCCGATTGTGACCGATTGTGGAGGCCGACTAATTAGCAGCGCCCGTCTGGCTCCGCCCGTGGCCCGTGTCCTCGCCCGGAATACCCCACCCCCCGCGTGCCTCTCGCCACGCCACGCATCGACCCACTGGCTCCGAGCAAGTAACGCACGGCGCCTCGAGACTCGGGGATGAAAGGGACCGAAAGAAGTCACGCGGTAGCCGGCGGGGGGCGGCTGTGGATCCGCCGCGTGGGTCCGCGCGTCGGCGGCGGCGCTCGGCAGCTCTGGATGACAGCCGTGACGAGCAGCATCTGCCGTGAGACACACTTTAATTAGACCAGCGAAGCTTGTGTCACTGAGCAATAGGGAGAAA
This sequence comes from Brachyhypopomus occidentalis, assembly GCA_020368025.1. Classification (NCBI taxonomy): domain Eukaryota; kingdom Metazoa; phylum Chordata; class Actinopteri; order Gymnotiformes; family Hypopomidae; genus Brachyhypopomus; species Brachyhypopomus occidentalis. The sequence goes on from JAGXOD010000005.1 coordinate 6,725,385, forward strand.
GCCCAGATGTTTATCCCGAGAGGTCCAGCAGATGCGACTCCTGTCGTATCTCCGGTAATCCAACATCCTCTTCGCCGTCCCCTGGCGGCACAGGGTACAAGTGTGCGTTTGCTTTTGTGATTGGCTCTGATTGAGGGCTGTTGTGGAACACCCATCAGCGCCGTCCCAGACAAACGCCCGTGCTCATTATGCAGCACGGGGGGGCCGTTGTTGTGCGGAGCGTGTCACCCTGCAATCGCTGCCGAATCGCGTCGGCTTCCCTCCCCCGCCAATTACACACCCCTCGCCGCCGTCGAGCTGCTGAGATAAATGACATTTCTCGAGAGGACCGCCGAGTGTTGGCATGCTACTTTCATCCATGACCCGCAAGTCTATTGCTTTTGAATTATTCACCTGCTCTTCTGCGAGTGTCAGTCCGACGGTATTTATAGAGCTGGCTGGGAAAGGTGCACAGAGCTCACACTCGTGACCCTGAGTCTCTTGCGCAAAGCATGTGGGATCTCATAGACCCACCACTGTAACATCTTACCACCTGTTTCATGTCAAAGCTCGATGGTGGGAATTTTCAGCCGGCCCTCACACCCTCTCTCTCCTAACTGACCTTCATTTTCTGTCCACCACAGACGCTGAATAAGAACAATCTGCTTCCAGACGAGAGGACCAACTTCTTCCCGTCGCCGCTCCAGCAGACGAACGTCTACACCACCACATATTACCCCACGACACTGGGGAAGTACGACTACCGGCCAGACTCCTCCCCCTCCCCCTGCAGAACCTACAACCACAGCTGAGACCTTAGCCCCGCCCCTAAGCTCCATCGCCATGGTGACAGGGGAGCGATGACACTCTGAACCTCTTTTCTCAAACTCTTACCATGAGCACTTCCAGAGCTCTAGGAGCCAAACGAGTCGGAGAGCTTTCCAGGAACGTTCCGTCGAGTCCTCGCAATCCCACCACCCACCCCCTCCCCTCGGAGGATATGAGCATGTCAACTAAATCATGGCTAATATGGTCTGACAGATAAAGGACCACGTGCAGTATTTGGAATGGCACTCTTTTCCATGGAATGCGTTCGATCATGTAGCTACACTGATATCAATGATTTATTCACCATCTATCTCTGTGGAACTCTTTTAACCGAAAAGGTTTTCATGCGTTAAAAATGAACCTGTAAAACTGAATCCCCCCCACCTCCCTTCCAGCAAACGCCACACGCACCAATCCAGTAGACATCTTACGAAAACAAACAAACAAAAATAAAACTTCTACACTGGCAACTGTTGAGTCCTTGTTTCAGCGCAAGGAGAACCAACGGTTTAAGAGCGGCACGCGACATCACCGGACACAAACGCAACAGGCCCTAAGACCCTGCTGTCACAAGCTGGGGCTGGATGGCTCAGCTCTCAGAGCTGCAGCTGCAGACAGGAGAGCAGGTCCCAGTCACTGGAGTATGCAGACCTGACCCGGGCCAGCGTCGGCACCGCCGGGCCTGAGGGGCGAGACGCCGACCAAACGTCACCCCCCGCCTGGATGGAGCAATTGGAACGCCACCAGTGCCTGGACACTCTGGAGAAGCTCGGACCAGCCTTCTTCTCAGCTCTCCCGTGGAACACATTCGGATCTCACTTAAAAACGTTCTACTGAATACTGAAAGGCCTTGGTGGTTATATCAGATACGGCAAGGTCAGACTCTATTTTAATATGGAACATTGTAGAAAATACTGATCGCTTGGCACTTGTTTTTTAAGGTTATTTTAAAAGAGGGAATTGTTTGGACTTTATTTGAAAGGAAGTAGGGTAGACGGATGTTAGATGTCATTTAAGGTATTCACACGTTGATGGGGATGAGGTCATCATGGTCAACTTCTTCACATTTAGATCCATGTATTATTTCCTACTGTTTAGAAGTTTATTATTAACCATCATTTTCAAAATATGAGGCACATTATACATCATTAATTGTTACTATCAAGTATTCATTTTGTCCTTCAGGCTCTAACAGAAAACCTATTTCCACCAGAATCTGACCGTGTGTGTGTGTGTGTGTGTGTGTGTGTGTGTGAATGCATGTGCATATGCATGTGTGTATGGGCATGTGCGAGTGTCCGTATGATAATATAGGAATGAATAGGGTCGTGTTTTATACAGTGTAAAAATAAAAACAGTGGGGTCATATAAAAGAGGAATGCACTTTTTCTTTTCTCTCAATTTTTAACGTCACCTCATCAGCATCGTATCGGAGTGCCGACACACTGCATAGCCCTCCGTGTTCCATGCACAAGCGTCATTAAAAAGTGAAACGGACATCACGATTGTCACTGGGCTAAGATCGTATTTATAGTGAGCTTGGTTTGTAATGAGCGTCGGGAGAACTCAGCTATTTTTATTATGCTTGTCAAATGAATGCAGGCAGAGGTGCTTTTTAGTTCAACTAAGCACGAATGCTTGATTTTGTACATAGGTAATGCCCCATGGTATGTAAAAGGTTAGTGGAATGTACATGTATATTGTAAAGCTAACACTGTTTTTTTTTTCACTGGCCTTATAGTTGTAAAATAATATGTTCAGCAGCTGTGTATATACCACCTCCAGGGAGTGTGTGGGGATGGAGCGTTGCGGTGGGCCCTGCACTGGAGCTCTGATCCAGCCCAAAGGCTCAACCTCTCCAGCTCTCGGCTTCGAAACAGAACCCAGCTCGCTTAAATTCCCAGTCTAACTCCTCCCGTTCCTCAAGGCAACGTGCCTGATTCGTTTGGTTGCTAAGTCAATATAGTGTAGTGAAGTTTTTTTTTTAGTTTTCAACATTTGCATCAAAGGTGGTGCTTACAAGCCCTTCCACAGGGTGTTTTTGGACAAAGCTAATGATCCAGAGTTTCAAGCGTAACTTTTCAGCTATTTGGACGGCATCATGTTACCAAGTGCCTGCATGAGTTAAAACTATGGCCAAACATACTAAGTCCTGTAGAAAAACAAACAAACAAACAAACAAAAAAAACTGCAGCAGTGTTATTTTGCAGCTACACAAAATAGGACGCCCCCTATTGGCCAGGCAGGGAGTCAGGTGACATTCCCACTAGTCTCCATCCCCACAAGGCTCGGTGCCCTTCTATGCAACTGACCTGTTGGTACTGTTAGATATGTGATGTAGACTGTAATCACTGCCTTTTAGACACTGTGAATTTTTTGGTACTCTATATTTTTGTATATTGTACATTGTAAAAGATATTAAACCATGATGCCAACTCGAAGTCTAACGGACTGGTACTTTCCCGCACATCACAGCTTTATCGTTGTTATTGGTTTCGGCTGTCCTGCTGTCTGTGGATTTTTAGGTCACGTTCCTGCATCAGTCGTCAGGCTTTGACCGGGTCCCTTTTGTTTGTGCTGGGTTCTGATTGGCTAGCTGCAGCAGGCTGAAGGCTATCAGGCTCCCCGCGTTGGTCAGGACACTCAGAACGGTCACGTTCCCGCAGAGGAGCTCTCCCGAGAGGCGGATGGATTTCAGGCTTTGCATGCGAGCATGTCCTGTCCCAGCTTCACTCGGTAGGCATTATTCTTAAAACCACCGCCCCCTCTGCTGTGTGCACACAGATAATAGAGTAGGCATCACGGTGTGAGATTTATTTACACCGGGGATAATGTGAGTAGCAAGGCTTGTGTGCGATCTGACTCATTGAAATGCAGTGCCTGTGTGTTGAACTGGGTGTCGAGTTAAGGTGTTTGGATCAGGTCTAGATGTGAAAGCAGAGATGGTAGGAGTTGGAGTTCCTGACAGGCATTAAGACTGTCCAGGTCACACAGGCTCATAGCCACTCTAACCAGTTTAAACCATCACTAAACATTTCCCCCATTGCTTCTTGGTCCTGGTAAGCACAAGTGGTGACAGCAGATTAATAAACCTTTTGGCTATTTCAGTACAGGCTTTTAAAATGAAATGACCTCATCGATCGGTGAAATGTGTTCCAAATGCCTATACAGCAAATACATCCCTTAATAACACATTATTTATGTTGGGAGAGACTTGACAGTGAGTCGCCACGGTCTGTTGGGTTTCAGTGCTGCATCTCCTGTGCAGTGAGGATGAGGACGGCCATGGCGCGAGGATGAGGACGGAACTCTTTCGGAATTGCCGCGCAAACATGCTGCACCCCGATAGCGTGTCTAACTCGCATTTCGCCGTCGCCGCGGCAGCTGAATACAACGCCCTTGCCCACACTGACGGGACGGTGTCCTGGCTCCGATCACCATGACGCCCACCGCTCTCCATCCACCATGTATGCAAGACTTGATTGGTAAAGGTCAATAGCTTTTCACATCAAGAATTCGCTCTCATGTCCCTACTGGGTTCAGCGTGTTACCGACTTATACCAAGACTGCTTCTTCCCGTTGGTATATTACATGAGGAGATGACTTTGAGACCTGATCCCACCTTGACTCGGTACGCTCAGCGAAGCTGAAGCAGGCAGATAGGAGCTCTCCTCCTCCATGGAGCAGCTCAGCCATGGAGCAGCAGCAGGAGGTCCATGAGCGGGAGGCGGGCTCAGTGGAACTCAAAGGGGCTTTTATCGATGAGCGCGTCAGCCGCTATCTGCCGACGGACCTGCGCTGACGGATTGCCGCCGCCACCTTTCCCGCACGAGCAGGCCGGCCGGCGCCTGCACCAGAGCGGATCGGGACACGGCCGGCGGGGGGCTGAGCCAGAAGCCCCGGAGGACAGAGGGGGGAGGTCGGTGGAGGAGGAGACCAATCACACGCCACCGCCGACGATCCGGCCCAGTTCATGCACGCACAGCAAGGACGTGGGTGTCATCACCTGGCTCGTCCAGGCTTACGATTTCTAGCACATTCCTCGCACATTAGTCAATAGAGATCCTCAAACGGACAGCATGCGGACAGCCATTTTCCATCCAAAAGCAGAAGCTCAGGGCAGCGGAGCTGAAATCATCACACGGCACGCATTACACACCCACAAGCCTGTGATGGAATATGCCCAATCAGAAGAGAGGATCAAATGAGCAACAGTCACAGCTGTCAGCCTATTATATCAAATGAAGCTCGCTGCATGGGTCTGCGTGCGTTTCCTGGTGTCCTTGACTTCTAGCATCATCCTTCTACTCTGTGGGACCACTGTTGACCCCCCCCCCCCCCATGTCTGCTTGAGTTTGCCTGTGGAAATGGGTGACTATAGAGACAACAGAAAGCATCTGAGCAGCATTAGACTCTTTTTTTTTTTTTTTAGCCTGTGATGTGAGAGAACAAAGCAGATTCTGTTTTGATGTTGGGCCTCCAGGAGGGTGTAGCCAGAAACATGTGCTCTCGTTTACGAGAGCAACAGATCACACCATTTCACATCTCTGAGGTGGAAATGGCTTTCGATCACAGTAAAATCTTGATTGCACAGTTCAGAGAAAGAAAAATATCAGTTACACGGTCCCAGCACAACAAACGCTTAAAACGGACTGTTGTGCTGGCTAGTTGTAATTGAGTTTCACTGTTGTAAAAAAAAAAGAAGAAAAGAAAGAAAAGAAAAAGAACTATTGAAGTGGAAGAATGATTAATCTGTTTTTAAGAGATGTATAGAATGGTGGATTATGAAATAGATGTCTCCTATGTAAAGGTGGATTGTTTGGGTTCAGAAAGTAACAGTCCAATCCAGGATTCTGCTGCCTCTGATCAGCTCAAGGCAGCATATAATCAGTAATTGAACGTTGTAGCTCTCTGCTGTTATGGCAGAATCACAGAACCATGTACATGGTGAATCTCTACGGAAACCAGAAAAAGCTTGATCGTTTTGACTGCCTCTGAGACATTCTGAGCCAATGCTGATTTAAACGACGTTACCCACCGTGGACACACAATTCTGAAAACTGCAGTTAAGACCGTACAAAACTCTTCGAACATATTTAAAATTAAATAAGATCCTGCAAGAGGGCTTCCTGCTCTTTTTGAATCTACCAAGCCCGCAAAAGCATCTCACAAGGCCCATTCTACAACAGCAGAGGGTCCCATCGATGTCGTCACGGTCACAGAAACGGCCAAATGTGCCAGATGTGCCGAATTCCGACTCCTCGGCAGAATCCGACTCCCCTCGTTTGCACGCACATAAAGACGCTACAGATGATATTCGCGATTTCCGTTGTTTCACAGTACTCACAGGACTGAAATGTCAGGTAAACGTATTTTGTCGAGTTATCTGGATGTGTGGGCTATTCCACATAAAGCACATGTATCTACGTTCGACAAGGGTTATTTTTAAGGGGAGTTTAATTTTGGTAATGCCAACACGATTCCTGCCTAAATTATACTCCCGAATATCATCTGTCGCGTCTTTATGCGCGTGCAAACGAGGGGTGTCGGATTCTGCCAAGGAGTCGGAATTCGGCACAACACCTGTGCTAATGTAATGAAATCACATGGCTTTCTGCAGTTTGAAGCATCTTTACTTAAGTGAAAAAGTTACAGGTGATGCCAATGCAAATAGGTTTAATTAGCGCCTTCTGGCGTATTTGCAAAACGTGAAACTATTTGTGAGAATGGAGATGACGCGTAAATCAAAACGAATGGACAGGTACTAACAGACGGTGAGATTTGAAATCACGCTAGAAGACCAACATAACTAAGCTATACAGAGTTTACGTAAATCCAAAGGCCATCGCTACGTAAGCTCTGCCCTTTGATTTATCCCCCCATTATATATTGTTTTAAACCTCTAGTTTCTAAATCAGCTAACAGCTTTTCAGCGTATGTTTCCGATGGGTCGCTGTGAGCTGCACTCACCTGGCTGCTGAAAATATAAAGCACAGATGAGTTTGGACTTGGTCTTTGTCATTGATTATTATGTGATGTAATTCACGTGTCTTCTTGATGAATCCGCTACAACACACCCACTACACATGCATTTCACTGGAATGCACAGGTGAATGAACTCTCCCTTTGGAAACCAGCGTCTGAGTGTACTTGGCCATGCAATACCACTCAGCGCCTAAAGAACAAGAACGCCTCCCCGTGCCAGCACTGGTTAAACACTCAAAACAATCAAACCAACAAAAAGCAACAAAAAATCATATATACTGACTGGCTAGTCTTTCATACTGGCTCAAGGTTTTGCTCAGACACCATATATAAACTGAAGGATAGTGAAATGGGGCAAACGACCGAACGAAGAAGTGATTGGCTAAACCTTTCTCATTAGCATGTACGGAGGCGGGCTAATCCAATTAATAGTTAAGGGTGTATGACAGGGGCGAATGGGTGGGAAGCAGCGATTGGGCAGTGATAGAGTATGCTTTTTCCAGGAGGGTTCCCGTTAATGAAAGTAAGAGGAGGCCAAATGATGCTAAATGACTACACTGAGCACATGCATTTTGAACTAAAAGGCACCTCTATTTATATGCTCTAAGCATAGAAAATAAATAAGAGAAAATCAGCACGTCACCAGATCTCATTTGGATGGCGTCAGGTAATATTTGTTCAACGAGGCATTGATTTAACAAGCATTTTATCTTTTATTTAATCCATTTAACTGCCTGACAGTGGTCATGAGTGATGAGGAAAGTTCTGACTAGCAGTAACAGAGTATTGCTGACAACAGAAAAATACTTGAGAATGACACTGCTGGTGCTCCAGAAAACAAATAGTCTTTAAGTAAGAAGGTCCGTTTCTCTGGCTCTCAGAAGAGTTCCAGCATCCATTATGGTAAACAAAGATAAATGGTACCAACGGCATGTTTAAATGGCATGCAGAAAAACGAAATGTACCCACACTGGCAAACATGAAAGTGAAAATGCCCTTTGTTTCAGTGTAAGGGGAATAAAATGTTAAAATCTGAAAATCCAAATTATTTGGGATCAATTCCTCATATAAGGTTGCATATACATTTTTAGATCAAAGGCTGTGTTTGGACAGGCTGTAGCAGATTTTTTTCAATTCTGATTGGGATCACACTCATATACCGACCAGCCCAATCATCAAGCAATGTCAATGTTTAAGCACTAATTCAATAAAATAAGGATGGAAATCTCACTTGTGTCGGCGGAGTCTACAACTGACAGGAGAACGAAACAGAAATAGGAACGCCTAAAATAATGAGCTTTGCACCTCTAAAGTCTAAACCCCAGAGATGAGACGTGATTATTTCAGCGGTATTTTAGGCTCATTTACCCAGCACCACAATTCCAAATTTGCACTGGTGCCGAGATATTTTTCAACATATACCGTAACTGGAAGTTAGTTAGCTGCAACTTATAACTGAAATGGAAGAACTGATTATGACGAATAGATGGGTTGGTGTGTTTGTGTGTTTAATTCCACTTTCGCAGACTTTGGAAGTGCAATACTTTGAATTTTAAGAAGGAGCCGCTACAAAAGCGTTTGGGTCATATTATCATGCATATTACACGCTATTGCTATTCATGAGAAAGGCTGTGGTTCCCGTCAAGAATAAGTCTCCAGGTCCCTCTTGAGGCCGGACGTACAGGCACGTGACTATGGAAGGCCGTTTGTGGCTGCAATACCTTGTGGCTCACTAAAGGGGCAAGTGGCAACTCTAAATCATTTAAGTCACAGCAAACTCAGTTAGAAAATGCAGTGCAAGCCATTTTTTTTGCCACCCCATGTAAACAGAAATGAACTTTGAAAGCATCTTGCTTTTGAACAAAGAAAAGCACTAGGTGCATTAAAGTCACACCAACAGGGACGTGAGAGAAGTGCTCAGCACGGACGAGACAGGACAGGCGTCGGTCATTCCTCAAAGGCCCATTCACGCTGCTTTTAAGCAATTTCCACATCTTCCTGGTTTAACTAAAAAATGGAACCTATTTTCCTCAACATCTCAGCAAAATGTGATGTGTTGACACGGGTTCTGTGGTAAAAAGGAGTTGTTTGTACCTCACAAACCAGATGTTAAGGAAAACCAATGTCATTTTCAGAAAATCGATTGCAGACGGATTGTTACTTGAAGCACCAGGTTGGTAATGTAGCAGGTTGGTGGAGATATGGGCGGCTAAACATGAACTGGGAGCACATGGTGTGCACAGGTTACACGTACTTCCCACAGGCAGTGGGAAGCTTAACACACGAAACAGCCCAATGAATTATGGACCTTTCTGTTTTTGGCAGTGTTTCACCTACTATGAATATATTTAAGAGAGGAGAAAAAGACATGGCAGTTTAACACATAACTAAAGGACACAATTTATCCACTGTGCGTTATTTATTGAACAACTTGGACAACTTTATTGAATAACTTAGCATAATGAAAATTGTAGATTTTTATTCAACATCAGACGATTTGCAGATGAAACCGTTAACACTTGCAGCACAGTTGAATCCGCTCACGAAGGAAACGTTTTAGAGCGTTTACATTCTTGCGCCATCAAACAAACTGATGCCTCTGCAGCCGAACTGAATGCCGACACTGACGGCTATACTCGCTCGTTTCGAAGTAAGCGCACACCGACATCAGACGGCCTCACCAGGATGGCAGGAGAGAGAACGGGAAGGACAGGGGGAGACAGTCGGTCTCAGGAGATGATTGAACGCTCTAGTGGAGGCAAACCTGCCCGTGGAGCTTGGACACCTCGCTGCAGGAGTCTGATCTGAACCAAAGGCACCTGTTTAAGAGAAGCAACAGAGAAGGCCCTTGGTGGCAGACTCATCACCATGCTGACGTTTCCCCCCCCCCCCGTCTGTGACGAGAAGCTTAAACCACATCCCACGGGGAACGGTGGGTCTGGCCGGCGTCTTATTGAAGGAAGCCTCTCCAGGGAAGGCCCACCTGTCAGGCCTGATCTGAAGCAGGAATCACGGACATCAGTAGAGGTGGCGGTCTCTGGAGGGAGCCTGCCGCGGTGAAAAGAGCCGCAGAACGATTGATGAGGCCGGCGTAAATCTATCGTGATTCAGGCAAGCGGGAAACAAAAGCCTGGCAGCCGGTGACGAACGGCCACCTGCTCGGCGATGCCGCCGGTCAACCCGGCATCGACCCCGTTCTCCCCAAGCCTCCCCTCGGCTGAATCGAAGACGGCAGATGCCGAGGATCAGCACTTACGGTTTTTCCCTCCCATTACCTCGGCTCTGTGCTCTTGTCCTGAGCCCGCATGCTCGCCGTCCGTATGTCCTGAGAGCCCTGGCAAATCTGGAGGCGCTGGAGTAAACGAAGCGCCCGGTCCGTGCAGGAGCTCAGCTGACCGCAACTCGTCCGCACGCACGCCGAGGCGGAGCCGACGTGCGGATGCAGGAGGTGCGGCGGGAGGGCAGGAGCCGCAGAGGGCCTACCGTGACGCTCGAGCGGCCGCACGCAGGGGCGAACGCGCCTGCACCCGGACACTCCGCCTTCATTTGCCCATCGCGTTCGCTTTCACAACCGCAGATCAAAGCGGTGCTTCCTCGCACGTCACCTTCCGGCGGACGGCCGGGGCGAAGTCCACACCGCAACCCATCTCCGTCATTCCTCCGCGAGCCTCCGCGACGCAGCATGCGCACGGGTGGCGGGCGGAGGCTCGACACGCTGATCAAAGGTTGCCCGTCTGCTTTGGTCTCTCACGCGGAAACACGAGCTCGTCTTTGATGAGCGGGAGCAGACGCCGAGGCGAAGGCTCTGCCGGGCCGGCCACCGGGCTTAACGCTTAATGAGTGAAGTGTGCCGCGAAAGTTGCTGTCTGCAGACCTGCGAGCTGCTGCTGCGACGTGGCGGCCGGCGGAAGAAGGTGCGCTGTGATCTAGATTAATCATCCCGCTTGATCAAAGAGCCAAGGAGGTCCAGCTGACGCGCCGTCTCCACCCACCTGCTTCCTGCAATTGCCCCGAGTCTCTGCAACATGGTTCTACACTTAGATCACCCCCGTTGGGTTAGAGCAGCACAAGCGGGTCTGAACCCGCTGCCTGCCGGTCCACCCCCCCCCCCCCCCGGGCCAAAGCCCAACTCCCCATCCCAGAGGCGCTGGGAAGTCTCAACATGCGGGACACTCGAGTCCATCATCCACACCGTTCATTAAGAACCCAGTGTGCTGGTTCTGGCTCCAGCACATAACGCCCCCCCCCCCACTCGGAGCAGAGCCAGCTGCCTTTCCACACTGCAGAGCCGGCATTGAATGGAGGGAGGTGGTGACACACACACACACACACACACACACACACACCTGTCAACCCAACAGCAGTACATTTAGCTCCACCTCGCTTCTATAATGTAGCGCGTTCTGCCAATTTTATAGGACAGGGTTATGTGTGAACACGAGCAGGTGGATGAAATGCCAGAGAACGATGATCCACCAATTGAGATTACAGCTAATAAAACTCCCAGGAAATGTTCCAGTTAGGTTTAGGTATGAACAAAAGTGCGAAAGTTGCCAGATATATGGCAGATGTTTCCATGATCCCTCCATAGCGTTTGCCCCTGATAATATCTCCATTAATGCAGCCGCATCACCGCCTTACTGCTTTCCCCGTGTACTAAAGATTTTCTGTCACAACGTGGTTTATGTGTGTGTGAGCTCAAAATCAACAGTTTATCTACCAAATGTATTATACATTAAAAAAAGAAACTCCGATCATATCCAGCCAATTTTCTTACAATGTAATTAATTTACAACAAAATATAAAACAAAGTGATCCACCTAAGCCAGATGCCATATATTGACTCTCTGGGATTCTCATATCATTTGATGAATTTGTTGTAGCCAATAACGGGGTAATGGTTTGCAATGGGGGTAATCCACCGGCAAACGCCAGGAACCCCTAGCAATGTTCTGGGTTTTATGTCTGAAAGGGGGCAGCTTATGAGTCTGCAACTGAATGCTAATGCACTGGAATACACACAGGAGCTACTGAACAAACAACAGCAACAAATGTGGAATCACTTTGAATTACGTCGAAACAAATGTACTTTACAAACTGCAACCTTTAGCATTAAACACCCTTAGCATTAAGCACTTTGTTGAACTGTAAAGTTAACATTACAAACAAATTAAAAGTATTTAATAAACCGATCTTTTTGTTAGAAAAGACTGAACTGTTTAACATCATGAATCCTAATGCAATGCGAAAGCTTTTCTCACGAGAAAACTGAAAAATGATTTTGGTGTGTTCGTAAACCACAGTAATCAGCAAATACCCCATCCAATTCACACCAATCCTCCATGAAAAATTCCTTCTAACCGAGAGAAAAGCTCAATTCCATCACTGTCTCCTTGAGCCATCACCAGATTTTAATATCTCACACATGAACAATCCACGCGTAAGCTGCTCGGTTAAATGAGGCATTAAGAAAGATGGAGCTCTTTTTCATAACACACAGGCTGTTTGTTCAACTTAAAGCCAGCAGAGCCCCCTGAGACACATGCCAAGATCAGAGGCTCTGCGGGTCAGGGGTGCAGGAACAAAAACAAGAGTGAACGAAGGACTGAGGAGAACAAGCGAGGGGGTATCCGAGCCTTGGCGGACGGACATTGACGCCCATTTCCATCTGCAGCTGTGTAAAACACATCTACGGCAAGAGAGACGACGGAACGGAGTGTTTTTACAAAATTGCTTGTCACTGAACGAAAACGCCAATTTAAAAGGAACAATCTTCTTCCAGAGATCTTGTAGTTATTACTTGTGTAGAAAAGCACGGATACGCACATACTATCATGGAACGAGATCTAAAACGAAGGACTGGGGTTTTGTGCTCCGAAACCTTCCATCTAAACTCATTTAAATGGCCATTTTCTTATTTCTCATCTTTATTACTGTGAGAAAGAACACAGGACATATAATAATGCTTCTTTCCCTATCAATATTATTTTGCACAAAGCTGGTTTGGTACAGAAACAGTGATTAGATTCAATCACGCCAAGTGAAATCTGAAGCAGACACAGAACGCTTCTGCACAGTGTCCAGAGTCAGTTGTGGAGTTGAGGTCATAGCCAACGGGTGGAGACGTTTCATATCCTTACATGCTCCAGCACAGTGAGATCACGTTAACCAGAATATTCCATTTACTGGGGACAGAGAGGAGTTGTCTCTTTGAACAAACTCCGGCCATTTAATATGAGATATATTATTTATATTCTTTATTATGACACAGGTTAAGATGAGGTCAGATGCGAATGCGTCAGGTGGCCTTCAGCCCAAGGACCACACCAAGCACCTTCCGACAGCACAGCGCCACCTGACGGTATCCTTGAGCACAGAGGAAAACACAAGACTCGTTCTTTCAAAACAGGTTTTTTAATAAGGTGCTGAAAATCACTTCCATAATATACAGAATTTGGAACAAAGATACGGACAAGAACACCGATCCCTAGAAACCCCTCCGGATTAACATTGTAATGAGAGAAAGATCGCAGGTACTGAAGACGTCTCTGAAACGCAGACCATCACAGTGGAGAAGGAGAGGGAGCAAAAACAGCACGTGGTCATTAAGGCAACGTTTCACAATGTGCAGGACGGAACCCTTTAGCAGAAAAGAAAGGACAACAGGTCACGGAGGAAAGGACACGCAGGCAAAGCCCCCAGTGCAAGAGCTGGACGTTCTGTCTGCTCTCTCCCTGCAGCACTGTGGAGTAGATGTGGAGTAGATGTGGACCAGATGAATGAGGAATGGCAAAATATTCACAGATACCTTGTGGCCTCTGAGTAATAAGGTAAAAGTTCTTTTCCATCACTGTTAGCTGTAAATTAGTCCTTAAGGCCCAATATGAAAAATCCGGATCTACAGCAGATTTAGTCCAGGTCAGGATTATCTGTGCTATCTTCTTTGTGGACTCTATTTAATCTGAATCCTTGAGACCTTGAGTTAAACATTCAGTCTCAGACAGACGTATGTACATAATCTAGCTGTGAAATCTTCTGGAGTTTATGGTAGGAAACGTGCCAGACAAGAATATGCAGTAAATGGACCAACTCCAAAACTTTCTGCTTTAAACTCTGATCGCTGATTTGAGGAAGGGCTACATCAGAAGAAAACGACTACTTAAAGGAAAACGTCTCTTGAAAATGTTCATGTGATTAATAATGAATGAAAGATTAAGAGAAGTCAGCATTATCCACAAAAGATCGCATGAAGTGTCTCTACTTGATTATTCATGCTTTACCACTTAAGGTTTGTAGACAAAGTATTCCAAGAAACCTCTGCTGGTGTATAGAAAGCACTACATTTCCAGCAGTTACTAATGCCAACTTTGAAATACCCTTCTCAAATGCAGCACAACAGTATTTAATGAGATATATAATTTATCAAGTTTCTTCACCTATGTATTAGTGTTTATCTCAAATAAATAAAAAAAAAAATCAGTGTTTAAATTACATTTAAAACTTTCCAAAGGAAGCTTGACTTTGCAAACTCCAGTGGCACAAAATACATAAATATATACTCTACTGATGGCTTCTGAAATGTCTGCGAAATTGACACGTTTGTATGCAGCAGGCATAAAAAAAAAAAGACCTGTATGAGCATGTGGAAAATCACACAACCTCAAGTCCCTTCTTCAGTGTTTAAGGGCACATAGACAGAAGAGAGTTGTTCTCGCTCAAGAGCCGCGTACACACTCCGAACAGACTCTGTCCAATCACAGGCAACGAGAACGAGGACGGGAGACAGGACGATTAAATCACACGTTGCATAATAATCAGTATTTAAAGAGCAAATGAAAATGAAGAGGAGAGTTAGGATGCCTCTAGGTCCTTTAACGGAGTAACCTGTAACCCACCCCTTGTGTGTCCTGGTTATGATCCAACACTAAAACACTAAGATGTCCCTTGTTAGCACAGAGGCAAGACTACAATTATCCTCAATATTTCTAATAAATACAGGGAAAGGATCGGAGGAGTCGTTACACGAAGCTTACTGTGCAACAGGAGACTAGAGCCCCTCACACTGATACAGTCCACAAACACAACAAAATGAGTTCATGTAAAGCAAGATTTTAAAAATACAAAAGGAGTGGCATCATGTCAAGATCAACAACCCTACGGATCTAACCCTACGGATCTAACCCTACGGATCTAACCCTTGTGCTGGTCATGGTGGTTATGATGCTGTCCGGATGCTCCGCCCTGGATGTGTTGTGACCGCGTTCAGAAAAGACGCGAGCTCAGTGAAGTGGAGGCAGCAGCGAGGAGAAAACATTGCACTTCCTGTCTTCGGGTTTGTCTTGTTTTGTTGGGCTTTATTTTTGGGCACTGGCATCAGCAGAGTCCTCATCTCCTGCTTCAGGAAGGAGCGACAGGCTCACTCAGACAGACACGAAGACGTCCAGGTAGAGGCGGTCGTAGGATTCCCTGAAGAGGATGACCAGGAGCAGGCTGAGGAGGCAAGAGCCTGCCACACACCAATTTAACCAGGACAGCTCTGAAATGAGAGAGAGAGAGAGAGAGGGAGGGAGAGGGAGAGGGAGAGAGAGAAAGAGAGAGAGAGGCAGAGGGAGAGAGAGAGAGGGAGGGAGAGGGACAGAGAGAGAAAGAGAGAGAGGGAGAGAGAGGGAGAGGCAGGAAAGAGAGAGAGGGAGGGGAGAGAGGGAGAGGGAGGAGAGAGAGAGAGAGGAGAGAGAGAGGGATGGAGGGAGAGAGAGAGAGGGACAGAAGGAGAGAGAAAGAGAGAGAGAGAGAGAGAGAGTGCACAACATGAAAAATGACAAATCTTTCTGTGAGCAGGGTACACATCAGGCCTTGCTACAAAATATGCAGCAACATGTCATTGCCTGAGAGTCAGTCAGCGACAACCTTCTCTCTTCATTCTTACTTCTCAACTAAATCACCCCTACACATACATATATACACTCTCTCACACACACACCTATCCCTACACAAGCAGCTAAATATGTTTCCAGTTAATGCCATTAAAGCTGATATGTGTAATTATGTTATGTAATTATGTATTATTGATGGTGGTGGTATGTTATTATTATTATCATTTTAGCTTTGGATACTGTATGTTGTACAGTCATGCAATTAAAGCCATCTTGACATATGAGAGAGAGAGAGAGAGAGAGAGAGGGAGAGAGCTGAGCTGGTGTCCCCAATGAGACCACACTGTAGAGGACACAACAATAGAGACAGTCATCTCTGATTTTTATGAATGAATATCTGATGCGTGACCTAAACACTCCCCAGCTATTTCTCATTTATTTACATGACTGGAAAAGAGCTCACCGAAGCAAACACATTTGCTGCGTTACGTTGGCCATTAGGAGCGGCACAGTCGTCTAAATACATCTCACAGATGTCTGCATTTCAAACAGACAGACAGACAGACAGGGAACTATGGACACACTGGTAAGTGATGATTGTTCAGCCGTCATTTAATCCAACGAAAATTCGTTTTTCAGGAAAGGACATCAGCAGACCTTCCCAATGGAGAGTGAAGCGACTCCCATCTCGGGGATGCATGTGAAGTGTCGAGCCCAGGTCACCGAGGTCACAGAGACCTCCAAACACTATCGACGACCCCAGAGAGTGTGCAGCACTATATATAACACCACCCGGGTCAAAGTAGCAGGCCGGGTGGAGCAGGCCCCTTAATCCAATAGAGGAGCAGATTTCAATTTGACAGGCGTTCTGAGCTCAGATAACGGCTTGATCAATTGCCCCTGAAGTGAGCACTGCGATCAATGGGGGGGGGAAGGGGCAGTGCATGCTGGGTCAGCCGCCCAGGCCCATTTGGAGCAAATGGTATGATTTAGCCGCGCGGCACAGTTCGCTGAAGCAAGAGCGCGTGCAGAGTGGAGGGGAGGCTCTGGGGGCCCTCGTCATAAGGCCACTCATTAATCAGGCCTCACGAGCCGATCGGCAGAGCCGGGTCCGGGGGCGGCGGGTTAATGGAGTTGTGTTTACCTGGCCGCTTTGGCTGAGCCACGCGCACACCCGACCTCATCAATTCAGAATGGGGAGAAGAGACGCTGGTGGTCATGATGAATGCTAACTAAGAGAGAGACCGCACCGCCCAGCGTTCGGCGGTAATCCAATCAGCAGTGCTCAGTGCTCGCCGGTGAGCCAATCAGCACAATTGCGGTAAGTGCCTGGCCCCTTCAGTGCTAATGGAGAGGAGAGTGTTTAGAAGGAAAAGGAAAGAAAAGAAAACAAAAGAAAGAAGCAACTTGACACACTGCTGGGGGTCTCCGCCAGACGTACCCCCTCGCAGGGGCAGGGCACAGGCGGGGCAGAGCACAGCTGGGGTAGAACAGTTTCTACCCGTCTGCCAGTTTCATGCTTTAAGCTTTATTCCTTTCCCCCCAGCACTCCATACCTGGTCTCAGGAGGTGGTGAGCTGGTGATTAAGGGCCTGGTTTAGGCCTGACACTTTCCTCCATTACTGGTGTCTTTTGGGATCTGGACGGCTCAGAGAGGGACAGAGTGCGGATGCGAGAGGGACCCTGGGGACGCGAGTCCTCGCCGTGAGGTGCACTACGCACTGCGACCACCGAGCCGCGGTTCCCCCTCGCGTTTCTTGCCGCCGCGACTTTTCTTAATTGCAGCCCATTCGGACTGACGGCTTCCATCAGCAAGACTCCGAGCCCTGCCGGTCCCTTCTGTGGCACTACAGGAGAGTAATGGCTAGCCTAATGGTTAGTGGGCTCAATTTTCTCTTCCTGTGAGGAAATTATCACAGCACTAAAATCCACATCTTTTATACGTTTACACATGCTGCTACAGTCCATCATCTGCGGGAGAAGGAAAATGGGTCTATATGCATAAACAGAAGGCAGAGGCAGCTACGCGGCCCTGTACATTTGCCTGCGCTTTATCTTGGCAGATGAGCAGGACCTCGGGAATCAAACGCTTCCCTGCCAAGAGCAGCGTGAGCTCTGCGACCCGCAACCCCTCGACAAAAGGGCTCTAATACCTTCAATACGATCGCATGAAGTGCGTGGACATGTGGGGAAGACCCCACAGACAATTGCCCAAGCGAATTATCCCGGCAGAACACGCCAAGCTTTTACACAGCCGGGTGGCGCGAGAGAAGCCCAGACCAGGACGACCTGCGTGTCCGCTGCCGCCCCCTCCGTCTTGAGGAGGGTCTTCCTGCTCCGTCTTCCTGCCCCAGCCCTCACGGCTGAACGGGGAAGCAATCGAAAGTTCGAACGTCTCTGCCTCTTCACCCTCACGCGCACTTTCGCACTCGGAAAGCGTCCCGCCGAGAGGTGCCGCGCTCACGCGGGAACGCGAGAACCCTCCGGTGTGACGTGAAAGTCAACGTAGAACGTCTGCTGCCGTCGTGCCTTGGAGTGCTGTACACTTGTGCTCGAGTGCTGTTGTTTCAGCTCTGGATGGCTGAGGAACATTTGGAACAATCAACGAAGGGAGTGGAACGGGGCTACGCCCCTCCCGACGCGAGGCTGGCGGCGTTGATCGCCCGAACTTTCCAGCCATATGAGCAACAAGATGGGGAGAAGAGATTAATCACAGAAGGATAAACAGCAGGATGGAGGAGTGAGTCATCGGGGCATATTGATCAATCAAAGCTGCACTTTAGGAAAGGGTCTAGTGCCGCAGAAATGAACATTTGAGGATTCATCAACATGGCAGCATGCACAGACTGACCTGGAAACCTTGAGAAAAATCCACTTGGCAGCGTCCTGCCATCACTTTGTTTAATGTGCGAGTTGTCAAGGGCCATGCCCAAAATACTATATGGGGGATTATGCTGATCAGTTCCTTGTGAAATTTATTGGTCACTGCCTTTTGCATTAATGTTTGTCCAGCAATTAAGAGCAGATGTTAACCATAACTTACTGTAAATCCATCTACACCACCCAACTATTCAAAAAGCATGACCATTAAACCTCTGAGGAGAGGGAATGATATTTCTGCGCATCTTGGTCCTGCCCAGCAAACCCATCAGTGCCTGGTGTGGGCTCTGTCTGCAGGCCTGACCCTTGACCCTTGTCTAGGACCGTTTATTAGAGGAACGCTCTGCAGCATCCCCATAGTACACACACTGAAATATTTGGATGGCAGAGTGCAATTTTTAATAAATACACAGGGAATACTTTGACATCCAGCGAAAGCAGGAACAGGAGGGACGATTCTGATGAAACACAGAGAAATGCACAAGCTTCCGGAGCTCACACACAAATACCCAAACCCAGATATGAGCGGAAACTCTGCAAACTGTGTGTAGACGATACAGTCTCACAGCCTCAGCCTGCTCTCAGTCAGTTGCCAGCTCTTCCTGATCCTCGGTGAAACGAGAGTGGCTCGTTTGCCGGCATTCGGGGACGGATATCGGAATCAGATATGGACGGCTGAGCCACGCTAAACCCGCTCGTCGCACGCTAATCTCCTCCCGGAGACCGTTGGGCGCAGTGGAGGATCGGACGAAGTTCCTCCCTCGTCCCTCGGCGCCGTCCCGCCGTCCTGCTTCCGCCATCCTAGTGTAAATCCCACAGGCTGCCAATCGGAGGCCGCGCGCAGATCCCGCGATTGGCAGGCCGCGCGGTGCCTCCGGACAGGACGGGCTGATCACCGTGGCCCAATAGCATGGTGTAATCCATCATTTGTCATGACGGCGAAATCCCAGTATGCATCAACGGAGATTAGAGGCGCGGCGCAAACGTGGAGGACTCCCAGTGCTGATGTGTATGCATGAGCACCTGTCCCCTGTCAAAGGAGAGCTCCGGAGGCAGACGCACAGCCTGGGGTGCGGCGGTTCACGCCATGCCGCTCTTAGCCAGTGGAGGGGCCGCGGCTGTTCGCCGGTGGGCCCGCCGGCAGGTGAGGCCAGTGTGGGAGAGGAGTTTTGGATAAAATTATCAGGCAGCGCTCACTCACCACCTGCTTACCAGGAGGAGTCTGTCAACAAGTGCCTCATCAATATTCAACAGGAAGCTGCTATTTACGCGACAGGAGAGGAGGGAAAGTCTTGTCAGGCCCTGCACACATTATTCACCATTCTGCTTGACTGGCTTTCGACTGAGCAGAGCGTTATGCTGGGGGAAGGGTGTGTAATCACCGCGCAGGGAAAACGAAGCGACTGGAGACATATTCCACATTTGCTTGTCGGCCGGAGACAGCAGGCTGAGTAAAATCATCCCCGCTATTCTATACGTCTGGATGGTGCCTAGCCTGCTAACACTAGCCTGCTAACACTAGCCTGCTAACACTCTATTTACCTAAGAAGTACCAGTGATATCATACAGAGTGTCAAAGTCACTCTTCAATCTGTCAGCAAACATATTAGCAGTCTAGCAAGTAAAACTGAAGCCCAGAATAATCATGTGGTCTGCTGGAACTTGTTCCCAGTCCTGTCTGTAAAACATAAACAAACTCATGACCAGTTCAACAAAGCTGCCAGCGAACTACGTGATGAATCCAAGCAAGCCTGCATCAACCTGCAACCAGATTAGAGGAAAACAATCTGTGGTGCTCTAAGCATAAACATCTAAGCATCATAAACATCTTAATCCTGTAAGGACTATTTCTTGGAGTTAATCCCATGAGCATTAATCTCTTGAGTTAATCCCGTAAAAGAACGAACCGCTGGAGTTAATCCAGTGAGAAATAATCCCTGGAGTTAATCCAATGAGCACCAATCCCTGGAAATAACCCCACCAGCAACTAATCCCCGAGTTAACGCCGACTTGAGTTAATGCCATGATCACTAATCCCTAATGCTGTCCTCGGAGTAAGAAATGCAGTTTGCAAACCACCCCACGACCTACTTACCTGTGGAGACTAACGTGAGGAAGAAGAGAAGCAGGCCTGTGAAGAGGTTGCTGAGGAAGGTGACCACTCCGCAGGTGATGCCCTCGGGCACGGGGTACACCGTCTCAATGAAGAGCTCGAAGAAGATGGGAATGCTGCTGTTGATGAAGATGCCCACCAGGATGCAGGAGGTGTAGAGCGTGGCTGCAGACACACATGTGCTCAGGCTTCCTCTCTCTCCACAGCACAGCAAATAAGCAGTTATGCGCATAACAAACGGGTGGGCGGAGCTCCTGGACAGGATGGGGCGGGGCTATGTGTGGCACCTGTGCTCACCAGGTTGGGGGATGGGCCCTTGGCCCTTAGTGTGTGAAGGAGCAGAGAAAGGCGCAAGGGGGCCTGGCGGAGGATGATGACATGCGGGTCGTCCGTGCAGGGCTTCCGCAGAACCAGGCAGCCCCACGGCTGGAGATGGGGGAGGTTCCTCACGGCCGGGGTGGTACACTTACCTTTAGTGGAAGGCAGGTGGGTGAGCGTGGTCAGGCAGGTGAGGGTGAACCAGGTGGCGGCCAGCGAGGCTCCCGCCAGCATCAGCACCAGGATGACCTTCAGGATCCCTCGGATGGAGTCAGCAAAGCTGCGGAGGCCCAGGAGGAGGTGGGCAACAGGGAGGGCGGACATGTTAGCCAAAAGCACCACTCCAGCCGCCCAGCAAGGAGACACGTTAGCCAAAACCACCTCTCCAGCCGCCCAGCCACGACCAAATGTTTAGCCGGAGTTGTTTCTGGCAGAAGTGTTGGAGGGGAGAGAAAAAGCTCTCCTGTTATTTTGGGTTTTTTTTTCAGAGGAAAATCCTATTTAAGTTGACTGACAACTTAAAAATAATTTAAAGAGAGTTTGATCCAAGTTGAACTCGGTCAGTCTGGACCTTTTTCTCCCCACGACTCCTGCTCACAAATTTCAGCACAAATCAGCACCTGGTGTAATATTTAGATATAAAAGTGTTTCCAAAATGTTTCTGTACAGTGGAGTACTCAGGGGCATGAAAGGCACAGCTATGATCCTAACAGGCTCTTATAGACTGGATTCAGCCCTACACACTCTCTTTTGTAAAAAAAAAAGCCCCATAGGAACACTATACTGCTCAATAACCAGCAGGGAAAAATGAGTTTAATTACACAATGAAGCCCTCAAAACCCTTTAAGCCTTTGAACAGTGAGCTATTGAAAAGAGCACTCTTTTAAAAGGCACGACCCGAGACTGTGGTAATGATTAATGTGAGCACCAACTATATCCATTTGGTAGTGGAAGGACGGTATTCGGAGCCCTTGTGCACGGCATCTAGAAGGTTCTACTAGCCTGTGAGAGGAATACAAGGCTTCACTTTGCTGGGCTAACTTCACAAAGATTCTACTCACTCTTCCAGACTGGATCTCGCATGCTTACAGACACATACTCAGGGTGTAGTACATTCTGACTATACCTCAAGTACATCCACCATTACGATATTGTGTGTTCTAGTAGTCTTCTTTCATAATTACCATATGAATCCATTACGCTGTATTGATTTTACTTGATGAGTAGTTTTGCATTTGTACATCCGTGCTGTGAAATACTCTACCTGCAGAGTAATGGCTCAAGGTTGCTTAACAGAATGTAAATAGAACCAGTCCGTCTGCCTTCACAGCTCCACAGGGGAGACCGAGCTCCAAAATAAGGGGTTCCATCGCAGAAATAACAAGCACAGTAAGCAACTGAGACAAAGCAACCCATACCAACAGCAGCCTGCTCCCGTACTACGCTCAGGACGCTGGCAACAGGAAGTGTGAAGTCCAGCTCACTACCCTCAGGTTCGTAACGAAACCCGCCATTTGCTTGAGGACTCTGTCCCTCTCCAGCAAGCTGCGTTGTGATATAAAATGGCAGGACGTCAGGTGTCTCTGCGCAGTGGCACATCGCCTTGACGACAGAGTGCTTTGTCTGCTTAGACTAGCACGCTTCCTCTTGGGGGGGGGGTGTTTCTCTGGGACCAGGTCGATTTAAAAACAGCAGCCAACACGCCTGGAGCTCAGAGGTAATGCAGCCATTTGTCTGTGGCAGGCCGTGTCCCTCCGGGTCGGGTTGGGCCCTGCCGGGACGGGCTGGGCAGCAGGAATGGAGAGAGAAAGGCATTGCTGTTCGTGGAGACCGTTACGGGCGCCTCAGCCCCGACACAGATGCTAATCGTCGCATCATGGCGGAACAGGCTCCCAGTGCGAAGTCACACCTGTTGTGTCTCTCTGGTGCTGGACCCAGACACACACGCACGGGCTCACACAACCACCCCCACACACACACAGGGAGATGCATGCATCCCCACAAACTGGTGTGCAGCTACGCTCGTGGACACAAACCAGAGGGGAGCCAATCAGCAGGATGTATGGTCATGTGTCGCTAGACTTCCTGGGTCTCCATCCAGACCGTTCTCCACCGTCTGAGAACCGCGGCACCCCACAGTGTTCACGTTTGCTGAGCACTTCCTGAATGATGGCTGCTTTAACCCACATCGCTAACCATGCTAACTCCAGCATTGCCCCTGCTCTAACCCCACATCGACTGACAGCAACTGATGGAAACAGCAAGAGTTATGCCCTAATTTTCCTAATTACAGCTTTTTCAAAATGTTAGCCATTCCCAGAACTGCTGATTGGGCCCAACAAGAGGCGTTTTCTCATCGACTGCAAACCAATCCCTACCCCTCTGCACAAACGTCCATCTATCAGACCTCACCAACCAGCCATTCCATTAGCGTTTTCTGCTGCCGTACATCACAAAGCTGATTTCAATAAATTAAGACTGCGAGGAAAAATTAGTCTGGGAGCCTGGGAGAATGCGAACCTTCCGGAAAAAAAAAATTTAATAAATAAACGTCTTGGGCTTCACAAAGCTGACAGTGAGAAAATAATGTCTTTCAAGGTCAGTGAAGATCCAGAGATGGGAGCAATTTATCTTCATACAGCACCGGGCACAGGAGAGCCTTAAGATATGTAGTGCATTTAAATGTGTCATAGAATACAAATGTACACGTTTGCTGCATGTGAGACTTGAATATTAAATCACACCACGACACTGGTTTGCTCTTTAACATGAAGCTTACCGTGCCATAGCTACTCCAAACACGCAGCCCCCGACAATGGACCAGAATCCAATCCATCCCGCGTCTACCTGTTCAACGGCAAGACAGGGGAGGGGGAGAGATGCGGACACACACAATAAACTCAGGGTTGGTCACCACTTGAGATGCAGGAGCCACAAAGGCCAAATATGTAAATAAATAAATAAATTTAAAAAAAGAAGCAAAAAATAGCAACGTCTGCATTGTGCCTGAGGTACAGTAAACGAGCCGTGCGCTCCAACGCCAACACCTGTCATCGGTCAGATGGCGTGGCGGTGGGCTCCGAGCTGAAGCTAAGCACGGTGGCAGAGAAATGCTGCTCAGATGGACTGCGTTCTCAGGCAGATATCCAACCATCACCTGTAGAGATCCCCACAGAAGGAGACCGTTAAAGAAAGGTTCGGTTCAACAACAGGTTCGGTCTGACAACCAGCACTGCCAAAAGGCGGAAGAGGACTCTCAGTAAGAACGCTCTCTGTCCGGTTCTCTCTGGGAACTGCAATTTACTGCAGTCAAATATTTGGGTTCCCTTGGGTTCGGACAGATTATTAACTGTCTTCACTCTGGGGCTTCTCAAAACGCCACGATTACAAAATGCCACTTCAAGCCAGCTTAGCATTTACGTTAGCATTTACAGTAATTAGTCAAGCAAATACAAAGTTGTTTGGCTGCCAGCAAGCGTACCCAAACATATCAGGTGGAGGAAAGGAGTTAATTAACAGCTATATTCTAACAGGATCCAGAAAAGGCAAGATTTGCTGAAGCAGAGGCTTAAAGCTCCTGCTACATTAGTGTGTTTACAGCCCTTCAAGTTCTCTTGTTTGATGCCTGAGGGAAGCAAACACGACATCAGTCCTTGAAACGAGCACTACCTCACACACACCAGTTGCCTTGAGGTTTCATCAGCGAAAAAAACAACTTTTAAGACGTAGCCATTTTGTTACGCCCAATTTTTTTGTTTGGGTTTTTTTTTGTTTGTTTGTTTGTTTTCCCTGATTGCATTGCATGCATCAAGTTGGCTGGTGACTTGCAAGATCAGAAGGTAGTGACCCTTAATCAGTGCATGTAGCCACCACGAGCCAGCCTGATGCCCATTATCGGGGCAATTACACCACGGGTACCTCTTAAACGCTACTGCTTCCAGTCTCAGATTTCACCTGGTGTTCTTGTCAGGTGTCGCTCCACCCTGCGTAACTAAAATAAAAGCACACGGACGACAGGCGTTCTGCGTCAGACAGGGTCCTGCCCTTCGATGACCGACTCTGGACAAAACAAAAAAAACGAGCATCTTCGTTTCAGAGGTGGAAATGGCTTGGTGCTGTCTGGACACTTCCACATAATGCTTAGCAGATGAAACAGTTCTGATATCCAGCTCACCAGTCTGCCAATCCGAACAAGAGCTGATATGATGCTGGACCGCCGCAGGGCGAGGGAGGGAGCTGTGAGAAGCACAGCGGCCAGTGGAGCACAAACAAGTTTGCACCTCCAGCAAGACCTGAGAACCATGCACCGCCGCGGGGACGCTGGACAGGCAGTGGACATCTGTGAGCCAGAGCCAATTAGCAGACAGAAAAGGGAAGTGCTGCATCTTTATTACATCAGGGACCTCAGGTGACCATGGACCAATCAGATTACAGCTGTTAGTGGAAAGAGATCCAGATATCCATGCCTAAGAAAGCTTCCTGTGCACATGCTCTGTGGACAGGCAGGTGAAGGGTGACTGCATACACCGCAGCCTCCGTGAGCTGCTAGCTTGCATCAGCTGAGGAAGGATCGGCTACGTGACGAGAACATTCTGTTTCATGTAATCTTCCACTCATAACTGTCTCCTTGGGATGTACAAATTTATTTATTTTTTCCGTCGAACGTTAACCAAGCAAAAGAGAGTTGAGAGGCCTCAATAACGGTGCAGGCGCAAACCAGAAGCGGAGAACGCTTGGGGGGTTATTACCGATCGCGAGAACCGAAGCCTGAAGGACAGAACCCAGATGAGGTCTCTGACAGCTAGAGTGGCGCGCGCACACACACACACACACACACACACGGCACCGGACCTCTTGCTTGCTCAATTTCCTCGGCTGGGTCCCCCGTCTAATGGCAGTCTTCAGCGGAACACCGTCGCACGGGGGCGGGGGGTAAACATCTCGTCCCATTGCCCTGCGGGCCCACCAGTGCAGGTCTCACATGCAGACGGGAGAAGGTGCAACGAGGATCAGGCATACCGAGGGGGACGTCTCCTCTCATTATGCCTTTGAACGTGAAGTAGGGTTTTTTTTTTTCGTTTTTTTTCCCAGTCATGCAAACAAAGCAGTCTCTAGCATGTGTGATTAGACGGCATCATGGGCAGCGCTGGATTCCTTTTCCAAGACTGTAATTAGATCTTTTCAACAACAGTTCAAAGTCTATTCACATGGGCTTGCCAGTTTTTAATGAGTAGGGCCAAAAGGAAAACAGTTTATTGAAGGTTTTGCAGTGGGCTCTCACTCAATAGCGGTGTGTGTGTGTGTATGTGAGTGAGTGTGTGTGTCAGCCCTGGGGTTAATTATGAGTCAACATCCATTTTGGGCAAGAAAATTCCATTTTGTGTATTAGTCTTGATCATAATTAAAGTGATCGTTGACACAGCTGAAAAGAGAAGGATTAGGCTGGTGTTGATCCTCAGGCAGTTCTAGTCTTAAAAATAAAAAAATAAATAAATAAAAACTTCGCTCACGCTCCCCACTTGGTCCCGCATTCTACGCCAGACATAATTTGCCATACCACCCCAGAAAGATTCTCTCACTGAATATGGCCAGTCATTAATTCATAAATCACTGAGCTGTTTTGCTATATAACTATGATCATATTAATGTTGGGTCCAGTTTAGCCAGTGATGCTTGAAATTATGATTATGCTTCAATCAGCTCACCAGACATAAAGGGGGTAATGGAGTCGGACGATTTAAAATAACCCCAGTGCCCTCGGGAACATCTCCACGGCTCTGTGGCGGAGATCTGCGGAGGAAGCGGTCGGGTTCCTTACCTGACTGACTTTGGCTGGAGTCAGAATCATGTCCAACACGCCGGACCATCCAGCCACTACTCCCGTAGGTACCGAGTACGCCAGGGCGATCATCAGGAACCGCATGTTACTGCAAACAAGCAAAACAGCGCTAAGTGTGATATAAGGACAGAACGCGGGGGGTGTCTATGGAGACGAACGTGAAGCCATCGCAGTCGCTGATGTCACCACAGCAACGTTCAGATCCTGATTACTATTCCAAGCATCAACGCGTCACACTCTCGCCCTGCTTCATCCGTCTCTGTTTAGCGCTATTATGTCTTTCGTTCCCCGTGTTTACGACTGTCATCGACATTTCAAAGCATCTGGGCGACAGGCTTGGGAGAGAATGCCGATGGCACTTTTCGGAGTGAATGTAGGACCAGACGGATTAAGATCAAAACGAAGAAGGGAAATCAGAATGGCTATGACAGTTTACAGCACGTCCTCACATACACTTTCTCCAAATGACAGAGAACTGAAGGACACTTTGGCTTGACATTGCTGAGATGAGAGTCGCACTACTGGACAATTCAGGTGCAAGTATGAATAAACGCTGAATCTTTCAGCACCTCCTTCGTCCCCGAGGGAGAAGAACTGAACTGAGTGCTGGCCTTTGCCCTCTCCACTGTGACACACTGAAGGACATCCCCTCTTGACTAAGATATCTCCAAGCTCCTAGACGTTCTCGGAGTTAAACTCTACTGTGAACACTCCAAAGTCACTTTTTTTTGCAAAGTCACGCTAAAACCTCCACCTTCTGCAGAACATCCTCCAGGATTACTGCTGATGGCTCTGCCTGCTCTGAGCCATGGGAGGATCCACATGGATTTACGGACTTCTTGACCTTTGGGAAACATGAACTTGTGCCAAGACCCCATGCCATTAACCAATGACTGTAGCTGATTAAAACACACAGATGTTTGTTATGTCTCCTGATCTCACAGCTTATTCTCAACGTCATTAACACACACAATCCCTATTACAGCACCAGTCACGAGTGCTTTAGACATTTATAGGTTATTATGAAATGTAAGTGTCTCACCCTTCACTATAATGGATTACCTTTGTCTTGACAATAGTGAAAAAGTCATTTGTTTACCACAAATTGCATTTTTGTTTTTGCAGATAATGCTGTCATTTAGCTCTGAAGGCCTGGGGCTACACCGAGCAGTCGCCAAGGGCTACACCGAGCAGTCGCCAGGGGCTACACCGAGCAGTCGCCAGGGGCTACAGTAAGCGGCCATGCCGTCATGCAAAGGTAATTACAAACCCGAGCAATTGCTTGGCAACAAGGCTTTGTTTTTGCTGCAGTTTGAGGTCACAATCAGACCTATTTATCGCTACTCTGACTTCATGATTCAGGTGATCACAAATATAATCAGTAAGCAGCAATTTTTATGCTTGCACTCAACATACACTTCATTAGAAAAATAGGACAGAAATAACACACACCTTGTACATGTACAACAGTGGTGCTGTTGATATGCCTGTTCCTGTTATCCATCCTCTAACTCAGTGGTCAGTTCCTGGCTGGGTATTTCTGTATGGCAGACCACACACAACCCATACTGCACCTGTGCCTCGTACCACTACCATATCAATACCACTGCTGTGTTAGGAGTGGCCCAACACCCCGTCAGTGCTTCTGCCCAGTGATGGTGCGCTACAAGGTGCTAGGTGACGGTTGACAAATTGTGCCTGGCAACAGCTCAGCTTCTGCCTGTAACTGTACACCTATAAACAGTACCTATAAGTGCCCAGTAAAGTGGGTACTGACAGAACAGATAAAACTTGTATGATTGGTCTACAGGGTTTTATTTCAGCTATGTCTGTGGAGTTTTTAAAAATGTCTTCCCTAAGAAGATATAAAGACAAAATGCAATTAAATAAAAAACTGCACAAAATATATCACTGCAAAACAAGATTATGTCTATTTTTTTTCCCCAGAATGAAATACACTCAAGTCTAACAGGCATTGACTTATTGGGAAGAACTTTAGAGTTGAATATACAAGAGAGAAGGCATTAGCATACAGTAAGCACTAGCCTGAACACATAGAGCCTACAGCAACAGAAACACTGAGGTTTACTGACCTGTGTCTATTTTATTCCATGTATACCACCATGTTTCAAGTGTCAGATGATTAGTCAGAGTTTAGTCAACAAACCCTTTCCTTCAGCTCTCATTACCAAGTGTCAGATGATTAGTCAGAGTTTAGTCAACAAACCCTTTCCTTCAGCTCTCATTACCAAGTGTCAGATGATTAGTCAGAGTTTAGTCAACAAACCCTTTCCTTCAGCTCTCATTACCAAGTGTCAGATGATTAGTCAGAGTTTAGTCAACAAACCCTTTCCTTCAGCTCTCATTACCAAGTGTCAGATGATTAGTCAGAGTTTAGTCAACAAACCCTTTCCTTCAGCTCTCATTACCAAGTGTCAGATGATTAGTCAGAGTTTAGTCAACAAACCCTTTCCTTCAGCTCTCATTACCAAGTGTCAGATGATTAGTCAGAGTTTAGTCAACAAACCCTTTCCTTCAGCTCTCAATTCAGATGATTAGTCAGAGTTTGTCAAATGATTAGTCAGAGTTTAGTCAACAAACCCTTTCCTTCAGCTCTCATTACCAAGTGTCAGATGATTAGTCAGAGTTTAGTCAACAAACCCTTTCCTTCAGCTCTCATTACCAAGTGTCAGATGATTAGTCTCAACAAACCCTTTCCTTCAGCTCTCATTACAAGTGTCAGATGATTAGTCAGAGTTTAGTCAACAAACCCTTTCCTTCAGTCAGATGATTAGTCAGAGTTTAGTCAACAAACCCTTTCCTTCACCAAGTGTCAGATGATTAGTCAGAGTTTAGTCAACAAACCCTTTCCTTCAGCTCTCATTACCAAGTGTCAGATGATTAGTCAGTTTAGTCAACAAACCCTTTCCTTCAGTCAGATGATTCTCAGTTTTCAACAAACTTCAGCTCTCATTACCAAGTGTCAGATGATTAGTCAGAGTTTAGTCAACAAACCCTTTCCTTCAGCTCTCATTACCAAGTGTCAGATGATTAGTCAGAGTTTAGTCAACAAACCCTTTCCTTCAGCTCTCATTACCAAGTGTCAGATGATTAGTCAGAGTTTAGTCAACAAACCCTTTCCTTCAGCTCTCATTACCAAGTGTCAGATGATTAGTCAGAGTTTAGTCAACAAACCCTTTCCTTCAGCTCTCATTACCAAGTGTCAGATGATTAGTCAGAGTTTAGTCAACAAACCCTTTCCTTCAGCTCTCATTACCAAGTGTCAGATGATTCAACAAACCCTTTCCTTCAGCTCTCATTACCAAGTGTCAGATGATTAGTCAGAGTTTAGTCAACAAACCCTTTCCTTCAGCTCTCATTACCAAGTGTCAGATGATTAGTCAGAGTTTAGTCAACAAACCCTTTCCTTCAGCTCTCATTACCAAGTGTCAGATGATTAGTCAGAGTTTAGTCAACAAACCCTTTCCTTCAGCTCTCATTACCAAGTACAACACAAAGCTCTAACCATTTGACCAGTAAATTCAGCTCCAAACATGATTTGCCCATAAATCTTGTCTACAAAGGTCTCTGGCTGGATTTCCGTTTGATCTATTAGCATTTTTATGAGAATCTCTGCAATCACTGCATTAGAATCACAGCCAAAAGTGTCTAGAGGCTGCCCTTACGGAATCAGTCCCTCACCTCCATGGGTCTCTGTCAATGCTCCAATCACCCCCATGCCAATTACAATCATCAGACACTCTCCCCTCCTCTCCTGGAGCCTCAGACAGTGCCTCCCTGATTTTTTCAAGTGTATGAGCTCCTCCTCAAATCATCTGACAGTCATCAAAGGGATTGGACAAAGACACTTTGTTTATCTTTTTTGGCACTGTCTGTTTGCAGCCAATGCTTGTCCTGCACGTAACAAACCATTTTCTCACATCTCGCATCTCGGAGGGACAGCTGGTGTGGATTCTCGAAAACACATAAACAAACAGAACCACGTCTCAAAAGTTGCAACCTGGAACCTTGAGCAATTTCCTGCTTGTGTCCCCACGACGGCGGCGGCTGACAGAGCGGGGGGGGGGGGGGGGGGCAAAGGTCGCGCCAGCACGCGGCCCTGGCAACATCGGGAGAAAGAGGCGTCGTAAAAGTGCCGTGATGGAGCACCCGCTCCCCGAGCCGCTCCAGTTTCATTAAACTTCCTGCGGTAGCAAAATCAATAGCCATGACTCCCATGCCCGAAGAGCTTATTTAGACTGCGGTATGTAAGCAGGTCAGGCATTTTCTACGCCTGTGAAATACTTCAGGGGGAGCCAGCAAGCCAACAGCGTCATCAGCTAAGTGCCGTCTGTCCGTGAGATGCCCCACAGCACAGCAATCCTGGTGCAAGAGGGGGTGTGGTGGTCGGAGGGGGAAGGGGTGTTGGGGGGGGGGGGGGGTATCAGGGGTTGGGCAATTTTTTTTTAATCGCTCATTTCCATCTATCTTCATAACATACCATAATCAGTCACCACAGTAACCAAGCCAGGGATAATGGTCTGGGGAAAGCTGCTATGGAGCACTGGCGATCATAGTGATCGGAGAGTAACGTTTGTGCGAACCAATCAAAACTGGCACAATTAAAAGGAGCTGTAGCTCAAACTTATGAGACAGCCAGGCGCCCGTCTAGAGGTGTGTGCGGATAGCTCAGAGCGCTGGGAACCGTGAAGGCTGCAAATGAGTCCTCTGCAAATCAGCCCCCTAAAATACTTTTTGATTGAGTTTTGTGAGTATCCCAACTAATCTCAAGACTTTCCACACGACTGATCTGTTTTGGAGAATGAAAAACACCATTCACGTAGTGCGGCAAATGTAAATAATCAAAATGGGAAGAAAAAAAAAAAAGAAAAAAAATCGAAATGATCAGAAGGATGCAGGCAAATCTTTAATCACATCATATCCAGGCTTTACCACGCTGCTCTCAAGACATTTCCAGGCATATCTTGATATGAATATGTAGTCATATAATAGCAGTATCGTATTTTTGGCCACAGTGCGCAGCCCTGGTCAGTGAACTGCAGTGGTTGCCAGCCCTTGGCCTCGGTGTGTTCTCAAAGGCCTCTGCTTCTCAGCAGACCACTGCTGCACTGCCCTGATACAGCACTGGAAGCCTCCTATCAGTCGGGCTCCAGAGGGCGTTATGGCCTGAGCACGGCGGGCCTGTCCAGCTGACGCGGGCGTCCAGCGGACACACAGACTCGCCCGTGTTCGCCCGCCCTCCAGGCGCTCCAGCCTTCCATGGGAAGTTTGTTTACTGGCGAGCGGCAGCAGGATGTGCTGGGTAAGGGCAGGTGAGCGTCTGGGGTGTTTGGGGCTGGCGGGGAGGGGTGTGGGGTGGGGTTGCGCACGCTATTGTATCCCTAGCCAGAGCCAGAGCGGTGGAGCAGGTCTGAACTGCGGCCGTCGCACTGCGGCCGGGAGTGGCCGCGGCATTTGGGGCGAGCTGTTCGTCTAGCCACTCATCATGCCTGGATGACACTTGCCAACATAAAACTTGGTCATTAATCTGTAGGGATGGAAGCGCATCTTTGATGTGCATTAACTTGCAGGAGCAGATGGCGAGATGAAGCCCCTCTCCGTCTCCACGCCCAGAACCCTGTCCTCTCTTCACTCCCCAGTTCTTCACAAGCAGGAACACACATTCTGATCTTGACAAGATCAATAAACAAATAGAAAGGTTTTGCAAAAAAAAAAAAAGAACCAATCTTAGACGCCGTCTTACTTAGTAGATATCCACATGCTCCTCAAAAAACCCCATTCGCACCAGAACACCATATACACTCTAAATGCTCTTGCTCTGACTGTTGAAAGCATTACTTTCACTTGCGAAGGACTGTGCGCTTTGTGTTCAGGGCATATTTTTTCATGGCACATGTAGTTTTTTCCTTACTGGAAATACAGAAAAGATGGTGAAACTGCAGGATTTGTTTTTAAACACACTACTGCTACTCTCCAGTGCAATATTGATATTCTTAGAGGAGAAGCGCTATGCAACAAAGTCCTCAGAAGCAAGTTCGGTGCTCCAAAACTTCAGAACCGAGTTCAGCACTTCCGCTCCTGTGCCTGGGAGGAATGTGGAATTACTTGCCAGTCCAGAGCGCTAGCTATAGCTCGCAGGCCGGACACGTCGTACCTCAGCAGACGGCAGATGCTGCTCCTGTATCCGAGTCGCTGGCTCGCCGCCGCCACGCTGGGGGGTCTGGGCGGCCGCGAGGGGAAGTACAGCAGCACGAAGCCGAAGAAGACCACGATGACCCCCAGCTCTGGACGGGCAGACAGGAAACGCTATTGTGAATGCAAGGCTGGTAAAACCCACCAAGGCTTCCTTTCCCCAGGCTTTACAGTGTTGGGACTTTTATTTTGGACCACTGACTGCATGCTCTAGTTGATCCAGCCAAATTATGCATACTGTTATTTTTATCTTTTCATGACAACAGATATTTTTCTCATTTCTAGCTCTGGAAAAGGGCAACAAAATATCCTGTAAAAGCATATTTTGAAGTAGCTTCTTTTTTTTTTTTTTTTTTTTTTTTTTTTTTTTTTAGAGAAAAACGGCTCAACTATGCTGAAACGTGGCCAGCAGTGCCTTTCCCTTATGTGCAGAGATCCCTGGGCTTCATCCATACATTAAAAATATTCCTTGGCTATGCTTCTGTTAGTCAATTTCTAAACAATTTTATTTCTTTTTCTGCCATTATGTACAGTTTATTAGAACACAGAGCCCTTTTCTAACATTTATTTTAAGACTATTGGTTTTTTGACGTGTCAGATGAACGGTTTTCCTCTCGAGGGGACATGTTGAAATATGATTTCATTCTGCTGACTTGTGCTGTTTTTTTTTCTCCTTCCAGACCTTTAAAGCCAACACAGTTTTGTAACTTGCAAACAGAAAAAAGGCTTTTATGTTGTTAGTGCCTCCTGCTGTTAGGGGGTTAGATTTCTTGCCTTCTCTTTAAATACTTTAATTTTCTAAACCAGTTAAGCAGAACAACGTTAGTCATTTTTAAGAGGGCTACAGTCAAATGTTGCTGAGATGTCTGATTTTGAGGTTTGGAGTGGCATCATGAATCATTCTCTTCGTGTATGTGGCACAAGAACACAAAGAACCCCCCCAAGGCAGTGCTGTGGTGTTTGTGGGGCCTCAGTAGGCAGTACTGTACCTGTATAGAGAACAATCTGTATCCGGTCCCTGATCTGGCCCGGATCCCAGTGGGTGGCGGTGTTCACTATTTCTGTGTCATTGGGTGCTGGCACAGCTAGAGGGCCAATCAGGAATGAGCAGGCTGCTCCCAGATAGCCAAACAATGATGCCACGGCTGTGGCCGTGGCCCTTTCGTCTGGGGCAAACCAAGTAGTAGAGAGGAGGGGCCCAGCACTCATAAGGGTTGGTCCGGCTAAACCATTAAGAAGCTGACCCCCATGAATTAACCTGCAAAGAAAAGACAAAATACGTTCATTGGAGTGGTACAGTCCAAAACACATTTTTTCTACAAGAATGGGGTTGACTGAAGAGAAACCAATGTTGATTCCTCCTCCTTTCTCTTCTTCTTTCTCTCTCTCTCTCTCTCTCTGTCTCCTTCACTCTCTGCCTTAGGGGGTCTCCATGGAGGGGCTCCGAATGGCTTCGTTCTGGCTGAGTAAACCGGGCCTTCACCTGTCCCCAGTGAACAGTCTCGTCTCCAGTACAGACTGCTGAATCCCTTCCCATCTGCTACGGCCAATGTACACACAGTCACAAATGGAAACAAAGGGTTCGGTACAAGATAAGCCCGAGTACAATACATTAACATGGTTCTTATATAAGAACATGGTTCTTATACCAATTGCTCATTAATCCAAGATTGATTTTCATTAATCTTGACTGATCAGAATGTAAACAACGGTATCCATCTCATAAAACATCAGCACTATAGTAAGACATCTTGAATTGGAAGGAGCCAATAGCAAACAGCAATAACTGCATATATTCATCATGACAGCTCACGCACAGCTCCTGTAATAGCTCCACCTCACCGATGTGAGGTCGTCAGCTGTCTGCTTCACAGTGAAAATACTACTTTCAGCGGCAGACAACAGATGTCCTGCCTTGCAGGACACATAATTAACAGCCCTGACCTGCTAAGGACACGTCTTTGTTCATCTGCACCAAGCATCTTTGGCGGGTGAGGTCACGATCTGATTCAGCTGCTATTATGGGGTTTAACATCCTGCTTTACTAGCTGGTGCATCAGAATCTTGCACGACATGGGTGTTTACATTAACGCTTGTGATGACATGCTCGGGCTGGAAGATAGACGGAGACTCTGAGAATATGCAAACCCCCCCACCACCCCCACCCCACCCCCCCCCACACACCCCTTATCACTCACGGCTGGGTTTTACCACCCTCCTGCTCACAGAGCTCGTAATTGGACCGTAGACATTTCCAAATCCCAAAGCCAAAGCCAATCATTACAACTTAAGATTCCTGCCAGCCATCTTGTGAGGGAATATGAAAATTATGCTAAATCTGCCACAGAGCCAGGCATCCCCCCCCTCGGGATCAAAGCGCGTTCCCCGCCGGACCTCCATTCACTGATTCCAAACCCCTCCATTGTAAACATCAGCAGAGCTCCGCCGTGCGCACCGCCTTTAGGCTCAACCGACACGCCAAAACACGCGAAAGCCGGCGTGGAAGTGAGGAGGAGGAAGAGCAACACCGGCGCAGGCGTGAGAGCCTGAGATTATTAACTTGACAAACTCGATGCCTCAATGTGCTCAGATTACACTATTCCCTTTGCACAGATTACACCATTCCCTTTGCTCAGATTACACTGTTCCCTGACAGAACTCATCCATTACTCCACTTTAATTGCCTGCGCGACTGCCACATCTGATCCAGTCTGGGCTGGTGGACCGTGTCTCACACACAGACTCCCCCATACTGTGTCCACGTGGTAACGCGGCTGACGTATCCGCCCGCGCCACCAAATGCTATTGAGGCAGAGCCAGATTCAACAGTCTGGTATTGACACGGAGGAGCTGCAAGCCTCAGATTCACGCCGCTGTGCTGTAACACAAAGGCTCTGATAACATCGGACGGCGATTAAAACAAAACAACAAAAGGAGGAAGGCAAGAACATGTTGGACAGAAAGACGGGACAGACAAAAAGCCTGTCCAACAGGGAAATTCAGCTCGGCTGGCAGGTGCACAGAGCTGTGATGACTTGGTCGTTCTCTGGTGTTCTGGTTAAGTCACGGAGCCATGGCAATACGGTCAGGGCTGAACTAATCGGGAATTCAGCCACAGCATCAAGCAGCACGCTTTAATCAGAGACTCCTCTGGCTATTTGCATACATTTGGTCGGACGATCACAATGTGCTTTGATTCGAGAGTGATCATCGGCGTTCCCCAATCAGAGGCCAGCGCGGTAGTGCAGTCTCTCGGGCCTACACAGCTCCCTGGCAGACCTGATGGAGAGAACCTCCTTGAAGAGGAGACATCTCCAGCACACAATCACTCTCAGACACAAATATGAGAAAAGGGAGAAACCCAAATATCAACAACCAACAAGGACCCATGCACAGTCTTTCAAAATGAATCAAACAGGAAGAGCCTTTAGGGCTGCTACCTATGAAAAATCTAATAATCCATTAACTATATAACTTACTAGTTATTGTTATTATTACTAGTTTTTTAATGTTTTAAATCATTGTAACATTTAAAATCATTAAATTATTATTATTACCATAACTTTGTGCTAATAAAGGCCCAAATTTATCTTTAGCATCTTGCTACTTATTGTCAGTGTCTTAAAAGAACACTAATGGTTATCATTCTCTGTAATGTAATGTTTTTTTTTCTCTCCGTGAAGTCATATAGCAAATTAATAAAACAAAATTAATAACAAACAGTTTAAATTGATTTTTAAAACATCCACTAGCTGCTGTATCCCTGCTGAACGTCCAAGTTATTCTGACAGTTATCAAAAAAGTGCTCCCATGCTGCTTTTGACCACGCCCTCAAACCCACTGCCATGGCAACAGGGCCTCTCAGTCAGCTCGACGATGACATCAGCCAGCATCTCTCCACGTCTCCCGGACGCTTTATGGCACAGACGCAGGTGCTCCTCAGCCTCCTCAGACGGACCTTCTCAGCTCTCCACACGGAGGAGGACTGTGCCGATCTCTTGCAATGCCGGTGCTGCCACCTACTGGCAGGGAAGTAAAGGGGTCTTTTGTTTGGGTTTTCTTGCATGGCATTTAGATTTGACTTGCAATTCCTTTGGTTTTCATCTCGTTTCAGATTAGAGAAAGAAAGGCTTAGTGGGAGATATGACAAGGTGAGCAGAGGCGGTGGAGACAACACCTCTGCACAGACTTAAGGCTGGGGAAGAGAGGATCAACTTCTTAGAAGCACACTACGTAATTCAGAGTCCGTTCTGTAATCACACTTTCCGCGGCGCTGTAAAAGTCCCTGCATGCGAATGACAGGTCTGATCAAACGCTGTACTCCTGCCACCTGATTAGCATATAATGTTGACAAATACAGTGTGATATAAAGTGATGCAGATGGAACTCTGGAGGTGAATGTTAATCGTAGCCTTAAGTTTGTATGTTTAGCATTATAGTGCCGTCTAGAACAACCTCGACAGGCTCCGTCCTGCAGGCATGAGTAAGAAGCAGAACGTGGTACACACCAACTCATCTGACTGATCGATCTCAACCCACTCCAACAAAATATAACTTTAGCACCAAACTTGTTTTTTTTTTTATTTCACACTGGTTAAAACCACATTGAGGAACTTGTAAAGCTCTTTTAAAAAAACAAATCAATATTACGGTGTCCCGTCTCATTGTATTTTCAAATAAAGCACATATTTTTATTTCACTCCAAACAACGCATGGGAGACCCGTCCGTTCAGCATAGGGAGCAGAGCACAGCTACTTGGATCCACCTCTTTCTGGGTTGTTTTATGTGAGGCCTGTCACACTGTTGTTCTGAGCTGTTGATGGTCTTGAATTTAACCTTACAAGAAACTGAGAGACAAACTGCCGTACAAGAAATATCTGAGAAGTAAAGCTTTTGGGTTTTTTTTTTTTAAATCAATTGACAGTTTTAAAGGTCAGCAAAACATAACTCCTAAAGCCTTCATGGACAGCACCTGCCAACTCTTGTCATTGCCCTCGTGTAACAGCTATCTTGCTACAGTGAGTGTAATCAGCCCCGCACGCAGGAAATTCAGCCATTCTTCTAGTCTGCAACAGTATCACTTTGAAATCACATACTAAATAATTCAATCACCAATCCCACACATCCAATTAAGAAAATATGGTTTTGTCCTCAACCGATATCCCAATACGTAGCTTTACATCGCCCAAAATGAGCTCATTATGAAAAGTAATAAAAAATATATGGCAGATTAACAATTGCAAGTCTAATGAAATTACTTCATGCTCAAAGTCGTTCAGATAACCTTGCCAGAATAATCAGGCATGCAACTACTTCTCGGAGAAAAAGAGAGAGACTTTCCCCCACCTTCGGTGCTAATGTTCACGAAGGACGGTTTCTTAAATGTATTTATTTTTAAGCTGTACTCCTTGACAAGCAATGCATTTTTTTAAAGGTTGGTCCTTCTTTTGCGCTGATTTAAACTGTGTGTAAAGTACGAGGCGACAGGACAGAAGACAGATCACCGAGGCACAGTAGAAAATGTAGCATTTCTTTTAAGGAACATAGTGCCATTAAGTGGCACACTGCAACTACATTGGGTATCCAGCCTGTGATGCAAAATACCAGGGAACCTGTCAGTACATGGATATGATTCTGTTTTGTAGCATTCGCTGCAGACTTTGGAAGGCTGACAGTCCTTGTAAGCTCATTCAAACTGATGCAACCAAGCCAACTTTCCCATTCTGAAACACGAGAAATGCCATTTTCCTTTCTGAGTGAGAGGATATTCTCGTGGTGGTGGGTCTTGAGTTTATCCATTAGAATCTGCTTGGATTGTGGGAAAAAGGCATGATAGTATAGGTTATTATTAGTTTAGCATGAACAGTCTCAGAAGGTGTTTTAGAGGTGGGTAAAAGGCATTGCTGGGACATTTATAAGGTACAAATAGGTCTATTGTAATGTCAGCTTGTATTTAAAGATGAATGGATGGATGTTTTCAAATCTGCATTTCATAATTTTATCAAAAAGTTTGTCAGGTTAGTATCTGGTTCTGTGGACTTGGACCATTAAACTTTGGAAAACATTTCAACTTAATCTTTCCTACAGTTACTTTTCTTTTCCATACTGGAAGCAGGACTGCTGTTGCCTGGATAACTGTGGGTTATAGACCACTCTGCACCCCGCAGTGACAAGGCCAAACTCCAACCTTACTGCTGTGCAGCTCAGTGCCCCTGCTGTAGTGAGAATCACCCCCCAGCCCAAACATCCTGGACACCTGCTGTCACAACCTGACACACGCTGAGGGCGGTAAAGGTGGTGAGTGTATGTGGCATATTAATGCCATGGACAGGTTACATATATCATTATGCAGTTCATAGATTTACACAGATGTGTCCATGTCACGCCAAGGATGAACATTCAGGTCATCGTACACACCCACACCCCACACCACCCATCAAAGATTTAAAAACCAATATCTATGAAAATCATGCTTTCCTGGACTTACATGGATTTTGTTTATACGCGTACAAGGATATTGAGCTGCCCAGAATCAAACTACACTTGCAGAACGTGTGAGGTCCTTACACAACAACACCACCCCCCACACCACCACCCCACACCACCACCACCACCCACCCAACGACAAAGATCCTCAAATCCCATCACACCTAAGAGGCCAGGGAGCTAACAGAATGGCACAATTTAGAAATGGAATCAAGTATATATAAAAGTACATATAACACGTGACCTCTTCCCGACCCGTGTTCCTCAGGAATGTAACGCGGCATGAAACAGGTGCTGTGGACAGGAGCAGGTCTTACCAGCGCCGCAGATGCAGGTCTGGCAGCGGAACACTCCGGAGGGCAGAACCCAGCACCATGAGGGAGGCAGCGAGCAGAAGGGAGCTACGCAGGCCTGTAGTAGCCCAGGGGGGAGACCAGGGGGGAGAACAGAGGGGAGACCAGTTAACAAGTGCATTCATTCTCATAAATTCCCATCATTCTGAAAACTCTGTAAGAACAACAGATACAAAAGTTATGTTCACAGTCGTCCGTGTTGTAAATTAGTCCTCGTCACTGGACTTGTGCACCGAGGGGGGAAACTCCGATGTTAATTTGAAACCCCCGGTCATGATAGGTACTGGAAACCTGAACTGATTTCTTTCTGCAATACCGGGCATTGTAGCCTAAGGTGGTAAATATGCCGTGAGAAATTTCCTTGGGGGTCACAAAATGCAGTTTGAGATGAATTTGGAAAATGAGCCTGAATGATTTGCTACAGGCAGGGACAGAACAGCGAGCAAACCTGTTTCTTTAGGCTACAATGTACTTATGTATGTAGATGGCAATCAATAAAACTGCGAAAAACAATCTTTGGATGTCTCGGTGTGTCCTTGAGATTGCCTAACCAGCATTCTGAAGTAGGACAGGCCTCTGTGATGCAAGTCTCCTGTAGTGAAATGTTTAAAACATGAGTGGATTTTCCTGTCTGACTCAGTTTCTCTTCCACTTGTCAGGCCAGTTCCCAATGAAATTCACAAGACCATCATTTTGAGGAAGCTTGAAGATGAATCTTCTTTCCTCTCTAGCCGTTTCAGTTTCTTCAATAGCAGTGAAAGCCCACACTCCAGCAATAACAAAGTTCAGTCTTAGGAAAACCATGGAATGTAATGTACACAGCAGACATAGCAGACTCTATTAAGTATTAAAAAAAAGGTTCTCAACCCTTTCCATGAGAAAATTTGGAGTCAGGTCACATCCAATTTACAGCTGTATGAGAATCAGGGAACTCTAGTCAGAGGTACTGACAGCGGACAGTGCACTCTGAATCCCAAACAGTGCACTCATCCTCTAGAATGGATAACGTCCCTAAGCGCTGAGGTCATAAACACCTCCAGGTCAACATTTCTGCAAACCTTAATTATTAATTGCATTTTAATTAAAAATGTCATTATGCATAGATGACATTTGATTCTGAAAGGCCCCCAAGGAATGCATTCTTTGTAGTTTTGGGACGGTAAACACTACATGACAATAGTATCAGACAACCAGAATCCTAAACCATGGAGATTTGCACTCCTAAACCATGGACATTCGTTTTGATCCAGTCCCCACTCAGCTATAATAGCATCCACTCTCCTGGGATGATTTCCTTTGACATTTTGGAGCGTGTCCGTGCTCCAGATTTGCACACACCGAGTCAAAGGAGCGCTTGCGAGGTCAGTCACTGATGCTGCACAAGAAGGCCTGGCTTGAGATGAGCATTCGAACTCATCCCGAAGGTGGTAAATGGGGTAGTGGTCAGGGGTGTTTATTGGGGTGAGCAGTTCTGGGCTCTGTTGAGTTCCTCCACAGCGCACGTGTGGGCCGCACTGTGTGCATAGTGAAACCCCCGGCCTGGGCTGTTGGTAATCCAGTAGGTAACATTTCCCTGGTATCTGTCAAACCCAGATTTGTCTGTCGGTCTGCAGGAACATGAAGCATGATTCATCACTTGAGAGAGCTGGTTTACAATGCTCCAATGTTGCAGTGTCCACAAACCTTTGCCCATCTAGAGTACATTGTAGCTGTTCAGAGTGTGTGCAATATTAAATGGCCCTATTCCCCAAATATACACTGTAAGAAAAAGGAATTTTCAACACTTGCTGTATAAGAGCACCGAATGAATGTCTGGCGCTCTAAAAAGTCAACAGCTAGGTCAATAGCTAGGTCCTAGGCATATCTGTGGCCTGCAATGTATATGCAGGCTAAAGGTAATGTAAACTGCAATTAACATACAATGAGAATGCCACTGAAGACATTAATCAATGATCATTTCCTATCCATACAACTCTAATGTTACAAGACGGGGATCTGTGCAGTTCATTGTGAACAACACTGCAGTCTAGTGCTATAGAATCAGCTTTATGTGAAAATCTTGACTGTAAAGTCTTGACTTCTACAAGCATACGAACTTAATTCGTTCATTTGAAAGCCAACGGGGGTAAAATAAGAGCACGAAAAAGAAAAAAGCAGAAAATGACAGCGAAACTAAAAGATAAATTATCGTGCATTCACAAAGCAGACCACAAGTTCTACAGCTGTTCCCAGAAAGAAGAAATTCTGAAGCCTTCTATGAGGATGTGTAACAGTCCTCTAACTCTTCCTCTTTTAAGCGCACGGAAACGCCTACGTAACCATGAATAGGCCACTGAACACAAGCAACCAGGAGCCTATATGGTGAGATGTTCTGAGTATTTGAATTGAAGGGGAAAGCAATCGTCTCGGTCGGCCCCGCCACTGTAGTAGGCTTGGCATCCACTTGTTTTGTTACACAAGAACAATTCCAAGGTTGAAAAGAGCAGCACAGCTGTTGTCTTTTGGCTACAGACAGGGACTAGAAGTGTGAAAACACACAGCCAGCACGTTTCCCTTCTGCGGTGGGTTTTACGCTCACCTGAGTCAGTAGTGTTCGCATACTCCACATCCGCAGGACGGGAGGAGGGTTTAAAACGATTCTAAGGCTACAGGCAAACCAAACTGACACGGGAAGAACCAACACCAACCGCAAACGACTGACGATCGCCCCTCCGTCGGCCCACTGTCGCCCGCCATGGCCTGTGTATCTTTACTCAGACACACCAAAATGACTGCAGCTGGTGAACACCACCCACGTACGTTCTACGCCTGTGTGAAATAATAACTCAAAAGGAAACCGCTGCTTCCCGAAGGTGCAGACGCCTTAGGACGAGTACAGAGTGACCCCGACCTCTTCTCAAGCTTCTTCTGCGTACGGTAATGACAAATGTTCCACGTGTTCTCTAGTCAGCACAACAAAATTACT
Source organism: Brachyhypopomus occidentalis (assembly GCA_020368025.1). Taxonomy (NCBI): domain Eukaryota; kingdom Metazoa; phylum Chordata; class Actinopteri; order Gymnotiformes; family Hypopomidae; genus Brachyhypopomus; species Brachyhypopomus occidentalis. The sequence continues at coordinate 6,768,218 of JAGXOD010000005.1, forward strand.
TTCTGTGTAGCAAAATATAATGTTAACTTAGCACACTGCCTCTGTATAGCAAGACACAATGGGACGTCAGGAGTTTATATTCTCACCTGAAGTGAAATTTAAACTGAAAAGCCAATCAGAAAACTCTACCTCACAGCCAACCACCGAGTCTGATTCAACACGCCAAATTCACCAAGACAGCACTGACGAGGACCAACTAGAGGACACACAACACACCACACTGAAGACGAAGTGTGGGGACCTCAGAGCTTAGAAGGAACTGCAGCATCTGTATCTATCGAAGAAAGTGTGACATGCAAAATCCATCACTTAACAAATCTGTATGTGCAATAGGAAAGCCCAAAGAGGAATGATGTCCATCTGATTATGCAATTTTAACATATCACACTGTCAAACGTTCTTCAAGATTATGGTTGACTCAATCTTTATAACAGATGCCCAGAAAATGTTTATGCTAAGGTCCATCATCGTCATAAGGATCACCTGATGACTGTTGTTAAACTGTCTTGTGACTGGAAGGAGCAGGTTTGGCAACAAAACCAGACTCATGTGTCAGTTACGTTATGGTTATTACATGTTGTTTTAACAAAGAACATACTTCCAATATTTCAATTCAATTCAATTCAAGAGTTTATTGTCATGTCATATTCTATTCACTATACTTTGTATTTTGTTTTTTTTGTGTGTTTTTGTATACTTAAAAGGGACAACAAAGTAAAATAGAATAAACTATAAACTATATAGAGACATCTTCCTAAGAATATAGGCCTTAAAGTGTGTGTGCATGTGTGGAGGTACGTGTAAGAGTATACATGTGTAAACAGCAATAATTCTGTTCAAATTACAGACATGTAAACAAGTAAACATTATGGTAGCTGCATTATGGGTTGTAAGGTGAGGATTTATAAAAGTTAAACCAGTCAGAGTGGGAGGGAGAGGGGTGAGGTAATATTTGAACTTCTGAATAAAGATTAAAGATTATGGCCTGATTTTTGGAAGAAGACTGAGCACAAGGCTCCCAAAATGGGCCTAGCCCAGTCAAACCGACTTAGCACTGTTTAATCCAATTCACCACTACAGCAACTACCTACATTTAGCGTTCTTTCTTATATTGATAAAGATTAAATGCAGCGCTATTAAAGGTAATATGCTCTCTCCCTGTAGCGACTTTAGGGAATTATGTTTGTCCAGGTAATTACTGGATCATCCATAAACTACCAGGCTGTACAGTTACAGCTAACCACTTAGCTAAATTCAGTAAAAACTAATTGTTTACATTCATTCTTTTATTTTTTATATTATATATTTTATATTTACTCGGAGGTTCATACCAGCACAAACGATGAATTAAACCACGCACTGATTCGTGAGAAGGATGCTGTGTAGCTACGGTTTGGAAAATCTCAGATCAAACACATCTTACCTTTCTTATCCATTAGCCACACAAACAGAAGCCATGGGAAATACCCCACTGGTCCCCAGATAACCAAAATTGCAATGTCTTTTGATGTGAACCCGAACGCGTGTTTGGCAGAGTTCTGTATTGGACCCCAGGCGTTCCAAACCATGCCTTGCAAAAATGCAAGCGTTGAAAACAGACTGAGGACGACCCATCTTCTTCCATAGACCCTACTGTTCCCCGGCTGTGCGTTAATCTCCGGCTGGCTTGGAAGAAGCAGCGGTTCCCTTTCCCCCTCGGTGCTTTCCACGGCACCCATTGAATCGACTTGGTGTTACGTTCGTTACGTGTATTATTGTTTTTGTCTCCTACATTAAATAAATAAGACTACACAAATGCCTCTTCATCGGTGGACACAGCAAACAAAAACAACCGCTGTCAGTATTGGCGTGAAACTTTACTGCGCATGCGCTGGCTATGAAGGGAAATGACGACGGTTTTGAAACTGAAACACACCGTTCGCCCATGTTGGATTCGCGCGCCCTTCATCAGACCGTTGGTTTCCACGTCGGTAGAGCCGCAATGGCCGTCTTTTCTCTTCCCATCAGTGTTTTCAAAACGCCGTAATATATGTTCTCACGTGAGTTTGTTTACAAGGCTGGACGGGACGTTTTCACAGCTGAGAATACCGAGCTGGCCACTTTTCTGGGAATCATAACTGACCTCCACACGCGAACCTGCTAAGACGACAGGTTCTGTTTTGTTTTTATTGGCTTTTGCACACTGCGATTGAAACGCTGTAGCCAGACACCCACAAAAGAGGAAATAATAATACACGACATTAGCTATCTAGTTTTGAAAAGTACGCCTCATTGACTCATTTAAAGTTAGCGATAGCTCGCTATTACCTCACAACACGACTATGGTGATTTTTCATTCTCATTACCTAAAGCTGGCTAATTATAAGACAGTCTATGGACATCGCATACAGAGTTGGTTATTCTCTAACTCCTCTAACTACATGTGTTACTAAACTTTTCTCAATAAAACATAGCTCCCTGAAAACCAGTGACTATGGCCAGCGTGCTAACCCATGTAGCTACTTTCAAAGCTGTGTACAAGACCGTGCTGGTTCATGTAATCATTTTGATTATCGTGGAAGAGAAAAACATTCAGCTTTGGCGAAGTATTTTTATTCATATACTTTTATTTTACTAATCAACGGTTAAGGTAAAATGTAATCCATGTGTTGCTCCGTGAGGAAACGCACACTGATAATCTGAAAGTCTGCAAAAGATCAGACTGAAAATGTGACTGACTCTCAAAACCTCACTCACTTTTGTCTAGTTCACGGCTAGGTCGAGCAACCCTAAGGTCAGAGGAAGATAGTGTCCCGCCGTGTATTGTTTGTATGGTGCAGTGATTGTGCAATCCAAAACATATCTCCTCCCAGGGACCTGTACAGATATGGCCTCTAAGCCCTTCAGCCCAGAGCGGACGCGGCAGATCCTGCAGCTTATGAACAGTCCAGCAGTATTCCTCAACATGACGGAGGACTGGCCAGCTCGCCGCTGGACTCTGGAGCATCTGACACGTTGTGCAGGAGAGAAGTCTATATGTTTTCGTATCGGAAAACGGTGCCGGGAGCAGGGTATGTCTAACGATTACTCGTGCAGCTGTTGGCGTGCCGTTGTCTGGAGAGAGCCCTCTACAATTGAATTTGTATTTTATGTAGCGCATACAAATTCTGAAAACGGGATTGTCAGTGAAAAATACGTTTATAAGATGCAGGCTGAAAATGTAATTCCATGGGATTGCAAAAGGTGACCCATGAAGTATTTACATTGTTTTTACTGCTTAAGTACAAAATGGCACAGTGCTTAAATAATTCACTCCGTGTGGTTGATTGTAACAGTAGCATGAAGAAAACAAGATTTGTTGTTCCATCCTGTTACAATAGTCATTTAAAACTGTTCTCACAGTGCTCACACCCCAGCAGAGCAAACCTTTAAAAATATCTTTTACTGTAAGCATAAAGGCAGAAATTGAGATTCTATGTACTGAGAACTTGGTTAATTGGACTTGCAAGCCAGTTTTTACAGAGATGATTCCTGACAACAGACACCCCCTCTGTCAGAAAATGTAATTTAACACACTTGATCATCACTGCCGTTCCCACACAAGAACTGACATATTGCTTGAACAAAGAGAAGAGCAGACAAAACCATTTTCTTGATTTGATTGAAAAAACCCACTTACAAAAGGAATGAAGCAGTGGATGAAAAAAAACTCTCATCATTACAACCTGCTTTTGATTTTTCAGGTTGTAGAGATGGGACTGTTCATTCAAATGTTGTGCTGAATCAATAAGTATTACATTTAGCCTAGAATGAGTAGTTGCTGTCTTGAAATGGCCTTTGAGTCCTCATCGATGGTAGTTTGCAGTCTCTCTCTTGGCTTTTAGATTTCAGTTCCATGTCTTTGTCCTTTTTTAACCAGCTCCTCTTTTTGAGACCCAGTGCTCGTATATTGACGCGACCCTGGCCGAATTTCTTCGCTGGACCAGGGGAAGCACTGACTCTTCTGTTGGACTGTTTGCCAACTTCCCCCTTGCTGAGTACTGGGCTTATGCTGACTACAAATATATCGCTGTGCTTTTTCAGGAAAGTCCCGCCATGTTTAAGGTAACTAATTACCATCACTATATACAACGTTACCTTCTATTTGCGCGTCGGTTTCTAATATGGTAGCAGGCTTATCTGATGGGCCACAAGAAAGTCTTCATTTTAATACAGTACACTGTTTATTTCCATCACGTTGTCTGGCACAACTACTGAGATTTATAGTTGGTGGTTGCCGCCATTTTAATAACAAAAAATTACAATTATGCTGCATTCATAGAGATCGATACTGGCCAAGCAGTTACATTTGCAGGCACAATATTAGCAGAGTGAGATATGTGCATGTTTCTGCTGAAATCAATAGTCATCCTTTGTACTGTCAGGCTAAATTATTTGGCTGTCTTCATCATTCTCACTTAAGCACCTTATGTGAGTACTCGGTGAAAGCCAAATTGCTCTAATTTGCGTTTGTATGAAAAAAATGTTTTGAAAGGTATTCTAAAATAAATTTATATTGTAATCAAAGGTATTCTAAAATAAATGAATATTGTAATCAAATCCTTTCATTTATGCTCCACAAAATGGAATTTGCAATAACTGTATTCTGAGTCTGCATGTGGCATCATGCTGTATATTATATCCCCCAGTCAGAGACCACCACCAGTATACTATATCCCCCAGTCAGAGACCTCCACCAGTATACTATATCCCCCAGTCAGAGACCTCCACCAGTATACTATATCCCCAGTCAGAGACCTCCACCAGTATACTATATCCCCCAGTCAGAGACCACCACCAGTATATTATATCCCCCAGTCAGAGACCTCCACCAGTATACTATATCCCCCAGTCAGAGACCTCCACCAGTATACTATATCCCCAGTCAGAGACCTCCACCAGTATACTATATCCCCAGTCAGAGACCTCCACCAGTATACTATATCCCCCAGTCAGAGACCTCCACTAGTATACTATAAACCCCAGTCAGACCACCACCAGTATACTATAACCCCCAGTCAGAGACCACCACCAGTATACTATAACCCCTAGTCAGACCACCACCAGTATACTATATCCCCCAGTCAGACCACCACCAGTATACTATATCCCCCAGTCAGAGACCACCACCAGTATACTATATCCCCCAGTCAGAGACCACCACCAGTATACTATATCCCCCAGTCAGACCACCACCAGTATACTATATCCCCCAGTCAGACCACCACCAGTATACTATATCCCCCAGTCAGACCACCACCAGTATACTATAACCCCCAGTCAGACCACCACCAGTATACTATAACCCCCAGTCAGACCACCACCAGTATACTATATCCCCCAGTCAGACCACCACCAGTATACTACAGTCCCTAGTCAGAGACCACTGGCATACTGTTTCTCTTCGGTTGTATGTTGTTATAGGTCTTTTATCCGATGGGTGAAATGGGTGGGAAAATGGCAACACATTTTCCCCTCATGTCTTTCATCCTGGGGTCTACGGAGAGCAGCTTTGTGATGGTGAAGCTTACCCATAACACCAAAAATGTGCTTTTCTACTGCAGAATTTTCATTTCAAACGTACTTTGATATTTATTTCTTGGTTCTTTGTGTAGTTATTTTAACAGTTAGCTTTTGTTTCCAAATGTTAAATTTCTAAGCATAGAAAATAAAGATTTGGATCACATTCAGACCAGGAAATAAAGATTGTTACTCATTCTAGTTCTAAAAATGAAAGACACGGTATATCCTCATCATTGTTTTCACATCAGCACCTGTGTTAGCACAAAGCGATTACACAGTACTCGTGGTTCTTCATCCATAGCTGATCTTCAAATGGATATCTTGTAAAGAACCTCTCCTGATTACTGGTCCAGAAGACCTGTATGAGTGAACACGTTTGATGATATTTGAAGGCATCAACAGCAGGGACAAGGAATAGTCTTTGCCCTATTCCCACTGTGGTCGAAAGGGCACGAGGTTTCATGCGGTGGTGATCATTGACTTTTTACGTGCCGTCATCTTTACTGATTATTGTACGACGTTTCCTGAAACCTCGCGTCCTTAAACCGACTGTTGCTCCCATTACTGTGAGAAAAACGAAGTAAAAAATAATCACACAGAGTGCATCGCAGCCAGGTGCGACCCGCCACCTCCGGCCTGCGCGCACGAGCAGTTAAAACGCTTTGCCCAAGGTTTCTCCGACCTGAGTTTGTGGCCTTGGTGCTCTTCCTCCTTTACACATGGTAATAAATGCTCGTGAGGTGCCAGTGTTGTGCCCAGGCCGGGCGTTGGCAGCCGGGCAGACGGGGGGGCCTTTCCCACATGATGAACGGTGCCATTTAAAGGTTGCTGAAAGCAAGATACTGTGCAGCGTGTCACCCATTCTCCTGAATATCGTTTCATTACCCACGTTGCTGTGCAGCATCCCGGAGCAGTCATTTTCTGTTTTCATTAGTTCTAAAGAAACTGATTGACAAGCCAGATAGATCAAACACGCGGAAGGAAGAGAGTAAATATGGTAATTTTTCATCGAGCTTCCTTGCACATCCATTCCGCCAGTTACGGGGATGTAGATGAAATGATGAATCTGTGCGTAAATAAGGTGGTCATGTGCCGACAGCCTTTTCTTTTAAGGGTGCAATTTCTCTGTTTTGTCTCATAATAACACACGCTGCTTCTGTTGAATGTTTAATGGTTGAGCCAGACGGGCACGGACTCGTTGCAGGATGTGGTGTGGTCGGACTTCGGCTGTCCGGGCCGAGACGGCGAGGAGAGTACCCTCTGGATCGGCACCGACGGCTCCAACACCCCGTGCCATCTGGACTCCTACGGTTGCAACCTGGTCTTCCAAGTCCAAGGCCGGTAATGGTGCAGGTGCCGTCCTGCCTACACCTCCCACCCACCCCAGAAACACCAACAGAAAAGTCCTCAAGGCCGTGGAAAAATCTTTAGAGCACAAATTAAGCCTAATATTAGAATGGTGTGCACTGCCGGTGCGTTTCCTTCATCTTGTCCATTTTAATATCAGCATTATTACATTTCCAAGCACACCTCATCTGTCCAGCTCACAGGGAAATTGGAGTTTGCACTTCCCCATGGACAGGAAGCCCATTTCATTGTAAAAGTCGCCGGCAGGCGAGGAACTGCATTTTTGGATCAGCATAGTAACTCCGTTCCAGAATTTCTTAGGCAGAGAGTTATTCTGTTTTTTCTCCAGAGAGGGAGAGCAGGGCACGGTGGTTGAGATTAAGGCTTCTTGAATTGCATCACTGAGCCTCGGTCATATGGAACTTTGGCTGTGATCAAGAAAGCCCACCCTGGCTGTTTCTCTCTCTGTTTCTCTCTCCGTTTCTCTCTCTGGCTCGTGGCCTCTTGCCTTGTTTCTCGACTACTGTGTTGAGATTAAGAGGAGAGTATAATGTACATGTCGTATGATCCTGGTCTGATCTGTTAAATAAGAGTGAGATTGGACTGTGTGCTGATGAGACTGTACAGAAGCTGCCGTGTTAATATACTGTAGTATTAACAGCAACAGTCTTTTCTCTTTGTTGAAGGAAACGGTGGCACCTCTTCCCTCCTGACGACGCTGCGTATCTCTACCCAACGCGTATACCGTACGAGGAGTCTAGTGTGTTCAGCCGGGTCAGCGTGGTTCAGCCGGACCTGGCCCGGTTTCCGGCGTTCCAGCACGCCAAGGCCCACTGCGTCACCCTGCACCCGGGACAGGTAGACATCTCTCCGGTCACATCACACAGCTCTCGTCCGTAAGCGTTCCGGGCCCAGGAGCGCTGGTTGGAGTGGCGATCACCTGACGCCGCACCTTTAGCCAATCAGGTAGTGAGTCTTTCACACGTGAAGGGAAGTGATTTTTTTGTTTGTTTTACGCCAGCACCAGACACCCACCAGACACTCAAACAGCGAGTTCCCTTCTTCTCGCATTGTGTATTGCGCTGTCAAATCAAATTGAGGTTTCATACATGCCTGTTGGCCTCCTGAGACCCAGGCACAGAGAGGTCAGCACAGTCCTCTCACCGGCACGCAGCCAATCGCGAGGTTAAGCATAAACCATGTGACCACGCCGCTGCTGATCTGGCCCATCTGAAGTGGGGCGTCATGTTCTGGTCTTATTCCAGAACCGCCACTGCAGCTGTGGAGTGGAGCGAAAATAGGACTGTGAGGGCACGAACAGCGCAGGGAGAGAGACAGCTCACCTCTTCACACTCAGCACAGCGTGCTCTTCTGATGCTACACACACACACACACACACACAAACACAGCGACTTCAGAGCATACGGGTTGCAGGCCTGAACATCTTCATGGAGTGATTAGTTGCACCGTTGTTTGTGTGTGTTTGGACATGATCAGTTTGTGTTCCATACCATAAGGCCACCAGCCACGAGCAAACAGGAGAGAGAGACCGTCACTCTTGATTTTTTTGCGTAGTTTGTGTCCCACGCGTCTGCTCCCTCACGACTTTATGCTCCTGTAACCCTCATGCTGAGACACGAGCAGGAACAAGGTTGTTTCCTTCAGATGCAGCAAAGATTCCAGCTCTGTGAGTGGCGTCGGCGAGCAGAGGCCTTTCTGCAACAAACCGAAGCAGGTTTTGTTTTGGGGAGTTTTCTTATTTGTTGTTGTTGTTTTTTTCCGACCGAACTTGGCACACAGAAGATGGAATATTCACAAGCTCAGCTGCCTTTTCTGCACATGCTGAACAAGGGGGAAGAACCGTCAGTGGTGCGTGTACGTGTACGTGTGTGTGTGTGTGTGTGTGTGTGTAAGCACGTCCCCCTCCTTCGGATTCCGGCAGCATGTGAGAAGCTCACTGCTCGTGCTCTTTGAGAGGCGAGACGTTGGCGAGGCAATTAGTGGCAGGCCAACACAGCCAGTGAGCTCTCGGGGAGCACACGCATGTTCCTCAGCATACTAACGAAGCCAGGAGACACGTGCTTCCCCTCTCGCCCCACTCCCCGCGCGCACGCACACACGCAGGCCGAGTATTCAGAATGCTTTCTGAACGCCACGCTTGTCCCCACATACCTGGCCTTGGTGTTAAAGTTCGACGGCTCAGTCAGACTCTCACCAGCGAGTTGAATAGGCATAATACATGATTTTTTTCCCTTCTAGTGTTGTAAGAATAGCTTAATAGAACAATCACAGAATTTTAATCTGCCGTGTTCCAGGGTGCATGTAACAAGATGTTTCTTGTTCCATGTAACAAAAAGTATTTTTTTCTGATTTAGACATTCATGCCCTTAGTTAAAAAAAAAACCTCATAAAAAATTGATAGGCTGCAGGAATTAATTCTACACAGCTATCCAAACATCGATTAGACACTGTCCAATTCAGTGAAATTAAACGTCATACATTAATTGGCGCCTTGCTACCGAATTAAGGCGGCATGACATAGGACACCGCTGCCCCCTCGTGGCGAGAAGTAGAATACAGGCCACTCTGCATTTGTATTCTCTTCCTGCACAAACACGCTCGAGTCCAAAAGCTGGAGAGCTGATAGAGTGCCCTAACCTGCAATGTCAAATGTCTACGGCTGAGTGAACGCACACCTGTTGATATCCTGCCTCGGGCACGACGCAGACTCATCCCAGCCAGCCTGCAGTCGTCTCCCCCAGCGCCTCCCGTTGCTGCCGGACATGTTCCTTACGCTGTCACTGTATCTTTGACATTTTATCCGTAGTCTCCGAGTTTGGGAAATGAGGAGCCCCCCCCCCCCTTCTTCCGTGTTAAATGAGTTGCTTTCACTCTGCGTAGGTGCTGCTTGTCCCGGGGCGATGGTGGCACTACGTGGAGTCTATAGACCCGGTCACCGTCAGCGTGAACTCCTGGATCGAGGTGGTAAGACGCGCAGGATTTGAAATTCATCCACTTTATTGCCATTGTGTGCAGCGGTTTTTGGGTGTGTTTCTCACGGAGCACGCGTGCTGTGTGCTGATCAGTCCGCCAATCGCTATGAACGTCTTCATAAGGCCCTTGGTCTGGATTCAGATCGACTGGTAGTGTTGGTCTGGTGGAGATGGCGGCTCTGTCCACACTGAGCGTGGGGTTTTGCGGAGGAGTTTCAGGTGCCCTGCATTAACCCTCCGAGGCTGTTGCTGAATAATGCATGCAGGCCGTGTATCGTCTCTAATGCGGGCCGCTGTGATGTGCCGTGAGGCACAGACCTTCGAGAATGTGAGGAAAATGACGGACACGGTTACCCTTCCCAGAATCTCCTGGTGAGAGGGCCGGAGGCAGGCCGAGGTCCTCCCGACCCCTCCCAGAATCCACTGGGGGTCATTGCGTCGTGTTCCCATGCAGGCGGAGGATGACGAGGCGAGGGTCGGAGAAGCTCTCTCCAAGCTGATCATCTGTGCGCTGAAGACCACTCCCAGCAGCGACAACAAGGACGACTGGCTCAACCCTACGGAGGTGTAAACACGTATTTACAGCCCCCCCCCCACACACACACCTTTCAACGACTTTAAGCTTTAAGAATAGGAAAGGAAATGTGGCTTGTATCGCCTGGCGTCCTGCAGAGGGCGCCACTGTCATCGGTTATATTTTGGTTACTGTGGCGCAAGGACGCGATCTGTTCACGTTGCAGAAAGCGAGGAATCTGCAGGCTCAGCTCCATGTATGGACAATAGCCTTAGGATTACGACTGCAGAGCACCACTGGAGTCGGAGATCTGCACCGTAGTTATAAAAGATAAAATCATTCATCAGCTTTTGGTGAACTTTCAGATCAGGGCTGAAGAGTAGTTGTAAAAAGACTAATTATCTGATGGAAATCTTGACAATCATGTGTGGTTTGTGTTAAAGGAAGAGATCACATCGCATGACCAGAACATGCAGTACTTGAACCTGGCTGTGAAGGCTTGTGTGGAGAAGTGGGGTGGTCACGTCAGCCCAGCCCAGTCAGGACAGAAGCGGGACTCTGGCGGTCACGTGAAGAGTCCCGACGCTCGCCCAGAGCCGCCCGACCCCACTCCCTTCGGCCCTCACCTCATTCCGGTCACGTGCAACACCGACCCGCATCGGGAACGCGTGGCCTCGACCCCCAAAGAGGCTCCGCTGTGGAGAGACAAAGGACCTCGTTCCGCTCACAGTGGAACAAAACCTGAGCCCAGAGCCCCACCCGCGAAAGAGGAGGCGGACGAGCCTCCGGAGGCCCCGGCGGAACGCGGCCGTCACGGAAACGACCGCGGCCGCATCTCCACCAATGACGTGCTGGACTGTCTGCTGCATCCCCGAGTCGTTGCCCTGGTTACCCAGCTCCTGATGGACAGGCAAAGGGAGCTTGGCTTGATTTGAATGGTGCAGATATCTGGCCTTTTACGCCGCGCGAGCTTCGGTAATAAAGCCTCCTCGACCTTGAAAGGGGAAAAGTTGTTTCGTTTCGCTTTGTCCATTTCATGCCAAAATGGGTCTCGCTACACAGAAAAGACCGATCAGAATCTGAACCGTGCCGTTCGTCTCTGGCCTTGGGTGGGTGGTTGGGGTTGACGTGCCGATCCCGTCCGCCATCTGCACTTATGTGGTGGAGCCCCGCGCTCTGCGCAGCCATGACGACACACCCTAACGCAATGCTGCATGAGGCACGATGCTCAGACATGCAAAAGAAAGCCCCGGCTCTGCAGACGAAGCGCTTCCAAGCTGGATGGCAGTGTTCTGTTCTACAAAGCCAGACCTGCTGGGAGCCATGATGAAATGAGGTGCAAAAATGTAAAAACTAAACAGTGTGGAGAAGTTGTTACTTTTTATTTATGCATTTTATCGTTCTATTAGTATTGGTTTGCATCAGATATAACATTCTATAGTGAGTAGAATTCCTTTTACATCAACGGTCACAAAAATACTCATCTTTATATTTACAGGGATGTACACTTAATCTAGCATGTAAAAATAGCAGTATCAAATGGCAGTATATATATGTCCATGGAATTAAGCTTTTCAAATGCATTTATCATCCCATCAGCACATAACGTCTTTCTGATGATCAAGGTGTGATATAACCCAAAAACCCATGGGTCATATATATATATATATATAGCGCAGATCATGGTAAATGGCTCTGCTACATCTTGGTGCCCTTCGCCGGCTCTTTCAGATACATCCCTTTCCCTTTCTCCTTCTTGAAGTCGTCCATGTTGCCGTCGCCCGGGTCCTCGCTGTAGAGGCTGTGTAGCTGTGCAGGATCCACGTAGGTGTAGAAGTAGGCCATGATGGAGAAGACCACGCTGACCGCAAGCAGCAGCCCTGCAAACAGCAGGAACTCCGTCCACTGCGGATGACAGCGCGGACCAACTCAGCGTTTACGGCCAGGCTTCGCGCTTTTCCCCACTGCTACCCGCTTATCGTGGGTCGTGACCTCAGGATGTGCGACTCTGGCTCCGCTCGTCCGATGGCAGACCAGGAGTCGTAAATGAGAACCGGACCGGTCTGTTTGCTTACCTGCTCCAGGCCAGCTCCTTCCGCCACGATCAGGACGATGACGTTGCCGAAGGCCACCGTCATTAGCCACCCCGCCTGCAGCACGGACTTCATGCTGGCCGGAGCCTGTGGGAATGGCAGCCGCGTCAGCGGCCGGAGCAGCACACCCCGATAACCGGATGTGGGGGGTGGGGGTGGGGGTGGTGGTGTTGGCGTACCTGCGAGTAGGAGAATTCCAGGCCGGTAATGGAGAACATGACCTCTCCCGCCGTGAGGAGAACGTACTGTGGAATCTGCCAGGCGATGTGGACGTTATTGGCTTGGACGTCCTCGATCTTCTTGAACGTTAGGTTATCTGGGTCCTGTAGAACAACAACAGGCTGGCAGTGAAGCTTCCAGTCGGACCACCCGATCCAGCAAAGCAGGTCCTTCGGGACGGCTCGATGGTCTCGGATTTGCTTTTAGGCCATGCCGATTAGTCTCCGAACTCAAAAAGACCAGACCAGATCCGGCGTAGGTGACACCGGTCATCATTATGGCCACTAAGCAGTTGAAAATGTTGAACTGGCGATGAATTCAATAGAGTTTACAGTAATATCCAAGTTCATGAGCTGGATCCTTTAATACTGTGTAATAGCAGCCAAAGACACGGTTACCACAACTGCCCCATGACATCCTTTGAGTTAACAGCAAACATTCTCTTAAAAACCTAAACCTGATGGTGACCTTAATCTTACCGTGGAGTGTGCAGTGACACATTAACCACTAAACAGTATCATTTACCTGCTTCAGAATGACCGTGTATGAAGCCCCAAAGTCTAGCAGCCCCAGGTCGATGGTGTATTTTTTTGACTCCGATATGCAGTCCACACCTGCGTATCTGCAAAGGGAAAGAACAATGCAACGTTAAGGCAGGCAGGGTAATATTTACACCGCGGGATCGGCCCAGAGACACAATCAGAACAAGAGCAGCATTCAGAATGTTAAACGGGAATCTGTTCCAACCTAGTCCAAGTACAAATACACAGCACGATACACACACACACACACACGTGTGCGGTTATGTATGAACAATTACACACTGTAGTTTATTTCTGTGCCATTATGCTACTCGTGTTAAACGACCTTGTGTCTGTGAAAGGCTCTGAGGTTCTGCAGAGTGAAGTGTATCACCACCGTGACGGCCATGCTGATGTCGGAATAAAGTACTCACTGCCCTCTTTCCACAGCTATGCTCGACGAGATCCCATAAGTGCTTGGTACATGGAACACTTCACCACCTATAGTTATGTTGAAATCCTCCGAGCGGGTATTGATAAACCTGAAAATGAAACAAAAAAACCCTTTTAAATCGCACTATTTCTTTTAAACGCAGAAGCTGCAAACGCGTTCAGAGTTGTGATCTCTGAGGTTAGCCAGCTGATAAAATCACAGTGATGTTTAACCACGCTGTTAAAATGTGACTGCAAACAGTTTGGTAGAATGTAAACACAAGCAAATCTTTGGCATTTAGGGCATAGTTATATATGTGGTTTATAATTCAGGAAGATAAGAGGTTATACGCCATAAGATAAGGTCCTTACCGCAGGAAGGCCTCGCCGTTCTCGGATTTGGTGATGTGATCTTCTGCCTGTATGTTAGCAACACATACGGTGACACCATTGTGATAAGGTTGCTAAACAGCTCATGTTTTTTTAAAGCCCAGTGACACATAATTCATTGGAAGTTAGTAGTCAAAATGTAATGTACAGTGTGTAATGCAGAAAAATAACGTGTGTGTGTGTCTGTGTGTGTTCTGCATTTTCTTGATGCTCTGGAGATCAGGTTTGAGGTTGACACTTTTCTCAGCCTCCAGACACACACACATGACAAGCAGAGCCCTGGTTATGTCTACATACAAGCCTCCAATTAAGTAGGCTGTGGAGTTGTACTATAAGAAGACCCCTAGTGTCATATCTGTTGATGGTGATATCTATTTTCTGTCATACCCATGTTGGAACACATTATTCCAAATCCCTGTAATTCCGATAACTCGGAAACATGCAGTAGTTGGCTCAGAACACCCAACTTGGCACCAGAAGCAGATGTGGCCCTCAAATGTCTCCTCTTACACCTTAACGGAGTCAGCGAAGCATAGCATGGGGTCGCACATTTACACGAACCTCCATATATAGCGGATATAGCTGGGTTGGTAATTGACATTTTCATATGTGGTTTTGTTGTCATGCTGTTTACAGGGAGCACAATGAATCTTTGAACTCACCAGTTTGCATCTAATCCCAGTATTCTCACTGTGTAAAATGAGACTAAATGCAGAATGCTCAGTGAAGTTAAGGTCACAGTTGTAATCCTCTCCATTGTATGTGACAGTGATTTGGAAGACCTGGTGACTATCATTAAGTGGAAGACTTGTGTAGCCCAAAGGATCCTGGAAGCACAAAAAGACATTTTGAGGTTTTATCCCAAACAAAGCTGCTCTTAAGCAAAACCCTCAGCTCACTGACCAAAGTAAAACCGACATTGAGAGACTAAATGTTACATAAATGCTATAGAGCTGTAACATGCAGGTTCTTGTTTACTGGGTTGTTTACTTAGTGTTGTTCTGTTAAACATTAATCACAAAGGAAATTGAGAGTAGAGCGAAGATTAAAAGAACAAAAAAAATCAATAAAAAAAAATTAAAATAGCATTTAAAAGCTGTAACACCTCATATGATTTTATTGGCTGAGGGAAAGCGCTGTGTCCCGGGACATGTACGGAGACGTTTCCCTCGGCGAGGTTCAGCACTTTGGTCAGGCATTCTTTGGCTGCAGGAGGTTGCACAACAGTTTTCTGGGTGAAGAAAGGAAGAGGCGTGGGGTCCTGAGAACCTCCATGGATACGACTCCTTGCACGGTGAGCGGTGTAAAAAGGGTGAGTGTTTGGGTGGGTGTTTGGCATACGATGACGTTGAGCTCCACAATGGTTGCAGCACCGAAAGCCAAGGCAGCCAAGAGCATCCCTGCAGTCATCTTTCTCAGAGGTCTACAGGGAACAAGACAAGACCTTTCAAAACATGCCAGCAGCCAGGTCCTCACGCCAGTGCTACGCCCCACGTTCCTCACGCCCCACATTTCTTACGCCAATGCCACGCCTCACGTTCCTCACGCTCCTCACGCCAGTGCTATGCCCCACGTTCCTCACGCCAACGCCACGCCCCACGTTCCTCATGCCAGTGCTACGCCCCACGTTCCTCACGCCAATGCCACGCCTCACGTTCCTCACGCTCCTCACGCCAGTGCTACGCCCCACGTTCCTCACGCCAGTGCTACGCCCCACGTTCCTCACGCCAACACCACGCTCCTCACGCCAACGCCACGTCCCACGTTCCTCACGCAGTCTCCTCTTATGCACTACTCCTTTAGTTTTGCACATGTGCATAAAAAAACCAGTAGGGACTAACAAATGAATATGCACCCATAACGTTGGTTGACAGCTGGTAATACATTTTCTAGGAGTAATAAATATGACCCCTCGGTGGGTACAGTTTAAAAACTGAGCCATATGTTGAGTTTTGAATAACTGAGCAGTAGTTTTTCAAAACACGATGCAACTGAACTCCATCAAATTTGCATTGTGTGCTGAACTGCCAAGACAAACCTGAGTCACTACAGTGTCAGCCATGTTATTTGTAGAATACTGACCATCTGGCTAATACGCTAGAGCTGAACCGAAACATATGCAGTAAACACATTTGTAAATCTGACGTTGGACCCCAAAAGCAACCAGTGAAAGTTTTTTGGTCCAAAACAGGAATCCTGGGGAATCTATTAATGAAAACCTCTCACGTAAATACATTAATCAAGTGATAAATAATCAATGACTCCATTCCTGCATGTAGTGGTAAAGGACACGTTGGCCCGTCTGCATTTGCTTTGAGTACATTATGCCACACAACACATAACCAGTGCACAAGTCCTGCTGTATTGCGTGCTGTGCAAAAGTCCTGCTGTTTTGTACGTTGTGAGGGACTTAAAGGCTGGAATCTCTGCACTTCAAATACAATTAAAACTTTATTACACTTGACATTCCACATCAACATAAACTGGCTTCACTTACGTGAGCGTGATCCGACAAAGGTTGATGAGGGGATACACACCCATGTCGAAGATTGGGATAAACAGCAGGATCATCAACGCATTCAGCATCTTAACAACAGGGATGGGAAACGAAGACACACTGATGACCCAATAATCATCAAAAAAATAAAATCATAAAAACATATTGCTTATAAAACAATAACTGCATTTTGTTGCTCATGTTTCCTGATAATTATTGGTATCATCAGTCATAAAAGACTAAGCTGCAATTGTGTAACAGAACTGGGAAAGTGTGTGTGTACAAATACAAATTTTGTGTATTGTACCTGCATTTGGTCAGGCTTTATTACAAATGAACCACCCTAAGAAAAATACAACATTAAAAAAACACAATAATAACTCATGAATTTCAACAAAATTACATTTAGGAGTTTAAACTGAAAAGCAAAGGCATGTGCATTAGTTATGCATTAGTGATCTCAAAACTAATATGCGCATTTCCCCCTTTTTTCAGCAACGAATCTGAATCAAAGTTTACTGAAAATTATATACTGGAAATACTAGAAATTGCATCATTGCACACAAAGCCACACGTTTGCGTTATGTCCCAGGTCATGAGAGTTTGGTCACTGTTCTTGGGTAACACCAACGCTCTGTCGTTTAGATAAAACGAATCTCCCACTGCCATGAAAACTCATCGTTACATGTGTTCCATATTCGGCGCACACAAGACGTTACTGCCCCTATGATGTAAACATGTGCTCCCACAGGACGTCAGAAGACTTACGAAGTCCATGTTCATCCTAGTGGCCTGTAGAGTCCAACGGGAACCCTGGAACCAAAAACAGGGAGAAATGGTCATTCTTCTTCGTAAGCGAGCTTGGATCAAAATCTTGAAACCATATTAATCTCTGCAAAAAGTGCTTGTGGTTTTTATAAGATGGAAAATAAACTTCAACCTGTTGATCAAAGAGCGCCCAGAACATGGGCAGTGGGATGTAGAGAACCAGCACCTTCACAACCATCCTGATCTCCTGAATGAGTCGTTTCTGTCGGGGCCACGGTACCATGAAAGGAAACGACACAGCACACGCGCACAGCATGTTTAAGGATGCACTGCGTTTCCCGTACGACGTCCCAAGGCGTAATGACTTCAAAAGCCTGTGCATTCATACCGAGTACTTCTCCTGGGCCCAGTCTAGCCAGTGATCACGGCCGGGGCTGTTCTTGGGACTCCTCCATCGATTGCGTATAGCAAACTGCCCGAAGCCAAAGCAACAGAACGGTGGTTAAGTAAGCCCGCCTGGCCATGCAGGAGCCAAACGCGTGTGAAGACGGCATCTCACCCCTGTGCACCTGCAGACGTTTGCCAGGACATTCCCCTCGCGCGGATTCTTCTTATACATCCCACTGCCAGCAATGAAAACCACTGCACAAACAAGAATATTGGGATTTGGGATTGGATTAGAGTTCAGGGTAGTGTTATAGCCAGTGAGCCTTACCTCTTGGGCACGTGCACTGAGCACTCGCTTTCTACTGTGGGTGTATTTTAGAGCTGTACCCAACAGGCAGATTTTACAGTCAATTGCACTTTTCTTGCAGCGCACTTGTTCCCCGCAGTCCATGTTCACAAACACGTGTGCAAAGCACAAACAGGGGATTCAGTGTGTTTGAGGTTCTGCTGTTAGATTCCACCCTCCCTATTCCTTTGGGTTTTTTTTAAATCCCAGGTCATTATGGCCTCACCAACAACCCCAGTTTGATTATGTCATAGGTAATGACAGCACAAGAACTGAGTCTCTCCTCATCCAGTAAATACGCTGACGTTTTCTGCCTGAATTACTCAGATCCTCAAGCCTAAATTAACCCAAACCTGGTTAGGAAGAATTTTCTTTGCGTCATCAGTGACTAAGCAGTTCTTTGTGAAACGGGGAGTCATCCCATCCTTAATCAACAGACCACTCCAAATATATGCATAAACATTACTGAGAATGTCTAGAACTTTTGATGGAAACCACACACTTCAACCAAGACACCAAAATAATCCATCCACTAGACTTGAGTTCAACAGTGTGGTCACAAATTACAATTGGCCATATGAATGACACACCGTCCACGGGAAGGTACGGCAGCCCAAAAGGTCCAAGTATAGGACGAGTACCCTACAAAAAAGAGGCTGGCTGGGGTTATGTGGCAAAAGAAACCTTGTTTCAATGATAAAAACTAAACTGGAAAAGCTGATCAGAATGTTGTGAGTGAGGTTCACCTGCCCAACCTCAACAAGTTCAGAACGAGGATGATGACCTACGCAGTGCTGGAGCTCCAGTCCTGCAGATCTGAAATCACAGCTTGACAGTGCAGATGGTCCAGGCACAGCATCCTCTCTCAGTGAGGGTCATGCATGCAGCATGTGTGAGCAGTGACAACCTTACCGTGACGACGGCCTTACCATGACGACGACCTAACCGAGATGACAACCTAACCGAGATGATCTGCTGTACTTACCAAGATGACAACCTAACCATGATGACTGTACTTACCAAGAGCAATAAGCATGAGAGCAGCAGGAACTCCAAATGCCAGCGCGTAGCAGTCACCCCCGAAACACTGCACATCGCCTGTCAACAGTGTGCTGGTTAACAGTGTGCTGGTCAACAGTGTGCTGGTCAACAGTGTGCTGGTCAACAGTGTGCTGGTTAACAGTGTGCTGGTCAACAGTGTGCTGGTCAACAGTGTGCTGGTTAACAGTGTGCTGTACATCAGCGAGCCAAGCAGAACTAAAACGATGACGGTGGGTCTTACTCCTCAGAATGGGTGTGATGATGGTGGACAGAACACTTCCAGCGTTGATCGACATATAGAAGATTGAGAAGAACTTTGTCCTCTCCTCTGCCTGAGGAAAAAAACAGCACCAGTGTGATGTATTACAGCCAGAACACTTTTTCACAAGCATCCTTGCGAAATACAAGCCACAGGGCTGACGGCAGTGGCGCGGCTATCCGAGTTGTCATGGTGAGCGGGAGCGAGTGTGCGGGGCCCATGATTGGCCGCACGCTGCCTCACATGTTCCTCCTCGAACTGGTCTCCCCCGAAGGCTGCCACGCACGGTTTGATGCCTCCGGTCCCGAATGCGATGAGGATCAGGCCAAGCATGGAGAGAACTCTGCACCAAAACAAACACATCACCACCGTGCCATGTGACTCCATGTGACACACCGGCTCGATTAACACACACACACACACACGCCCAGAACACTTACATGTGTAACGTGTCATCACCTACGTCTGGAATAGCGCCAACCGACTTTACCACGTGACCAATGACATACACGATGGAAAGATAGATGATGGTTCTGCGAATAGAGCAAAAAAGACCAAGAATCTGCCATCAGTTTCAACCCAAACGTTCCCTGTGGGGTTAACTGGTTGGACTGGGAGACCTTACTTAAACTTTCCCAGCCAGGAATCTGCAATGAGGGCACCCAGTAAAGGGGTGAAGTAGCACAGGCTGGAGAAGGCGTGATACACAGCAGTGGACAGGTTCTTGTCCCAGTGCAGGTAGTGGATGAAGTAAAGAGTGAGCACGGCTTTGCAAAGAAAAAAATATCATCATGTCATTTATGTGATTTGAAACCATTTTCACATTCCACATCATTCCTCTTCCTGCATGATATATTGTCTTATGGTGCATGGTCAAAAGGAGGAAGATTTTATAGACATTATGGTAAAAAAAAGAGACTATTTCAAAGTGCTGTACAGCAGATCTGAACTTATTCAGCAGCTGGGTTTATTACTGTATGTGACGGAAGTCACATTTATAGACTCCACTAAACGTTTTACCGTGGTTATGGTCCTGTTTGCACATATGAATATCTTTAATGAATATGTTCAATTATTATTATAAGTTATTATGGAATTAAGGGGGCTATGCAGACATATTTCAAACCAAATATTATTATAAAATTCAGATTTAATAATAGAACATAATCATACCAGTTAACCAGGCCAAGTGACCGAGGGCACAATGCCAGAACCTTCTCTACTGGAATGACCACTGGACACAACTACTGTGAAGGTTCACTAGCATTTCTGACACTCTGTAAGGTTCAAACGTCTTTATTACCTTTCATTCCATAATAGGAGAATCTCTCGCAGAACTCATTGACCACAATGAAGGCAATGCTAAGCGGATAGTTGGTGCCACATATTTTCTGTAAGAAAAATACAATTAAAAAGGCAGTTGACAGGGTTTGCGTCAACGTCAAGATACTGTAAAGGTTTATCTTTTCGTTTTTTTCTAACACTGTGAATGAAACATCATATGTAACACGAGGATATTAAGTCACACGACTAGATTACATTAGACTGTGACGAATTAATCTGTAGTCATTACCACGCGTTTTTTGTTGCACATACCGAAATCCGCTTCGGAGTGACTTAGGAGTTCCTGGTCTACTTAATGGTGCACAGTATAATAAATTAATCTTACCGGTGAGCGCTTCCTTTTGGCAAGGTCTTTCGTGTCTTTGTCGTCTTCTAGCGAATAACAAAAGAGAACGCCACATTAGGCCATTTTTTAGAAGTCAATACGTTAATGAGGGAGTTCATGTAAGACAAATAAACACTGATAAATCATTTGGGCTATGATGTCATGCCCTATTAAATGAGTAAGGAGCGGATCCAGAGAAGATACTTTAGTACTATGTATTACATGTAGGCTATCGGGGGGGGGGGATTTAAAGGTTTATTTTTTTTAAATGATGAGTTTAAAAACGTTTTGATGATTCATTTCCGTGTCACTTCCTTAACATTTATCATTCCTTACTCGCCAAAACTACAAAAGCTACAAAACCAGCCGTTTTAGAGCCCGAGACACGCCATGTGACCCAGTGTGTAGGTGCAGTTTAGCAGCCCATGTGCAGTTTTCACTGACTTTGGAAACGGTTAGTTCTCTAGGCAATAGGCCTAAAACTGAATTATAATGTGCACTGGTTACTGCAAACTTAACTAGGCCTAAAACTTCATTAAAGCCCGAGTAAAAACATTTTCATGAAGACTGTCGACGGCCTTCTTCGATTTATTGCATACCACATGGAAAACATTAAGGCTATAGGATACTGCTCCTTCGACGAGCAGAGAAATGCGAAGAAGCACAATCTCCATCTCAATAACACAATGTGCAACACATTCATAATGCACGATGAAAATCATTAGCATTCCCGTCATCAATCAAAATATTTTAAGCCCGTGTACGCTACGCGTGGTTTCAAAGAAACGGAATTACCCGTGGCGTTCCCCATGTCGTTTCTTTGGAGTGTTTTTGACAGCCGCGTAGCTCTCTGGACTTCTACGATACGCATCCAAGTCCGTCCCACTCCTGTGTGTAGCCTCCGAGGTTTAACGGTGCTCTTATACTTTTCCTTTTTTACTTTCTTTAGTTAATGTTCTACTCTTTGACGCCGCATGTAACTTCGGACTGACTTAACGACTGTCTTTTCAGGAACCATTAAATCAATGGGCGAAACATGTTGCATAGAAATCGTCCACGGTCCACACCCCCAAATCAGACTCAGAAGTTCACGTGAAAAGCGATGCTGTGATGCAACTCTCTCTCTCTCTCTCTCTCTCTCTCTCTCTGTATGAGTTTGTTGTTTCCATAAACATTTGTTAACTTAAAATATTTATCACAGCAAAATCAGAGCTTTATGCAATTAAAAAGAACTAAAAATATATAAGATAATTATTTTCATATACATTGTATCACAAACGATAACGCTGCTGGTTTGAAGCCTACGTTTGAAGACAGCAAGGGGCATTAGTTAGTGCCACTATCTGGGAGTCAGCAGTGAGAAAAGTCTTGATGTCTGTCCTCCATGAGACCTGAAGCATGGTGTTACAATTCAAGCCATAGAGAAGAACACATACACCTCTGAATGTGCTGTGGGGATCCTGCCTCAGTATGAAGACCAGTGTATATTCACTCAATTCACATGCAGAATCCAAGCTGACATTCAGAGTCATTTCAGTGAGGAAGTTAGAGAGTAACATGGGTGAGGGTATGTGTGAGGAGGAGTGTTTGTAGGGTGGATGTATGTGTGAGGAGGAGTGTTTGTAGGGTGGAAGTATGTGTGAGGAGTGTCTGTAGGGTGGATGTATGTGTGAGGAGGAGTGTCTGTAGGGTGGATGTATGTGTGAGGAGTGTCTGTAGGGTGGATGTATGTGTGAGGAGTGTCTGTAGGGTGGATGTATGTGTGAGGAGTGTCTGTAGGGTGGATGTGTGTGAGGGTGGATGTATGTGTGAGGAGTGTCTGTAGGGTGGATGTATGTGTGAGGAGTGTCTGTAGGGTGGATGTATGTGTGAGGAGTGTCTGTAGGGTGGATGTATGTGTGAGGAGTGTCTGTAGGGTGGATGTGTGGAGTGTCTGTGTGAGGAGGTCTGTGAGGAGGTCTGTGGATGGATGTGTGGTGGATGAGTGTCTGTAGGGTGGATGTATGTGTGAGGAGTGTCTGTAGGGTGGATGTATGTGTGAGGAGTGTCTGTAGGGTGGATGTATGTGTGAGGAGTGTCTGTAGGGTGGATGTATGTGTGAGGAGTGTCTGTAGGGTGGATGTATGTGTGAGGAGTGTCTGTAGGGTGGATGTATGTGTCTGTAGGGTGGATGTGGAGTGTCTGTAGGGTGGATGTGTGTGTGAGGAGTGTCTGTAGGGTGGATGTATGTGTGAGGAGTGTCTGTAGGGTGGATGTATGTGTGAGGAGTGTCTGTAGGGTGGATGTATGTGTGAGGAGTGTCTGTAGGGTGGATGTGTGTGGAGGGGGTGGTGTGAGGAGGGTGGGAGTGTCTGTAGGGTGGATGTATGTGTGAGGAGTGTCTGTAGGGTGGATGTATGTGTGTGAGGAGTGTCTGTAGGGTGGATGTGTGTGTGAGGAGTGTCTGTAGGGTGGATGTATGTGTGAGGAGGAGTGTCTGTAGGGTGGATGTATGTGTGAGGAGTGTCTGTAGGGTGGATGTGTGTGTGAGGAGTGTCTGTAGGGTGGATGTGTGTGTGTGAGGAGTGTCTGTAGGGTGGATGTATGTGTGAGGAGTGTCTAGGGTGGATGTGTGTGTGAGGTGTGTAGGGTGGATGTGTGAGGAGGAGTGTCTGTAGGGTGGATGTATGTGTGAGGAGTGTCTGTAGGGTGGATGTATGTGTGAGGAGTGTCTGTAGGGTGGATGTCTGTAGGGTGGATGTATGTGTGAGGAGTGTCTGTAGGGTGGATGTATGTGTGAGGAGTGTCTGTAGGGTGGATGTATGTGTGAGGAGTGTCTGTAGGGTGGATGTATGTGTGAGGAGTGTCTGTAGGGTGGATGTATGTGTGAGGAGTGTCTGTAGGGTGGATGTATGTGTGAGGAGGACTGTGGCAGGTGAGGACTCAGGTTTTCCCATGACCCTGCAATGATGTTACTCTCTGATGTTATTCTGTCAGAATAAATCACTGTTTGGAAGTGCAGGAAGAAGGTGATCATGTTCTTCAGGCATGGACAGCCCATACCTTCTCAAATGTGGTGGTTCAGCACTCTCTGTTCCTCTTCTGACTTCTAGCAGTGCTCCTCCATGTTCTCACACACACACAGAGTTTCCTCTTTGGGCTTGTAGAGAGAATGCACTGGAGAGTTGACTGAGGAAGAGGATACAGATACAATGCTGTGTTTACTTAGATTTCTGTACAGAATATGCTCATATGCAAACTACATATATCTGCATGCTATTTAGCATATGTATCACAACCAGGTAATGTTCTTTCTGATTGGGTCTGCATACTCAGGAAAAGTACTTTTATAGGAGTTTATGTTTATCTGAAACTAACCAAGCCTAAACAGCATTTTGTATTTTGGATGTAGCCCTGTGTAATGGTTGGGGATTTGGGGAATATGCGCCATCTAGTGTATGCATTAAACATGAAGTAGGTATACCAAAGGCATACACTAGGTGTCGCATTTTAATATATGTCCGTTATCGATGGTAATATTTTTCCTATATATAATTGATATATTGATTAAGATAATGTCATATGCACACGCATGCACGTGCATATCCATACATGAATAAATAAGTTCCTGTCTCAGTGGGTGGTCATATCTGCATTCATCTCACACTGAACTGATGACTCCTTCCACAGGCCGGCGAGTTTTAAGGTGTGACTTTACTTTGCTAGGTATCCTACGAAGCCATTTCTAGGATTGTGAGGTTTTTCTGGAGTGAGATCTGTTTTATCATTCCAAGTTAGTGGCCACCCTATCGCCACTGGGGCAAATTTCCTGTTTGTTTCAATTAAACTCAATAAACGATTATCCTCAACAAACATGCACAGTACACAATATACATAAAAGTTAAATAACAAAACATAACACCCAAACCAAGCATTGACCACACTGTATAAAGTCGGCCGTGGCCTTCCTGAGGTGGATGGTAGTATGCTAACACCGGTCTTGTGTACAATAGCAACTGTGACTGAAATCAAAGTAGACTTCCTGTGGATCGTTCTACAGTGGCAGCTGTGAAGACATCGTCCGGAGGGGAGCCAGTCATTGGCGCGACGCGGGGGATGTGTGAGGGATCACACACATGTTGTTAGCCTTCTTAAGGGTCTGTTGATCACACAAACTGCAACTGCAGCACAACCGCTTTTTAAAGTATTCACAATATGACACAAACATATACAGCCTGAATGAATGGAGGCTCTGTATAAAACTGGAATAAAAAGTGTTGAGAACACTACGCTTTAATCCAAAAGAGTTTAACTTGCTTAGGCAGAACTGCCATTGGTGGCTTATTATTATTTTCTGCATTTTGATCAAACTTCAGTCTGTAGTCAGACATAGTGCCCAGTAACAGGTTCCTGGTGAACTCTTTCCATGACACCACCATTAACACACGTTTCCCCATAGGCTGAATGTCAGAGAATGTCACTTTAGTCCCCCCCCCAGCACTGTTAGACCAGTCCAAACACTCAGAAAGAGCAGGTCCAAAACTGGCTCTCAGCACAAGGCAGTGGGGCTACAAAGTTTTGTCACATGCAGCCGTTGTGATAATAGCTAGCAGTGAAATGCTTTGATTACTGCTGAAAAGTAACAGGAAATAAAATAGGAAATTGATGAGAATAAAATAAGATTAATTACAAAAAGAAGTATAAAAAGGTAGCATAAATATAAAATCTCTAAAGTGCAATATTGTAAAGATATAAAAGGTAATCAGGAAAATAGATAATCTAGGTGAATGAATGAATATAAATATGTGGGAGTGCAATATGGGCTCGGGTGTGTAACATGTGATAAAGAATAAGGTGACAGGTGTGCAGTACAGTCCAATGTAAATGGCAATATCAGTCCAGTGGGAGAGTCCAGTGAATGATGTGTGTGTGTGTGTGTGTGTGTGTGTGTATGTGGTCTAGTCCCATCAGCTGTCCTGGTTCAGAGTTCGATTGGCCTGTGGGTTGAAGCTCCTCCTCATCCTCTCTGTGTTGGCCTTCAGGGAGTGGAAGCTCCTCCCTGACCTCAACAGAGAGGAGAGTCCATTTTTGTGATGGGTGGGGTCATACACAATCCTCCTGGCCTTGGTCTTGCACTGCTTGGGATAGATGGTCTGCTGGCTAGGACGTTCTGCCCGAGTGATGCATACTGCGCTCTGCTGAACAAACCACCCTCTGGGGAACTCATCTCTTCTGCCTGCTGCTACTCCCAAACCAGGCTGTGATGTTCATCGTGAGGATGCTCTCAATGGTGAAGTTCTGTAGCAGCGTGGAGGACAGTCTGAAATCTCTCAGGCGTGTGAGGTGGGATAGACAACACCCCTCTTCTGTCAGGGAGTTGGTACTGCAGGACCAGGACAGGTCCTGTGAGACGTGAACTCTGAGGCACTTGAAAAACTGTACTCATCCACATCTGTGTCGTCCACAAGTTTCACTAGGACTCCTGTAGTCATCAGTAGGAAAGATAAAATGTATAGGAGAAAGAACACAGCCCTGATGAGGTCCAGCATTTGTATAAATCAAATCTTAGAAACTCCCATTAACCCTTACTCTTTACGGTCTACCAAAACTGTAATCTATAAAACTAGTTGATATTCCATGTTAAAAACATTCATGTTTGTCAGCCCAAACCTGAAGAAGTAGGTTATTAACAGCCAAATAAGCAGCAAACACCATCCTGACCAGTGCATTCCCTCCGTCCATCTTGTCCAATAACAATAATTTGAAATCATCCACACTGTCTCGTCAACTCAAGGCATACCGACACTACTCACTTAATCATTCTCTCAGTAATTCACATGATAGCACTTAATCTTCAAACCTGCAGGGGGCAGAAGTGTGTATTAGCCATTAGGGAGTTCCTGAGGCAACTAAACACCTGCGCCCCTGATTAGAGAAATGTTTGTGAACGTGAACAAAGGGAGTACACAGGACAGAAGAAGCAAGGCAGATCACTCAGCTCACAGTCTAGATGCAACTGGTAGGAGAATTGATTTAAATGGGTGATATTAAGCCTGTTGCAAACTGCGTTGTCTGTTTTGATTTGTGAATGAAGTATGTACAGCTTCTAGGTAAATGCATGTGTACCTGATATTTGTGTTTTGCATTGGTATGGACTTGTGTAGACCTATTGCTTTACTTATTTGTCCTGACTTGCAGTAACAGTGTTTATCTTGTGTTCATTTTTAAAGGTTTTCAACCTAAATGAGTGGTTAACAAACTTCCCATTGCTTCTCTGCAAAAGAATTGACTAAGCTCTGTTCAAGTTTGAGCAAGTGAGTGGAACTGATGACTTGACACACCTTTACGTGGTTGGTAAGGAAATTCAGAAAGGTCTAGTTTAAACAACATTAATTAGTCTAGTCCAGTACAAAACCATGGTACCATGCCATACTAAACCATGGTATAGAAGCTGTCTCATCAGCAGCCTTCGATCTTGTAAAATGCTTTACCTATGGCACCACAGTGACACCTGGTGGACAATCTCCGTCTTGTAGCCAAGTGGAAAGACTGGTGTTTTCAAGATAGTGGAATGTAAAAAAACTATTTTCGATGTATAATTATATGCAATTCTATTGTATTTCCTCTACTGTTTCTCATGTTTCATGCATTTGTCAGTGGGTTAATATTTACGTTTACATTTAGGGCATTTAGCAGACGCTCTTATCTTTACAAAGTGCTTTGCATCTGTTCACAGAATTCATCCTAGATAGTAGCACAGATAGGTTAGATTTCAATATACCCTTGAGCCAGACTACTACTAAACTACAGGAATCAATGCCATTACCCATAATTTCAATTAAACAGGCTCACTTAATCAGGAATTAAAACTTATAAGCACAAATAACCATAGACAAACATACAATTTAATAATGAGGGCAGCAAGAGCTATCAGTTGAGTTAGTGGTCATTTAAGTGCTCAACAAACAGGTGAGTCTTCAGTCTACGTTTGAAGACAACCAAGAGCCTGCAGTCCGAGCAGCTAGTGGAAGATCGTTCCACCATCCTGGAGCCAGGACAGAAGAGTCTTGAGTTGCGTCTTCCATGAGACTTTAAGCATGGTGTTTCGAGTCGAGTCATGCTTGAGGTTCGGAGTGGTCGTGGTACGGATCGGGCTTTGACCATGGACATCATGTAAGGAGGGGCTAGTCCATGTTTGGCTTGGTAGGCAAGCGTCAAGGTTTTAAGTATAGATGCAACCTTAGCTCATTTATCACCTGTTCACAGAGTGAACTACGGAGACCGAGAAGACCCATCGTAGTGGACGCACTATTAAGACAAGAATTCGTTTATCGCTCACATATCTTACAAATAAAACAGTGACAAATGTACTTAAAATACTCCACAAACCTCCCAGTGAAAAACCTCTTCCTTTCACCTCAAGCTCTCCTACAGGCAAGATGAAAACATAAGACAACACACACCAAGAGTGAAATATATAACCCATCTAGAGCTGCTTTAGATGTGCGACGGACACGGTCACCCAGAAAGGTAGATGCTTTCAGGCCATTGGAACGAACCTCACTTCCCATTAGCGTTAAAATGCCTTGCCACCAGAAATGACGCATGCTAAATTCTTTTTTTATTCTAGATTACTCTTTTACTGAATTGGAGGCAGTAAAACAATGCTGTGGCTCAATATGTGACCTTTGACCTCATCTTGGGGATGGTAAACAAAATGGCAACACTCGTATTGAAGGGTAAGAGAGTGGTACTCAGGATATGAAAATATGACTTGGACAACAGCAAAAATTCAGAAAATGAATGTTCAGTGTCCATGTTGACATTCTGATTTAATGACACACTATAAAATTGATGCTAGATTTAATTAGATTTCATGCTACATACCAAGCCTCTGAGTTTAGATAACGTGAGGGTAAAATGTGTATTATTTTCACATATTTAAAACTGAGAACATGCAGTGTTCAGTTCAGTTAGCCATTGTGTGCTAAAGATGAAGCACAGACACACTAGCTGTGCAAACTAGATGGTGAATTTCATCTACATATGGCAGTTATGCAGATATTTTGCTGTCTAGAGGACATACAGAGAAAAACGGTGATACTCTCTCTCTCTCACACACACACACACCCTTATTATACAAATAAGACTATTTACACAATGTTAAAATTACATTTGAACTCTTCTGGGTATATGGTTGATATGGTTATATCTTTTTCCTCCACACTAAATATGTTTGTCAGTATAGGCGACATGGAAAGCAGGTCAACGTGGTCACTTAGTATGAGTGTTGCAGTAGGGTTCAGGGGTCATCAGGCAGCAGGCTGTGCATTCATTGGTGTCTTCTGCTCCAACTCCCTGTCAATAAACTGAAGGTCGATTGGCTTGGCTGGTACCAGCAGTGTTCTTGTGATTGGCTTCACACTCTTTCCTGTAGGGTCTGGCAGAACTTTGTAGTGTTTAATTAACTGTAAAAACAAACAAAGACACAAACAGCCTATGAATGCACAGACCAACGCTGCTGTTGTGTCTGTCTTCACACTCTTCCCTGTAGGACCTGGCAGCACTTTGTGGTGGTTAATTAACCGAAAATAAAAGAACACAAATGACGTGTGAATTTTAGTTGTGTAATGTTGAGCTGTAGTACTGAAATCAGTAAACTGGAGACTAAACTAGTCAGGCAACTCAACATCACTCTGGGTTACCTGAGGGCATTAAAACTTTGTAACCCACAGCGACATGGTTGTCATGGAACGCATGGCCCTACTAGGAAGTTTGCTTTCCTTGTATTTGGGAATGTGTGTGTGTGTGTGTGTGTGTGTGGTGGTGGTGGTGGTGGTGGTGGTGGGGGGGGGGCTGTAACAAAGACCTGTGCAACCACTCTCACATTAACACTTGATATCAAACCAATCCACTGCCATATGTTACATATAAGAGCTTATGCACTGGGTCAAATGAAACGTTTCAGAGTAATTGAACGTGTCTAACTAAAAACTTGAACTGTATGAAAAAGACTAAAAAAACATCTAGAGGGTGACGTCTGTAAATTTGGCACTGTGTTCTGAAGCATCTTGACTATAGTGCACTGAGATACACAGGGAACACTGTCTGCAACCAGTGACCTAAATATACGTAGAGAAACAACTCTGCGCTGAACTTGGAGAAACCACACACATTTACATTTTATTACTGAACTGCCTTTCATTTCCTGTGGTTTGGACATTCTCATAGTGATTGGCTCTTGGCTAACCTTTGGTCTCTCAGTGATTACCTGATTTAACACACCCTTGTGTACAACCTAAACAGAATCAATCAGGATTATCTTGCGTTATGTAGCACTTATATAATTTTGATTCTGAAATTTGACATTTCTACAACTTACTGATTTATAATCTGATTCAACTATTTCTGGTCCCATACACATTATTTCATATCTGTCACTGGGCTCACACTTGTGTGGTGTAGAGATGGCAGGTGCTTGCTTCACTGCTGACAGGACCATCTTTAGCATTATACTGTCACCTCGTGTTCTCCAACATGTCTAATCTACATATTCCACACACTCTTTAGTGCAGTGTCATTTCTTTGCCACCTACACCACAATTCCTGAAACGGAAGAAGGCAGAATAAAATAAAGGGAAGTTTCAAGTGTCAAAATAATTTTTTTCCTGTTGCTACACAGATTCTGGTACAGTCTTCTGTTTTTCATAAAACCATCTCCCATAGCAGATATTTTTAAGATATTCTGTCAGTGATTTGGGTCCTCTTAATGATTACGTAGCACTGTCCAGGGTGATTCTGGCTTTGTTTTAATCTTCTCGTGACGACTTATGCATGTTTGGTTGACATTTGGGAACGACAGCAACTCAGCCACGAAGTGGTATGCCACGTAAACTGACGGAGCGGGGTCAGCGGATGCTGATGCGCATAGTGCGAAGAGGTCGCCAACTTCAATCACTACAGACATCCAAACTTCAGGTGGCCTTCAGATTAGCTCAAGAACAGTGCGCAGAGCAGCTACACCCAAGCCATACATCACCAAGTGCAATGCAAAGCGTCGGATGCGGTGGTGCAAAGCACGCCGCCACTGGGCTCTACAGCAGTGGAGGCGCGTTCTCTGGAGTGACAAATCGCGTTTCTCCATCTGGCAATTTGGATGCCAGGAGAGCGGTACTTGTCTGACTGCATTGTGCCAAGTGTAAAGTTTGGCGGAGTGTATATAGTGTATATATGGAAATGGCTAGAAAACCCCTTTCACAGATGCTGTCTTTTCCTGAAAGTCAGGTTTTACTGCACTCGTCCTTACTAACACCATCACCACGCGTGGAGGGGACGGTCGGCTGTCCCAGCTCAGCTAAAACACAGTGCCATGTTTCCTTTGTGCCACGCTACCCGGGACAGGATGAGGTTCATCTCCAGCTCGGCGACCCTGCGGCCCAGGCACGCTCGGATCCCGAACCCGAACGGCACCGACCCGAAGGGGTGGTGACCCAGTTGCTTCTGCTCCCTCAACCAGCGATGCGGCAGGAAAGCGTGCGGCTCCGGGAAGATCCTCTCGTCGTACGACACTGCGTAGTGGCACAGGTGGAACAGAGTCTGGGGAAGGAGCGTGTCCACCAGGAGCAACAGAAAACAACGTCACCCGCTCGTCTGCTGCAAATTTCTACTTAGTTACAGTTTGTCAGCACCGTATCATTTCTTTTTCAACATGGTTACAATAATAGGTGAAAAGGTTCAAGTAGAATGCAAATAACTACAAAAATGGATTTCAGATTCCTGCATTATTATTACTGTTAATGTTGAAATTGAATTTCTTAAGTACCTTTTGTACAAAGCCATGCTTATTGATGTGTTTTTAGGTAAGGAATAAATAATAAGTAGTAATGTGCACATTTTTATTATAAATAATAAGTAGTAATGCTTACATTTTTGGGGAAGACGTAGCCACCTACTGCTATTTCACTTTCAGCAGTGACGCGAGCGTTCCCGGGCACCACAGGGTATAGACTGAAAAGATAAATGAAATAAGCATCCAAAATCAAAAATAAAAACATATGCCAACCAGATCTCCTCTGATGGCTTCTATCTCTTCACTTCTTCTGCTGGGGCAACTGCAAACCAGAGTCTAAGAGCTGAATGGCCTAGCGCCTCACCGAAGCGTCTCCCTAATGATGGCCTTCAGCCAAGGCATTTTGCTCAGGTCTTCGTTGGAAGGCACCTTGTCCCCCGGGCAGACACTGACCACTTCCTCATGAAGCCTTTCCTGGATCTCTGGCTCACGAGCCAAATGGTACAGAGCCCAGGAAATCGTGTTGGATGTCTGCAGAGTGGATGCCAGAGAGGAAGAGTGATGCCTGTGGCTAAGGCTCGCTACGCATGTCCAGTCGGACACTCGGTGCTCTTAGAGGAAAGCAGAAAACACACACACACGCGCTGCTTACAGTGTCGACTCCAGCCAGGAGAAGTTCGGTGATGCTTCCCAACACCTCGGTAGGAGACATCTGCTTGCTGATCAGCAGGTGAGTGAGGTACTCGCCGTCCACCGGCAGACCCTGCTCCACCTTCTCGTCAATCTCTGCGATCTTCTTCTGGACCAGGTCGTCCGCTGAGCAACACGTGTGAAAGAAAGTCTACACTCACACCTGCATTATTGGGACCAGTTGACGGAGAGCTTTAGAGCAGCCTTCCACCCTAAAGTCTCTGGTGTCTACAATCAAGCACATAGTTATGGAAAAAGGAGTTCTGTGGCTTTACACACAGAGTACTGACTCAAAACAGCCAACCAGAGTAAATCAAACTTGGCAGCCCCCCACACATGCAGCGGTGTGTAACACGTGTGCCGTGATCTTTAGAACAGTAGATCTTTACCCAGCTGCACGTGAAAACCAACCAAAGAAAACGTCTAGTGTGTTTATTCACAACGTTGCAGATCTATCGGATTCACTCACCAACTTTGAACAGGTGATCCCACACCGCCACGAAGTGCTTCCAGAAGGGCATGTAGGGCCAGACGGACTTGGGAAAGAGGACGATGATGGGCGACAGGCGGAACATTTCTCCAACAGAGAAGATGAACTTCTGGGTCTCCTCGGGGACGAACTCATTCAGGCAGCCCAGTCGGGTCTCGAACAGAACCGAAGATATCCCTGCCCAGACGCAAATGTGGAGGACCAACGTGAGGGGAGACGAGACTCCCCAGAACTTGTAACAATCATTCTGCTTTTGAGGGATCTTGTTCTCCTTGTGTGTCGTTTACCAAGCTCCACTGAAACAAAATGCTACAAAATAGATAATCACTTTACGCCACCCTAAATGTCTATGCAGGAAACGCTGAAACAATGCTTACGATGAACGGATCAACAAGATGCTTAACCTGTTCTGGCCGAGACAGCCAGACAGTGGCAACAGAGAAACGAGAGAGATAGAACACACAGAAGGCTGTTGTTCCTCGCAGGCATTACTGCCTGTAGCAACTTGTCTTAATTATGAAGCTGATTAACCAGCCTCTGTGTTTAAACGCACAGCTAGGAGCCAGGCTTTTCACTGTGACGAGTGTACTATGTGATATCTGCTGTATGTGACGAAACCTGAACATGAATATTTTAAATAAATATTGAACACACCAGTTTTTCTCAGAATCGGGACTGATTTGTGTTTTTAATGTCGTGACAGTGGTGAATATTACATGCACTCAGATCGGGCGCCAAACTTTAAGAAGGCCAGTTAGATCGTTAAGGGTGAGCACATGCTTAATGGTGAATGTTCATCCATTTCTGCCCCAAATATCTTAAAAAACAAAGTACTAGGGTGTATTTTAAATAACTAATCACAATTACTTAAGTGGAATCACAATCACAGTCCTTCATAGTGGTTTCCCCTCGGTTTGCCTTCAGTTTCATTCCAATTCCAGTTCCAGTGTTGCAGTGACATTTGATCTTTTTAATCTTTTTCACCAATTTTTCCGTTTCAGTTCAGATGAGTAGGTGGTGTTCAAATTAATTAGATTCAGAAAAGCAAAAGCCATATCTGAACATATGTAGACCATAACAACTCGATTACTACTGAGTGTGGCAGTCTGTGTTTTACTGATGGCTTTAACCTTTTTAGTTTTTCAAAGCATCCTGCTCTGACGTAAAAAAGCTGTATTTTCAGTGACTAGAAGCGACATTACAGAATGTTCTTCAGCACATTACGAAATGTTCTTCTGCACATTTCATGCAGTTAAATATTTCCACCTGAGAGGCTGCCAATTCTCCCAAACTTACATAGTGTAGCTTTAACAGCTCGGTAACCTTTCCCTCCACATGGTTTAATTTAAAGTGATTTGAGGGGATTTGAGCATTTTAACTTTTCAAAGGAAAACTGACATTTTTCAGTGCCGATTCGGAACATTGTCATATGTGGAACTGTAATCCGTTACGTATCTGACACATGGTAATGCGAGTCTGTCGGAGAAGCAGTCGCACTTCAGTTTCAGTCAGTTACCATTAAAGTTTGTTCTGCAAGGATTTAAAGCACCAATCACTGAGGAGTTCTGTCCTTTAGCGTGACGATTGCATCACAGCACCCCACTTACTTTTATCTAACGTGTGCACAAGAGGTCAGAGGTGAGGAAGGTGAGGTTGATATCTAATCAGCCCACCAATCATCAAGGTCACGTGAAGGAAGTCAAGGCCACTTATGAGCTCCTTCAAGGCCTTTGTGTCGATGACGTCTGTCATCTAAAGTCTAATTTATATAATTTATGCTGACAATGACATTTCCTTGACAGTTTACTATAATGTAGATATAATGTTGACTGACACCATCACAGAACAGCGCATATCATTTGCTCATATGAACTAAAATTAAATTAAGCCCAGAAGGCATATGCGGTATAGAATGTCTCAAAAACAACATATGCTAAACTGTTATAAACTTGATGTATAAAAATACAAACTACTTCATAAACTCTTTCCTAAATGTTTCCCGGATATTATAGACATCAAATTAAGAAGATTAAGTAAATTGGAAAAGTAAAATGGAAACTTTTGAAATACTATGAGATACATTCATGCACTGTGTAGTCCAGCGTTTATAAACTCAGGCCTTCAGAACTATAGCAGTTAACTTTTTTTTTAAATCTATCTCCAGTACACTTGTACAAAGTGTTCAGTGTTCTTAATGGCTTGGTTCCGAGATACCGTGAGCTGTGACGTAGAAACATTTGGACTGTCTGATGAGCCCCGAGGATCATGCTAAAATACTGGCGTAGTCACAATTGTCATAAACATCATTCTGTGCATTTTACCTTCAAAGGCAAATTTGTAGAGCTCCCCTGCTAGGTCGTGCACCAACACGCCATTGCCCTGGGTTGTCCGAAGCCAAGCCACCTTCTTGACAAAGTCAGTTACCACCTCGTTGATGGCATCAGTGTAGGAGGACACGTGTTTGGGCTTGAGCATTCGAGGATTCAGAATACTTCTGATGCGCAGCCATTCTGCTCCCATCCTGCAGACCAGTACAGAGCAGAACAGACCAGTACAGAGCAGAACAGAGCTTACCTACTCTGCTGACATGTTTTAAGTAGACCGCATTTAGTTCATAAAGCCTAGGCCTGTAGGATACGAGACGGTGTACAGCAAACCGAGCCGATCGTTAGACCTCCGTGTGGACAGACTGTGCTGCATGAGAGATGTGTCAGGGTTTTGTTTCTGACTCAGTGGAAAAGACAGCGAGGTTACAGTAAACAAAACATTAAACCAAATGATTCTGACATTTGTCCTGTTATTTGATACATTCAACATAACGTTGGCATCTCTTTGGTTTTGATGGCCGCGTTAGAGGTTATAATTGCTGTCTTTATTCATAATTCAACTGTAATGACATTTATACCTGGCCTTACTCTTCTGTTTTCTATGATGCAGACACCAACACATTGTTGTAATACTTTCTTTATAAATAGAAAAGCAAAATCAGGGACAATGACAGCGAAATTGACCACGGATGGTCAGTAACAAAATGCGATCTTGTCTGTAAAATGGACGCGCTCACTCTGTGAGGGGTCCATAAGCCCGTTGGCGCAGGTCCCGGTACCCTCTCCAGTGGGGCATGTCCGTGCGAATAGGGTGACGTCCCTCCTGACGTAGAACCTGTTCAATGAGGTCGGCGCTGGCGACGTTGACGACCACCAGCGGTCCATACGTGGACTTCCACAAAGGACCGTAGATTTTGTTGTGCTCAATCTTTATATGATGAAAAAAAACGGTTACAGCTAGACCAAAACTTATTTAGGTTCTGCAATGCGAACACCTAAATAAAATAATGTTTTGAATAACTGGGTAGTTAAATGCATGGAGTAGCCAATGATAACGTTACTGACTGGATTGAAATGAAAGCGGAAAGTTTCTCCAAATTGTAACATACATGTGTTACATTAAACAAATATATCAATAGCTTTTGTTATAAAATCATATTTTTACGTTTTTATGCATTTCTACAAAAATATAAAACAATTACCTGCATTTGGTGAGTCACTTTAAAGTAACCTTTACCAAAAAGCCAGTACAAGGACGTCAGAAAGCTTGGACCGCCTAAATCGTCAATTGTTTTAACTTTGTCGCTCATTACACTGGACGAACTACTGTGTCTCCGTTCACATAGCGAAACGTAGCGAAATGCAAATGTTGCACATTTTAGGCCACCTTGATTTTCTTGTTTACAAACAAGTAGTCCACTTCTCAGCAGTGATTTGCAAAACATGTCTAAGCCTTTCTAAACGCAACAATATCCAGTGCACTTTTCCAAACTAACGTCCCCCTGCAATGGCCTCCTTTTATACTCAAACGGTGCGTTCAGTCCTGCAGCGAACGACAGGATGAACGCGAGTGAACTTTGATGGGATAGACCCTGCCAAACCCGTCCCATTGAGGAACTATGTGCAGAAGTTCAAAGTTGCTGCAGATTGTGCATGAGGATATCAATGGTGAACGTGAACGTGTTTTTGTGCGGGATCATTTGACCAATGACAACTAGGTACCGGCTGTTGATGATTGATGGAACGCGGGGTTATTTGTTCTTGGAAGACGGAAGGCGATAAAGGAGCTCGCGCGCAGCGCTTCCAGCTACGCTCAGTGCGGCTCAGCTGGATAAGTGTTGGACGGCCGCGAAAGTTAAATCTGCTGTGATTAGCAATTTTAATTGCTATGGATGTTTATGCATGTGTTTGTCATCGGGTCGACCGTATCGGATGAATTGCTGTGTACAAATGGAAGATATATGTCGATTTTTTGGCATTGGGGGGGTGGGGTGGGGTTATGTGTACCTAATTTTATTTCTACATTGGAGGGGTTGCGTTATTGATTAAGCATATTTGTGAGTGTCGCATATAGTGTCGCATATTTTCCCACGTCAAGGGCGGGAAACGTATGAATCCGTCCCTATTTGGTCGTAACAGGGTGTCTGACCAAAATGAAGAACCGGCTCAAGGCCGAGTCATCCGTGTTTCGACATGAAGAGCTTGAATTGTTCACTTTATCTTTCGTCCTCCGTTTTTAAGGAAACCACCATAGCTGCATTTAACATTTCTCAAGCAGCTGCTAAGTCATCCAGAAGTCTGTCTGTCTATTACTATTGTTGATCACTCTAATATTTCACAGGACAGAGCAATTAACATTCAAGGTAACGAATACAATTGATGGAATTCCGTCATAGGGATTGGGAACTTTAATCCTTAAATATAATCTTCAGAAGCTACACTTCACATTTAGAAGTGATCTTCCTGAAATCTCTTCCTTGGATCTGTAGTGTACTATATCATAACTGTGGTATTTTTTATTTCGAAAGGTCTCAATACATTAATGTTGAGAACAAAACACAAGCGCTTCAAGCCTTTATTGTTCTACACACACATTTAATGACCAAACTCTTTCTGTAGCAGCACATTTACACGTTTCTCCCAGGCTCTCATAAATGACAAATTCTTAATTGTGCAGATATGGAAATGATTACAGACCTGCTTAAACTCTGAATGCTGCTTCAATGTCTGCCAGCGAGACACTTAAGCAACAGAGCCACAAGATACCTCACTGAACAGCAGACGACATCCTTTATACATGTTTAAACATCAGCTGGTCGATGTGGGTTGATCACTGAAAGCACCTCGTAGGGAACAAGCAACATGCGTGCTTCAAGCAGGTTTGTTATAATTAGGAATAAGACAGAAATATTCAAGTATTGTAGGCTGAAAGTTGGCCGATCTGCAGATACATCTGGTTACTGAACTCGAGATATATAGTAACGCCTCACTAGTGCAACGGTTTCAAGTAATGCACTGGAGTGCCTGAAGTTCATGCGTGAGAGCTGCTCAGGCGTTTGGGGCTCAAACAATTCACCACAAAACCCGAAACAGGGCACAGATGTGGCCACACAAAACCTTCTGCAGTAATCATTTTCTTGCTGTTTTAAGAGCCCTATACAACTAGGATCTACACAATAGCACTTACCAAAATAAATAATTCAATTTAGTCACAGAATCCTCACAGCTTTTAACCTGTCAACCACATCAGTTGTTGACAGAAAAGACTGCTGTTTCAAACACAAGAAAGGATATGTTTAACAAATGAAATAAAAATTCCGATATCACAAGAGTTAGAGGCAGAGTAATTCCTGATTATCCCGATCCTTCTCCATCACTCAGTTCCCAGAGGTGGGCGTGTGGTCAAACATACCTCCACTCAGTCATCATCACTTTCACTGCCAGATTCGCTCAGCTGAAGGTCATTTTCTGTTTCACATAACGCAATCAACAACACGTTAAGACTTGGCAGCTTGTGCAAAATGCCACGTGGCCGTTATCGTCACAGAACATAACTGAACAACAGAGCAGGGGGAAAAACTCACTGAGCGTGCTCATGAGGTGTCCGCCCCCGTCCTCCGAGCGGTCGTGGGTGGTGAGAATGGGCATGCTGTGGCTGGGGGCGGGCACCGTGTGGGCCCCGCCCACACGCGGAGTCTCGCCCTCGGAGTCGCTGCTGCTCGAACTGTCCTCGCTGCTGGACGACGAGGAACTCTGGGAGTCTGAGGAGCTGTCGCCGCTACTCATCTGATCCATCACTTGTGCCTCGGCCATCAGTTCTAGAACACGTGTTAGACATGTCGGTACACTACTGGACAAATGTTCCCTTAGAAAGCTGGTCATATCTTTTTTTTTTTTTGTCTGGATTATTTTGTTGTTGTTGTTTTGGTTCAACTAAACCAGATTTGTGGTGCGTGCTCGGTTTTCTTTTCTGCATATAAAGACGCAACAATACCTCTTTCGATGTCATCCATGGGGGATGCAGGAGACATCTTGTCTTTAGGCGGGGGGCTTTTGGAGCTGACGGGTGCCTTGCTACTGTTCCCGCCTCTGACTTGCTGGCTCAGCCTGCAGGTCTGTTGCTCCAGACGCGACTGGATCTTACTGCTGCCCTCCGCCCTGCACGTGCCCAGATGAGCAGACACGCTTACAGTCAATGAGCCACCACAGCTAACATTTCATTACTGAAGGAATATGTCTTGGGCTAAGAAAGTCCCACCTGGTCTTTTTAACTGCAATGTTGCTATTAAGCTTCTCCAGACGATACTCTCCTGTGTCATGGTTAACGATGAGAATACACTCCTTCATGTAAGGTCTTTTAGACCCTTTAAACACTGTGACTGGAGTTGTGGACCCCTGATGTATTTGAAGGAAGGAAGAAAACCACATATTATTGAAAGCATACACATTAATGAGATGGTATTTATACTGAAAACTACATATGCCATAGACGGATTACCTCCAGGTTAGGCAGTGTTACAGTGACTTGTTCACCCTTGCCAACTTCTAGCTCTCCTTCACATGTAGTGTCTATAGAGGCCGGTTTGAAGTCATCTGTGTACCCATAAATAATGAACACAAAATTAAATCCATTTCGTGGATGCATGTTACAAACGGAATGGTAGCTATATACCACTACACCAGCAGAGGGCGTACATGTCAACATGTGAATATGAGGTGCACGCGAG
Organism: Brachyhypopomus occidentalis; assembly: GCA_020368025.1. NCBI lineage: Eukaryota > Metazoa > Chordata > Actinopteri > Gymnotiformes > Hypopomidae > Brachyhypopomus > Brachyhypopomus occidentalis. The sequence goes on from JAGXOD010000005.1 coordinate 6,808,237, forward strand.
TCCACAGTTAAACCGAAGATTGATTTTCTTAGAAGTTTTTAGCTTCCGGTGAAAAAGTGTGAAGAAAGTAGTTCAGATAGCTGTTGCTAGTTAGCCAACTACTTTCGTCGCCTTTATGTTCTTTAGTTATATGCTCGACTGCATTTTAAACGCATCAACTCAGCCAGCTAACTAGTTAGCCAGCCCACTGTTAGCAATTTAAAAGCGAAGATAATAATTTGAATACTTATATTTTATTTTTTTTAAATGTACAAATCAATACCGAACAGCTACCAGGAATAGCTGACGTATCAATCGGATTCATTTTCTTGTTTCGGGAAAACTAGTTAGCTAGCTTAGCTAGTGTATCCAATTTGCTAAATATAAACGATAACTTTTCGGAATTGACAGTAAATAAAGAAATACCTGGTAACTTAGATATAATCCATGTTAACTGACAATTAATGTGGTGGCTAGCTAGAACAATTAATCTTGAATGTAAGATGCCACTTACATCGAACCGTATGGAAGGCACTTTTTGGTTGTTTTTCAAAAGTTTCACCTAATTTGAGAACATGTTCTTGATTATCAAAGTTTGAGTATGCTGTTCCATTCATTATAATAAGGATTGTGTATCATACGTTAACTATCAATTTCTCACTTTCCACGTCTTTCGAGACCATCGAACTGCCACAGTACGTGTGAACACAGCGACTCTTGCCGCATTACCAAGCCACGCACCGGAAGTCCAATTTGTCAAAATACAAGTCCTCAGACGTTTTCATTGCATTAACAAATAAAACGTATAAAATAAAGTATAATTAAATATACAGACCTATAAATCTAACTGTTGAACGCTGATAAAACATGTCCGTACAATCAACAGAAGCACAGAATACAGCATTACCAGACTTTCTATTCTTTGAAATGTTGAGATGCATTAAATTAGACCTGTAATTTAAACCTTAAACCTGTACCTCTGAAACAAAAAAAAACAACTTAGATTTTGTCTTTTGGTATTAAACTGCATATTTGCTACCAGATGAGGTCATTGTTTTACTGCAAATTTTATTTAGTCTTTTTAGTCTATTAATGAAACTGACACATACTCACACAAATGTAATCTATCTTTATTATAGTTTCCTGTAATAGGTTTCAGGATATTAAAATATATCAAGAAGTTCATATGTGTGGATAATACATAGAATATATACAAGATAAACTAAACTGTTATTTAGATGACAACAGACCATCAAAACAATTGACCAAAAGAATGAAAAAAGAAATTGGAACAGGCTCCTGCATGGGGAGAAAAGATGATCTAAAATGTAAAAACATTTCAGGATTTCCTACCAATTACTTCACAAACAGTATAGCATGAAGGGAGCAGGGTAGCATAGCAGTCGGCATGATGGGATGCTTGAAACCCCAAGACGCTTCTCATGCTGTTTGAGTATAGAGGGCACGGTGATACATTTGTAGAACCTCAACAAGGGACTAGTTTCAACATTGCATGCCTCTGCCTATACTGACATCCCTAATAATGAAGGATAAACACTTTTCTTAACAACACTCTCTTGACTGGGAGAGCTAAAATTGAGATGTTCATTTAAATAAATTACATATCTAATAAAATCTTTATCTATAAAGCTACCTAAACATGCTGAAAAGGTGATGTTGCCTTGTTTTGTAGAAACAGCTGTCCTGTATTTGACCTTATAACAACACTTAAGAAAGAAAGGACATGGTTGGCATGGGATTAAAAATCTACAAGAGGCACTTTGAAATAAATCTTGCTGATTGTAAACTTATAAAACAAACAAACAAAAATTCCAGTGGCGGAGAGGTTGTGATTTAAACACTAATGCTCATGTTTAATGTACATCTTCCTTTTCTCAGGGTGATTTAATATGAAGTACACCACAGGCACTGTGTTGTCTCCAATGTTATCGCCTCTATTAGAAAAAGGACAGACATGTAAGAGTGGCACATTTTAGTTCAGTCATCGCTACTCCATACAGAACCATTAATGTATTGTACTGTCAAGTACTGTAACTGTTACCACATGGTTTCAACATCTGTGAACGTGTGGTACTTAAAATCCTCTCATGCCATTGGTCAGAATCTATCCCTATGTACTAGGTCAAAAAAGTGTCCACTTCAGCTGGACAAGTCTAGTTTCGTTTCAGGGATCATGCCCTAGCTATGTTACAGCTCAAAGATGTCCAGTGTGAATGAAAAAAGGCAGAGAACAGATAAACAAGAAGAAACAGAGTGTAGACAAAAGCGGTACGGAGGTGGTTGTGTCTGATCAGGTGACCACGGTGTACGAGACCTGTGTGTGAACAACCTGTCTAGAGTATTCGCTTCAGTTGTATAGCTCAACACGCGGTTTCCCCTCGTCGTCCTAAACGCGTGAGCTTTAGTTAGTGAAAGGCAGTTGTAGTGGGCTGTGTCATGGGCGAGTGTCCTGGGTGCACCAGTTTAGCTTTCAAACAGTTTCCTGAAGGCGACGCAGATCTCCTGGATCATGTCGGAGGTGGTGGTGGATCGGCCGTGTTTGTGGAAGGCTTGTCTGTTGCACTGTCTGGTCAGTGAGGTAGCGCCAAACGCAGCCAGTAGCGTGGGACTCACACTGGACATCAAGACGAGGACAAAAGCGTAAAAAAAAAAAAAAAAAAAACATTACAACCCTCAGGTACAGAGAAATAAGGCTGTGTGTGCTTCCCCAAAAGGGCACTGAACCACACGTACCCTTTGGTTGCCTCTGCAGACGAGCTGAGAGCCCAGTGCGCGAAGACTCCTAGCGCCCCAGACAGCAGGTCTCCCTGCCCCCCACAGCGACGCCCACTTCCTGCCTGACTGCAGGTAATCACTGGAAAAACAGAGAGCCAGGAATCCAACCAAATAAGCTACTCGCTACAGTGCATACATGCAATAGGACACAATTAGCTTGAACGCACCCATGTTGCCATTGGTAATGATGTCTTCCTCTCCCTTTAAAACTAGGGTCACGTTACCCATTGCGACGCTGAGTTGCTGGGCACATCCTCGGAGGTCGGTGCTGTCCATGGCTTCGTGGTGCTGAAATTGAAAAGGAACAGTACAATCCATCTCCACTCCACAACATTATTATCAGCAATACAGGCCTATATTAGACACTGCCAACACTCTCTCTTGTAGTTTAGTTCCACCGCAAACCAAACACTCCAAAAGTTGTTACAGTGTGTTAATAACCAATAGTGTTTTGTGTTTCTTATGCTCACCATAGCCTCGTATAGACGACTAAACTCCATGATGTTGGGTGTTAAAATGCCTCGCTGATAACCCTGAATGACAGATGGCTCTTTAGCCACTAGCCAAAGTCCATCCTGCAGGGAAACACGTGAACGAACACGTCGCATCTTCATTTGTATGCAACACCTACTTTCCACTTTAACTTGACGAACTCGCTTCTTACCGCATCGATGACGATTGGAATTCCTCTGGATTTTGACTTTTCAATAATCGCCTACAAAAACAGATCATTCTTAGACATTTTGCATTATAACACCTGCAGGTTGTATGCAAGGGAACAAAGACATTTAGCCATGAAGAAAAAATAGAAATAAATAAAACAGCAAAACTGCAGCTTACCTTTGCATTCTTAAGCAGCATGTCTTCCCTCCCTAAGCCAGGACCCACCACCAGACTGTGTAGCCTGGGCAGCCACTTCTCTACCTCCTCTACAGCATTGGGACTGTCCCTAAAAGGACATCAACGGCAGAGGGACGTCTGTCCCCATTCACAAGGCCACAGAACCCGTCCATACGCCTAATCCCCAGAAGGCGGGCAGACCGACGACTAGAGAAAGGCACTCACAGCACAGGATGAACGATGAGCTCGGGGCTGTAGGACTTGATCACGGTAGCAGCGTCTCTGGTGCAGAAGACGTGGGACAAGTCGGCACCCTGATTAAGAGAAAGACAAGCAAGGGACGAGAAGAAAGAAAAACAAACAGATGCGGAAGGGATTTTTAAAGCCACACGAGACACGAGATCATGCTAGATCTTATTATTTCGCAGGAGTGTCTGTTGTCAGAACACGCTACTTACTACTTTCAATGCAGAAATGGCAGCAAAGTATGGCGCTCCAGTGTACCTGCCAAAACCAAGAGCTCTTGAGTGGACAAAGAACAACGACTGGCACACAACTGTAGTTGACGACATGGGAGGCGTCACCTACTCCTGACATCCCCCGAGGACTCCTATGCGGCCATCCTGGCCCTTGTGCTTTTTGGACGTCAGCGGGGGAATGGTGTTTTTAACCAAGGGGAGGATGTTGTCCATGTTTGCTGACCGCCCAAGGGTGAATGACCGCTCTATGACTGCCAAAAGACCACAGTAATAGTGTGTAAGTGTACACCTTCACCTTGATACCATGTCAAATTGAATCATTTTTCTTCTTTATATACTCTGACTAAATATGGTGGGTTCAACCGATAACCATGCAACGTTTAGAATTCAGATTGTGCTTCGCAAAGGCTAAAAGTGAACTGACGAGCTCATTCTTCAAGTCTACGGCCAGCCAAAGTGGGGATACGAAAGACAGAAACTGCACAGGCACCTGCAGTGCTGCACTGGTGCGGACTGGCCAAGGTAACAGGTGTAATCAGGTTACTAGACGATAATTGAAACCACCATGCATGTAGTTAAAGAACATTATTCTAGGTCAAAATTGAAGGCCTTCTTCAGTCCTGGGCAGACCTGGGGCGGTTGGCTGACTGTGACCGGCATATTCAGCCTGGGAAGCTTGATAGCTATGGATGCCAAAGAAAGGGTGTGTTGCGGCTACTGAGGGGGTCGTGTGCGAGTTCCGAGTGGGCTGCGGAGCAGGCGATGGCGTAGCCGTGGGCGTGGCCAGGCCAGCGAACATCTGTCCCAGCATCTGAAGCATGTGAAGCTCTCTCGAGTGCTCCGTCTCCCTGCGAACATCCTCTGCTCGGAGACGCTGCTCCTCCAGCCTGTAGAAGCTCTCTTCCGCCTCCAAGCTCTGTTCCAGAAACTTCTCCATTAGCTTTTCCAGCGACAGGTTTGTGAAGCGCTTTTTGTACCGCCTTGTTTTGCCTGCTGAAGGTGATGCCATGCTGGAGGTCTGATTGCAGCTCTGTTTCCCTGGAAGATCTGGAACAATGTGTGCATGTCAGAGACGCAGAAGAAGAAAGAAGAAACAAGAAAAAAATATATATATTATGTATGCTAACATTTTATACATCTGCACTATTATTTAATGTACGCTAACATTTCATACATCTGTACTGATGTATTTTAAGATTGGTCACCTTGCAAGTAGATTTATAGAAGACGAGCACTTACTGCTGCTGCCAACCGTTACAGGGATGGGGTAGGACGGGTACTCGATTTTCACAGGGTATTCAGCGTTTGAGCATTCTCCGGCTCCATCCAGGTCGGAGTCCTGCGGCTGGTCTATACTCTCACCATCTTCTTCGGTGCCGTCCATCGTCTCTTCTCCTTCAACAGCGACACTGTCTATATCCTGGGATTCTAACGTCACCGATGATCTGTTGCTCAGTATCCTCTCCATCTCCTCGTAGAACTTGAAGATCTTGTGATACTGACCATTTTTCTTTGAGGCCTTTTTCGCTTGGAAATATTGTCTTTTCAGGCTCTTAACCCGAACTCTGCATTGATCTGGGGTCCGATCATAGCCCATGTCTCCCAAACGACCCGCTACGTCGCGATAAACATGACTATTTCGAAAGTTTCCATCGAGCGCTGTTTGGACGTCATGTTCCCCCCAAATGTTCAACAGCGCTCTCGTCTCCGCGTCTGACCAGTGAAATCCTCGCGTTGGATTTACTAACATGGTCTTGCGCAGATATATCAATAAAAGACTTGATTTTAATCAGTATTAGAATCGAGTCATGCAAACCACATTCATTTAACGTTAGCTAGTTAGCTAAACATTCATACCGACGTAGCCAGCTAGCATAGCAAATCTAGCAAACTAGCTAACGTTAGCCAATCAGCTAGCTAGCCAGCAAGCTTTCTTCATGCATGCCTTAACACTTTGTGTCGACCGTGGAAAAAAGCCTTTTTTTTTAAGCAATAAAATCTTCTTTAGTGTTCGGGTTGCAGGTGTGTGTGCACGCATTCAACGACTGTGGGTAAGGTTCTGGTTACATTACTGTGGGGATTTACAAAACTGTTTTTTTTTTTTGCAAAGCTGCTTAAAACTTCCCAAGACCCCTGTCTGCAGCCACAACAACACACGTCATCGGAACCCTGCGTGCTACGTCACTTAGTGGGACCGTCATCATTTTAAATGCTAAAATAAAGATATTAAGGCAAAAAACAAACAAACAAAAACAGTTGAATTCCATGGCATTACATTTCCAACGTAAAGCCATTTCAAATAGTGAGTGATAGAAGACAATTTCTGGATGTTTATAATGGGTGCAACCCCTACAAATAACATTACTGAAGGATTTGACGTGTGGCTTCAAAACATTGTCTTCAGCCTTACGTCGAGCAGTAAGACAGTAAACCGCCACATATCCAAATTGTTCAACTTCACACAGCCCAGGCTGTAGTATATTTACCTTTATCATACAGAAGCGCGACCACAATAGAGACAGCTACGGTTATGCCACAGAGCAACTTCGCCTCCATGCATTCCAATTCTTGCAACCTCTTTTAAGTCAGTAACGTCAGTCATCAAACACGCTAGTAATCCGATCTTACCAATTGACCGAGCCTGCTGTGATTCGGCAAAAATGAAGCTTGCACGTTTTAGTAACAGCATCGAGTTCAGCTTTTAGTTCAGCAGCAAGACATCCGCTGGCGTGCCCCGTGCTGCATGTGTGTATGTACTTCAGCAGCCAATCAAAATACCGGAAGAAGTTCAAAGATATTGGAGACGTGCTGGCACGTGAGCACGATTCTATTAGCCTCACGGTGATGTTATTTTCCCGTAGAGTAGACTGAATATACTAGACGTGGTACAGAGTGCCACACGATTAAACGTAACTTTTATAGAAGGGTAGCTCTATCAAATCATTGCCATGTTTCCTCAGCTAAAATAACTATAGCTCGTCTACCCTACATAATAAGCGACGAGCCAAATTAATGAGGCGCAGAGGAACGCAAAAATTGCAGTTGCGGATTATTCTACAACAGGTTATGCGTGTAGCCCCGCCTTTATTTGAGTATTTCCTGTGTCGTCAGCTTTGGAGTTGAACTTCCCCGACACCACAGGAATTGGACGCCAACCCTGGAAGTTTCTGCTTTTGCTGTTAGTGTTTGTGTTGCGCTCAGACGGTTTTCAGATACCTTTTTTTTCACGGAGACAACGCAAACATAATCATGTCATGTGTCGCGACACACGGGACAGAAGACAGACTCTTTCTACTTTTTTATGTGTTTATAAAATGTATTTAAATGAAAGCTATATATAGTTGGTTGCCGTTACTACATCGCCGTTGATGGTGACCAAAAGGAAAGTGATAAAAACATGCCAGAGTCTACGCAGATGAAGAAACCCGACGTGAAGATTGTGATACTGGGTGACATGAATGTCGGTAAAACATCTTTGCTCCACAGGTACACAGAGAGGAAATTCAAGGACACAATCAGTACAGTCGGAGGGGCGTTCTTCTTGAAACAGTGGGGACCGTACAATATATCCATCTGGGACACTGCAGGTAGGATAATAACAAATTAAATGTATGGGCCCTTTTAAATACCACATTGTTTTTAAATACAGTAGAACTTTTCTCTTGATCGGTCAAACCTAGAGGTCTTGGGCAAGTGTACATATACATTTCTGCTTGGACAGCAGAAGAAATGGGTAATGTCCTGCATAGATTCATATGCTTCTACACATTTAATTTAGTATAGTCATATGCATAAAAAATTGACATTATTTAGTTTAGAATCATTATAAGCTTATATATAAGTAGGTATTTATTTAAAGGAATTATATAACCCCTTCTAGTAATTATCAAACGGGAACCTTCTAGAGAGTTGGAGTAAAGTAGGGCATCTTGTGCCTCCGAAAGCAGTTTAGTTTACCCTTCCAGCTCACTGCACTGTGTTCACACCTTGCCCTACTCCAGCGTTGTAATGGGTGGAGAGTGGCTTTATACAAATAACATGTTGACTTGCTATTGAAACAGGAGCCATGATAATGTAAACACACCACTTCACTTGCTTCAACCACAATGCAGAAGACACCTGTTACTTCTACACTAATGGTCTGTTCTCCATCTAATGTTCACCTACACTACAACATTTTCATTATTAATAAAGTAATACAGTCAAGGCCAGAGTCCTGTCCCCAGAGTCCTGTCCCCAGAGTCCTGTCCCCAGAGTCCTGTCCCCAGAGTCCTGTCCCCAGAGTAGTGTTTGGAATGTCTTTCTCACTGCCCCTTTTTGGCTAAGTCTTGATTCAGTATGCAAATCCAAAAGTGCTAATGTCATTCCTTTTAGTGATAAAAGGATAAAGATATTTTTTATATTGCTTTTTTATGCTACCCCAGTATAACAGTGATAATTGGTGCATATGCATGTTAATATTTGCCCAAGGCTCTGGCATGTGCTTCCTGCGAGGGCTTCGTTTGCTCCAGTGCCCTGCATTTTATCAATCATTGAACAGGCCCCCTGTTTATCTACCATGCAATAATGTAGACCCATGCATTCAAGGACACAGTCATGTGATAGAGGCTACAAAATGTCTTTAGGACACAAGACCACAGGGTTGTATCTGCACATGTCCACAGTTGAGCAAACCTAATGAGTCAGCGTGGCCTTCTTATGAGGCGTCCAGGGAGACATCACATGACCTCTTAGTTCCCCATGGTTCCCCATCGTAGCTTCTGCTGAACATTACTGTTTCCTATGCATGCTCAGTATCTGTGGGTTTCTGTTGATGTTGTTTCTGCTCCACTCCAGAGCAGGTCATTTCTGGGTTTTAGTCAGAGATCACCCTTCATCTCTTAACTTCATCTCCTTGTTCTACTTTGTCACTTCCTGTGGAATTTGTTTTTTCCGAGTCTGATGACCAGTGTGACTGCTTTGCTTACTGCTGTTGGCATAAGGCGTATTTACTGGGCTTAAAGTCAGAGGCTTGTGAGACAGCCAGGAAACAGATCACATGCATACAGTCAGAAGGCCACAGGTTCCCATCACGTTTCATCGAAAGATTGGAGTGGATTACTGCAGTGGTTCAGTTGGAGGGGTGGGGGGGGGAGACATGGAGGATAATTTGAATTCAAAGTCATATTTGTTATCTGCCAGTTGTGAAACTGCATTTAAATAGTAAGATTACCCTCTCAGTGCTCATTAGTCAGATCCTCATTTTCACATATAGTGCAGACATTTAGTTCTCCACTTTATTAATAGCATTCACAGCACATCCCCTGAACCGGAACAGCCACGAAAATGTAAAAGCAATCATGAATGTATTACAGGTGTGCAAGTAGTATAATAGTTTTAATAGCTCAAATAATTATTTTGAAAATAAGAATTATTTGATTCTTACTGAGCAGTCTGTTGGTTCTGACCGCGTAGCAGTACGACCACATACTGTACGTGTCTGCTGAGGGGGAACAAAGGTCACCCTAACATCCATGAACAGCCACTCGTATTCACACACTGGAAGCTATTGTAGCCGGACCGAAGACCACGGCATATTTCCACAACAGCTGTCTCTTTTGTTTGGGTTGTCACATTCTTATACCTTCTGCCCACCTGTGGCTGTGTTTGTGTGTGTGTGTATGTGCGTGTGTGTATGCGGCCGCATTTCTCACGAATTCTCCGCCGTCTCTTGCTTCTTCCTGCTATGGCTGTGGGGTCGTAGGTCGGGAGCAGTTCCACGGCCTCGGCTCCATGTACTGCCGGGGTGCTTCAGCAGTCATCCTCACCTATGACGTCACGAACTGGCAGAGCTACGCGGAGCTGGAGGACCGCTTCCTGTCCCTGACTGATACGGCCAATCCCGACTGCATCTTTGCCATAGTGGGAAACAAGGTTGACCTGACTGAGAGGGGTGCCCAGGTTGCAGACCCTCAGGACAGGCATGCGGGCAGGCCTGAGGACAAGGCTCCGCCCACCGGACATGCTCCTCCCACTCTTCCACTGCAGCACAAGCAGGTGAACAGAGAAGACGCCATGGCGTTGTACACGCGGATCTTGCGATACAAGGACCTGGAGGACAAGGCCCGTGTACCGGCTGACAGGATGTGCTTTGAGACCAGTGCTAAAACGGGTCATAATGTGGACACCTTGTTTGAGTCGCTGTTTGACATGGTGTTGCCCTCTATCCTGAAGAAGAGAAACAACAACATGGACGCCACCGTGGTTCTGGACGCACCCGTGACGGGCAAGAGGAATAAAGCCGGGTGCTGTGCCTAGGAGAACCAGGCAAACGATGGAAGGTTGTTGGTATTTCACTGAATGGTTTGCTAAGCCCAGTCTTGAACCACTGAGATAGAAGGACCATAGTCCTGTGAACATAGCAGGGTAACAGATCTTTAATGATATTTAATGATAAAGACACTGTTTGTTTTAACTGAGAATAAGATTTGCTAAGTTTCAGGAATGTACAGGTGTGTGTTCCACAGTATTTTGGATAATTTCTTCCTCCTTCTATTTCATAACATTAATGAGCTCAGGTGTAACCATTTAATAATATTAATTAATTCAGATTTGATCATTTAATAACATTAATGAGCTCAGGTACTACCATTCATGGCATTTCTTAGTGAAGCCCTTTCCCAATCTGTGTACAAATGTGAATTGTGATCTTTTTAAAGTATATTTACAAAGTGGAAAATTAAATGTACAGCTGAGCCAGCACCGTTCACATGTAAATTATCTTATTAATTCATTACATTTCATACTTAACAAAATCTTGAGTTGTTTGCAGAACAATACTGTCAATAATGTCTTTGACAAAAATATGTCAAGAGGTGATTACTGTATGTTTCTTTATGGTAGTGACCGAAAGTCCTGCAAACTACTATCATAATGGCAGAAGCCATGAAATGACATACAGCAGTAAATTTAAGAAACGGAAGCATTTAATTTTGATGTTCCTCGGTTAATGCAATAACAATCATTCCATGGTTCAAAAATATATTCCACATAATTACATTATTAAAACATTATGGGCAATGGTGTATTGTGTTAATGGGAAGTTTCAGAAATGTATTTAATAGTCATAGTTCATTATAATTGACCTGTTGCTTTTCCACTGATTGTTAGATGTAAGGTACATATTTGTAAGGGATTTGCTGAGGTCTGAGAAGATCTGCTCAATCTCACTGGTTGACTAATGGTCATTAATCAATCCCACTGGTTGACATGCTTGATTAATGATTTTTAATGCTGTTCTACAACTAGCTGAGGTCTGAGAAGATCTGCTCAATCTCACTGGTTGACTAATGGTCATTAATCAATCTCACTGGTTGACATGCTTGATTAATGATTTTTAATGCTGTTCTACAGAATTATCTTCACTCTGCCTTACTGATGACAGTGGTGCATGCCAACTTTCAAACTTGCTCAGTTACTAAGCCATGGGTAGAGTGGAATTGTCTATGATGTATTCCTGTAAACCGCTGAAGTCAGTGCAATCCGTATAACTGAGTGAATATTAAACAAAGATCGGTTTCTGTTTACAAATGCAAAACTTTGTAAAAATGACATTGCAAATCTTTAAAATTGTGATCGACAAATAATAGAAACTGTCCTCTAGCTGTGTTACCAGGGTGCATATTTCCATAGCGCTGAGAGAATGTATTACAGAATAATGGGATAGTTCTAGAGCAACATACTGTATTTTAAGTGCAGATAATTCAAGTTCTTTACCACAAAACAAACAAAATATACAGTGAAAAACAGTGTTAGTTGAACAGGGAAAGTAAATTGTCCTAATACTAAAACATGAAAGAAATGTAAGCAAGCAAGGTGACATTTTATGCGACGTGACACTTACATGGTTGCATTATAAGGGCGTAACCAGGATCTAGCACTCTGGATTATGGTCATTGTAGTCCTGTCGATCAGCATGTGGTTGTAGTCAAACTGATAAATCCTCATCATTGCTTTTTGTGGCGCAGCATCACATGAAGTGTCACACATAACCGCTTATAAGGGAAACAGTGCATTAACGTGGGCGTCTTTGGTTGTGCTGTATGTTCTTGGTAATATCAATTACGCAGAATTGAGTTGATAATAACTGAGGTAATAAGTTAGAGAAAAAAAAGCACCATTTCAAATGTAACATATGTAAATAGTCACAAACAAACCATATCTATGCATTTGTGGCTTCTTTGACCTGTCTTCTCAACACATTTACATGTCTTCAGTCCCTAGGCACATAGTGGTTAGGGGGTAATAAGAAGGAAGACTGACACTAAGGGACATCCAGGGCAATTGGAAATATATGCCATGTATACTTTGTCGAATTTGCTGCAGCATCTCTACTGCTGGCAATACTTTTAACCAAACTGCACAATAACACTGTCAGACTGGTCATGCCCTTATGTCAAAGTTCATAGGTCACATGTCACAGGTTCTTCATGCAGACTTGACAGCGACTGATGCGTGACAGGAGCTGCCCAGCTTTGAGAGTCTCCGACTCGGGGGAACTGTGGAACGACTGGTCGATGGTCGTCAGCCAGAAACTGTGCTTGTTGGCAAAGTAGTGGCAGGTGCCCTTGGCCCCATTGCATTCGATGAAGGGTGTTGTACGGAAGTCCTCTAGACACGAGCCTGGAGAAACCAGAGACTGTCCACCTCCCTCATCTCCAGCTGCTGTGTGCTGCATGTGAGAAATGCATGCTTAAGTTTGATCTTAAGTTTTTTAAAGAGAGCTGTGTGGATTTGCAGTGTTAATTCATCTGGAGTGATATGGTCCACCTAGAACCCTTATACTGAGTCTTGGCCCATGAATTCAGGCCCAAGTCCACAGTGTTGTAGTCCCTGAACAGTTAGGTTAATAAATGACTAGTATGCCTTTACACCTGGTTAATGAAAGGCTGGGTGTTCATTGTGGGACAAGGATTAAGTATCAGGGATCCAGAAAGACTAAAATATTACATAGTTTATATTTGTTCCAATATATTGTTACTTTTGGTCGCTACATTTATGTGACACCTGCCACCAACTCTGTAATTAACAAAGATAAAGAATCTTGATCAACAAGAATGTATAAATAAAGAGAAATAACTGCAAGCTCACCATGAGGAAAGAATAGCCAATCCACAGACTTCTCCAGCCTGCAGGGCATTGTGGGATAGTTATATCCTGGCTGTGCACAGCTATGGCCACAGATGGCGCCTCACACACAGAACAGCGACTGATGTATGGCTTGATCTCTGCCTCCTCCACGGGCATCATAGGAATGGGGGCGGTTGTGGAGAGCCAATAGGACTTGTCGTTGCGGCTAGCATAGTAGCATATGTCACCGGGATTGCAGTATAGGAATGGCATGGTGTTGAAACGAGGGAGACAGGACCCTGCAAGACCTGCATAACAGTCATGAGTGGATTAATGAAAACAATACGGTTTAATGTTTAATCCACTGTAAGTCTGTAAAACCCCTGTTTTACTCACCCAGGTCCTGATTATGAGCCTTTTCTTGCCCTTCAAAGTAAAGCAGACTGTAGCCATCCCACATCTTCGACATTCCCACAGGACACATGGGCGTCTGATCCGACTGGCTGTGTTTAACCAGCAGGTACCCAACGCTGACACTACGCCCAGGCATTCCAGGGTTACCCGGAATTCCAGAACGCCCGCGATCCCCTGAAAAACCAGGCACAAGCTTTTTTGTATAGAACATCTAGGAAAGGGTAAAACTCGTATCTAGCTGTCTAGAAAGAAATGCTTTGACTCATCTATTTTAGCAAGGTTACCTTAGTCACACGCAGTACTGAAATTAATCTACCTCGGACTCCTTACCTTCTAGCCCTTGGATTCCTGGGTGACCCAGTGACCCAACATCTCCATGGAAACCTGGGTTTCCTGGTGTTCCTGGCAGCCCTGGCATTCCCTTATCTCCCTGTGGCCCCAAATACCCTGGATGAAGAAAAGTCATCATGTCACTAAAGTGCTTCATGTACTTCAAGTACTTTCTAGCAATTTTTAAAATATATACCTGAATCTCCAGGGAATCCTGTTTGGCCAGTCTCCCCTCTTTCCCCTTGTGGTCCCTGAGCACCGTATGAACCAGGGGGCCCTTGTTCTCCTGGAATGTGCAGAGGAACTGGCGGGAGACCCTTAGCACCAGGGGCACCCTTAGCACCTGGAGGAGGTGGAATATGGACACCAAGTTACTTCTGACACAATGGCAAGTAAATCCACTCCAGGAAGGTAAATCCTGTACTGTAAAACAAAGACAAGCCACCAGACTAATACTGTGGTTAGGGTTAGGGATAGCAAAGATAAAGGTAAATTAAGTTACAAACACATCATAGTACTAGTGCAGTCACCTGGTGCTCCAGTGTCTCCTTTAGCTCCTTCTTGGCCTCTTTCACCCTTGTAACCAGACCTTCCTGGATATCCCATCATTCCTTGCTCTCCTTTGCTACCTGCAGATCATATTTGTTGAACAAAGATCAACTTCATTCTTTAATGCAATGCAAAAACTCGCATTAAAGGGCTGGTTTTGGGTTCCCATGTACAGATGAAAATGCTAAAGTGCTTGAGGAATCATTTACTATCTTTGTACCTGCTTGGGTAGAAAAAACACATAATGCTTGAAAGTATGCTAGGCGAACAGCAATGCTGCTACATTCTGTAATTACAGCAGCATGTGTTATGAACACATCAACAATAGCACATGCTCATCTGTGTAGATGTCAGCAGCAGCTGAAGGTGTTGGCATTTCACTCTATACCAAGAACACTCAAACACTCATATACATTCACCAAGAACACTCAAAGACTCTCATATACCTTCACCAAGAACACTCAAAGACTCTCATATACCTACACCAAGAACACTCAAACACTCATATACATTCACCAAGAACACTCAAAGACTCTCATATACCTTCACCAAGAACACTCAAAGACTCTCATATACCTTTTCTTCCTGACACTCCTGGAGGACCAGCCGGACCCTTCTGTCCTGTGTCTCCGTGTGACCCTATTAGGCCCCTGACTCCAGTGTTCCCTGGAAATCCTCTTTGTCCTTTGTCTCCAGGTTGAGATGGAATACCAGAGGGTCCCGCCGCTCCAGGAAAACCTGAAGAAATGCAGGACATACTATAAGAAGGGCTGGGGATCATAGTTGCACTGATTCGCTGTTTCTTTATAGCATTTGCAAGTCTCTCTTATCCAGAGAGACTTGCATATATATCAGTATATTTCACAGTGTGTTCTCCATGGGAATCAGATCCACAGCCTTAGTGTTGCTAACAGCTTGATCTTCCTGCTGTGAACTACAGGATTACAAGGCTCTACTTGGTGGTAATTTATTTTGAAACATTTCTTTTTTTTTTTACCATTTAATTATTGTGTTATTGCTGAGGGAAATCTGGCTTAATTGCTTGTTCCTCATTGCGGCTAATGGGAGACCAGTACTTTACCTGGGAGACCTGTCTGGCCATGGGTGCCTGGGTCGCCAGACACTCCCTGATGTCCTGGGAGCCCCGGTTCTCCTGGAGGCCCTGGCATACCTGGAGGACCTGGTTTACCATGATCACCTGTGTAGACGAGAGCATGCGACTTCTGTCTTTTCAGGCTTCCACGAAGGTATAGGCTCGTAAAGACTTGCTTTTAGTTCTTTTTATGAGGCTCTAATTTAAAGCCATTACTGAAAGTTAAAAAAAAAAACCAAAATCATACACTTGATCATTCACCTGAATCTCCTGTTGACCCCTTATGACCATGAGCTCCTGGGACACCAGTTTCCGTGCTGGAAATACCATCCTTGCCATTTTCACCTTTAACTCCAGGTTCACCTGGTGACCCCCAGGTATCAGAACCTAGAAATGGAAGTTATGGGCATAAACTAAACTGCTTTATACATTGTCATGACATGCCAAACCAAGGATCATATAGCACTGAACTTCACTGAATCTTAAAGCAGCTAGATAACATCAAGCCTGATCATTTTCCAAACGGTTCTCTATAGGTTACTTGTGAATAAGTAGCATGAGTGCTTGGTACCTGGAACACCTTGGAGGCCTTTTTGACCTTTAAGACCATGCAGTCCAAAAATTCCAGGGAGGCCACCAAATCCTGAAAAGGAGAATGAATGTTAGACTAAAGAGTTTTACCCTGAAATTTAAGAATGCATATTATACTGGAAAACCTAACATGTCATTATTTAACAACATTGTCAACCAATAAAGCCCCATGTTTTATATTTAACTTTTAGTTTATCAGCGTGGCAGTGGAATTGCATGTATGCAGTTGAGTTTATTCAGTGCATTCGCTGCTAGTCCTGCAATCGCTGTAATGGTGTGCTTGGAATTACTGATTTGGTTTTTAAATATTTTAACTTTTTAAAAGAAATCAAAACAGTAAGTACTGGAAGTAAGTAGGAGTCCCTTCATGCTGTTTTTTTGTGCCCTTCTCATATGGTTGTTTAGCAATATTACAGTGTTTTGTTAAGCCACAGATGAGACGTAATTCTAGTGGCTTGATTCACATCAGTGCAATAATCTTGTAAACTGCATGTATAAATCAGACGGCGTTTTATACAAATATGCCACCACTCTTCCTGTACTGAACGTTTATCATACTCGGATATAAGTGCTTATTTCTGTAATGCCTGTCAAACTTTAGTGAATTAGCTGTTCCTGAAGAATTCATCTGAATACGTTTCTGTACAACACACCTTTCTGTCCAGGATGTCCTGGTTTACCAGAGGACCCTTTCTCTCCTGGCACGCCTGGAAAGCCCTTGGAACCATGGTATCCTTGGGAACCCGTTAGGCCATCTGGACCTGCCAAACGATGGAAGGTTGATCCATTAGTGTACAGTGGCTTTGTGTGGGTGACATTAACCAGGAAATGTGAAATTAATTGACATGAAACGTGAAATGCACTGAGAGTCTTTCTAAGCAGACTTACCTATCGGTCCGTCTTCTCCGGGGTGGCCTTGAGATCCTTTCATCCCATCGATGCCATCAAATCCCGCAGTTCCTCTGTCTCCAGGATCGCCAGAAAAACCTTTAGAACCTGTGAAGGTGCAGAAGCCCTAGTGTATGAGTGCCTCAGTATGGGTCCAAATGAACTGAATAGTACAGATGACAGGTGCCTTACCAACAGGTCCAGATGGCCCACCGGTCCCTCTTGGTCCGGTCGGTCCAGGTAAATCTATAACGTCCCCGTGCACACCTGAAGCAGAACAGTTGGCATCAGCTGTGGGTGGGAACTACTCTGTGTATGATTCAGCCACTTTGACCTTTTGCCTAAGTTCATACATACTGCTATGGTATATATGAAATGTCACCTTTGTCCCTTTCATCACTTACCTCTGATCCCCTTTAATCCCAAATCTCCTGATGCTCCATAAGCACCAGGTGATCCTTTTTGCCCCTGGGATATTGAAAGTAATACAGAACAAAAGGTTATGAGTAGAAGTTCATCAAATACATTTCACAAAATACAAACACATCACAAGCCCATAGGGTCTAATGCAGTGTTGTACTAGTCTGTTATCATATTAGTCTGTATTGCTAGGTAATGGTGGAGACGTGGCCTCACTCACTGTGGTACCAGTCATTCCAGGAAAACCAGCAATTCCTGGAGGTCCTGTCAGGCCTGGCATTCCCTTGACTCCAGGAAGTCCCTCAGCTCCAGGAGGACCTATATAACCCTTTTCCTGGTTGGGACTTCCTGGTAAACCATGTTTACCTTCATTTCCTGGAGTCCCATGGTCACCTTTCACGCCTAGAGGGCAAATAGAAGAATTAATAAATGCTGATTGACATACACAGATTTTTTTCTTTTTCCCACGAATGAATTTGCAGTTTCTGCACAGTGTCCAGTCCAAATTAGGACCTGTGATCATCTTTGCTGTCCTTGAATTTGTCATTGAATGGAAGAGATCTGAAATATCTGTGAGAACAATAATCTGAGCTTTTAATTACAATGTACACAAGGAATTTCAAATACATGTAATAAATACTTTCAAATACTGCTGTGTTAAGAGGACTGAACCTATTCTAAAGAAAAATCCAGCTTTGATGTAATATACTGCAACTCCATATGTTCAAATGGATTATTACCAAATCTATAAATTAGCAACTTTGAACACATGTAATTATTTGTAAAGAATGCAGTTACAGAGAAATTTCCACTTAGTCCAATTTAGGTCTTTAGTCCACTATGAGTGAGAGCGGGACTGTGACAGAGTGAGAACGGGACTATGACGGAGTGAGAGCTGGATTATGACGGAGTGAGAACAGGACTATGACGGAGTGAGAACAGGACTATGACGGAGTGAGAGCTGGATTATGACGGAGTGAGAACATGACTATGACGGAGTGAGAGCTGGATTATGACGGAGTGAGAACGGGACTATGACGGAGTGAGAGCTGGATTATGACGGAGTGAGAACGGGACTATGACGGAGTGAGAACGGGACTATGATGGAGTGAGAACGGGACTATGACGGGGTGAGAGCTGGATTATGACGGAGTGAACGGGACTATGACGGAGTGAGAGCTGGACTATGACGGAGTGAGAGCTGGATTATGACGGAGTGAGAACGGGACTATGACGGAGTGAGAGCTGGATTATGACGGAGTGAGAGCGGGACTGTGACGGAGTGAGAGCTGGATTATGACGGAGTGAGAACGGGACTATGACGGAGTGAGAGCGGGACTGTGACAGAGTGAGAACGGGACTATGACGGAGTGAGAACGGGACTATGACGGAGTGAGAACGGGACTGCTGCTGAGGACCCGCACTGAGTCCATGGAAGAGCCCTCACCTCGTTCACCAGGGAATCCTGCATTTCCTTTGTTTCCATGGTCACCTTTTGCTCCTTTCATGACATCTTTCATAAATTTCACTTCATCCACAGGTATCACACCTGGAGGGCCCATAAGCCCTTCTTCCCCTTAAATCAGATTGTGCACAAGTGAAAAAATTAAATCCCCTCAATCCCCTTCATGTGAAATTCTTAAAATTACCAGTCAAACCTTTCAAACCCACACAGGGATAATTATAGACCAACACCAAATGTTAAAGTGGGAAGCATGGTCTAACCTTGCTGGCCCTTCAGACCTATTCTGCCTTGACCTCCTTTTGGACCTGGTATGCCTTGCAGTCCTTTCTGTCCTGGAAGGCCCGTTTTGCCACGGGTTCCTGTCATTCCTGGGAAGCCTGTCATGCCCTGCGAGCCTCTGAGACCTACAGAAGAATAGTCAACATATATTAATGTTAAATATATATTAACATTAAAATATATATTAATAATAATATTAAAAGGCAGGTCAGCAAGGTTGTTAGGACTGTTTGCATGGTAGCTGATTGAAGTCTCTCATGACTGCATCTAGCAATGATGCCTAAAGATGGTTTGTTCAAACAACATTTACTCATATGGTGATAGTTAGTCCATTGCCTTAATTCAAGCAACCATGTATTAATGGTATGAGGACACTTACACTTACACTTAGGACACACAGTACTAGTAGTGATGTAACAATAACAGAGACTTGATTCCTAAAGGCTCACACATGACATTGCTAAGACTTTAGACATAATATTAGCCCTTGCCCCAACTACATGCCCCTAAATGGCCACTGGTAGTACTGTCCAATAATAACTTCAGTTAGGGCAACTACACCCAGGGAAGGGAGGATCAGCCTAAAGTATTTAACATATTGGGGTTCTATCATTTTGTCAGATGTTTAGTCTAAAGCCAGAAAAACTCTCAGCACACCTTATGGCAATGCACAAGAATGATAAGCATGCGTAATGTGTCTAGAACATTCTGTGGTATGACACATTAGATTTCATGTTTTGGCTCTTCGCTAAGCAACACAGTTAAGTCACTGACCTTTAATTCCAGTAAGACCAATCGTCCCAAGATGTCCAGCTTTTCCTGGATCTCCCGGTGGTCCACGTCCTCCTCGGTCAGCATCACTTCCAGGGTCTCCTCTATCACCCGTCAGGCCCATGGGCCCAGGGGACCCACGCTCCCCTTCATCGCCTGTTTTCCCCTTAGTACCTGTGGAGAAACGGGCATCAGCATGATGCATGTTGGACTTACAGGCGTATGTCACTGATGTAGTTATCTAATTCGAGACATGTGGAGGTTGTACTGTGTTGTGGTGTTTGGATTTGTGTGTTATGGCTGGATATTGAATAGTTATATTCAGCTATTTGCTCTGAAGGTACTGATAATTGAGGTTTGACATGTTCAATGATTTTGGGATTTGGATCATTCAAGAAGTGGTAAAGACAAGGATTATACATTTTACATTTTAAGAACAGGAGATTATACCAGTGTGCGGAGGCAGGAGGATTACCCTACAGTACTGTAGTGTAAGAAAGGACCATTCACTCTGAAAGGTCTAGACTTTTACTCTGTGATACATACTGATATAATCATTCTTTTTTTGGATTGAGAAATCTTTTCAAGACTAAGAAAAGATGATCCAGTGAAACTAAATTGCCTTATTCATTAGGTATATGTATTATTAGCATTACCTGGAAGTCCAAAGTCGCCTGGAGGTCCAGGGGGACCTACTTGACCAGGCACCCCAGGGTAGCCGAATGTTCCCGGTGGTCCGGAAGTTCCTATTTCTCCCTGTAAGCCGGCAGGACCTCTTTCACCTCTGATGCCAATCATCCCGGGCATGCCCATCATACCTGCCAAGATACCGCCCACAATTACACACTTCCTAGAGACCATTCTACAAAAGTGGTGCTTCAACAAGACCAACATCGGCCCATGGAAAGGTGAGGTTATTGTTTGAAATGAAGTGAAGAAGACCCAGACAGAAAGTCTCCCCCCCCACCACCACCAGTGCCCCCACTTACAGAGAGATTCTTACCTGGGTAGCCAACTTGGCCAGGATCTCCAGACTGACCTTTGATCCCTTGGTCTCCTGGTAAACCAGGATCTCCTGAGGGCCCAGGAGATCCTTCAAAAGCCTCACCGCCAGCCCCTTTAAGGCCAGGATCACCTGACGACCCTGGAAACCCAGGTACTCCAGCAGTTCCCTGAGAGCCTTTCGCGCCAGGATTGCCCAGGTCTCCACGAGGCCCAGTGAAACCTGGGGATTAGTGGGATGGCGCGCACATGAATTTAAGACAGGAAGCACTTCCATATACTTGGGCTTCACAGAAGAAAGCTTGCGCAGAATATAGCTGTGGCAATGCGCGCGAACGGTTAAACCTTCGTATCGTCAGCTCACCTGCTGGTCCTGGTGGACCTGGACCACCCGGGTGTCCCTGCTCTCCTTTATGTCCTACCACTCCTCTAGTTCCTGCAACCCCCCTAGGACCAGGCACTCCTACAATACACAGACATCCTCATGTTGATCTGAACGGGGCCATAAATATTTGCAAATGCTTATCGAGAAAGAAATATGAGAAAGTATATCCCTAGTTACAAAAACATTCCTGATTATGCGACTACATCATACGAAGCTACCTGGGAGCCCGTCCAGTCCGAGAGGTCCAGGGGGTCCCCTCTCTCCTGGTGGTCCAGGAACTACATCACAGTCCCCTGGAGAGAAATCAAATCCAAGAGCAGAGCGGTGCTAAGCAAATATACAGCCGAAACAAGGCGCAGTGGACATGTGGGCTGCCTGCGTTGCAAAAACCATAAACATATACACACAAACAAAAAAAGCCACATTCTGTCATGCTCAAAATCAGATTGGGCCCATTGCCAAGTTGTGGAGCAAAAGCACACTGTGTCTGTGAATCAAACCAAAATAAAACACGGAAAGAGGTTAATAATGCCAAAAGCTTCTTTAATGGTGATCAAAAAAGTGGTGGCAAAGAAATGAAGCATTATGAAAGAAAAGGAGTTCTTAAGAGGGAATTTGGCTCATCACCGATCCAGCTACCTGCTCCACTCCACTCGCCTCCGTCATCTCTTGGCCTACAGTCCCCTTTAAATGGCAAGCAAGATATGATGACAGACAGAAACAGATAATAATATAGTAGATACAGATAGACAGAAGAAATAGCACCTGACACCATTAATTGGTGGACTGTTACATGCAAACCTTTCAGTCATCACCATTTTAGTGAGCATTGGGAGACATTAGTTCACATTCCTCATGAACTCTGAAATTAGACTTTAAAAACGAGCAGCAAACCACTCAGGACTCAGCCATTCTGATAAGGACCCAACTAAGGACCATTAGTAAGATTTATATAAAAGAACATTTGAATGCCACCCTGTTTTGCACTATTTATGACAATGCATAACCTGAAGCAAAACGCAGCACTAGAGATTAACGGCTATGCTGAGTCCAGTTTTCTTTACAATGTCAAAAGCCTGAAATGTTTGCAGAAGGCATGACTTCAAAAGCAACGAAAATATTTGAATAAAGAAAACACAAGACAGAAACATGAGTCAATAAACAGAGAAGGCAGAGAAGATGAGATATAATTAAATAGGACTGGGAACTGGCACCCATCTCTGATCTGATTTACAAGGTCCTGATTTGATATTGAAGCTGTTTCAATTAAATCAAATTGTTTAAGAACATTTCACTTGGAACTTAATTTATGGCAGATTACAAAATGTTTGATGTTTAAAAGGTTGATAATGAAAGTGGGTGGGGGGCTCATTTAGCCAAAATGTATCCATATTAACTATGAAAACCTACATTTGGATTGACCAAACAAAGATTAATTAATCACAAAGTCTGTATGTTTAGATCTGCCTTAAAGTTTATATGCCACAGAAGGAGGGACGAGAAGACAGAGAGTGACTACCTGGGATTCCAGGCAGGCCTGGGTTTCCACTGTAACCGATTATCCCTGGATCACCAGGAGGACCCTTTACACCTTTGATCGCTGCGATCACTTGGCCAGGATCTCCAGGATACCCAGCCAATCCCGGCAGGCCGCGTCTGCCTGGGAAGCCCTTGTCCCCGGGCTCACCCACTGGCCCCGCCCCCTGCAAAAACAGCACCAGCATGAGAGCTGAGGCAGCAGCAGCTTTTCCATGACATACTTAATCTACTCACTGAATATTCATGAGATTGAGCACGCATCATAATGTAAAAGATGAAAATCATTGGCAAAATCACACTCACTCATGTCTGAACATGTTTAAATCTACATTTGGAAATATCATGCAAAAAGATAAGCCCTTATCATTAAGTAGATACAGTACATCCATAGCAATAATATGAATATTCATTGTTATTCATTGATATGAATTAAATGAATTAAAATAATGCCATTCACAGCAGTGCTGTGTGTTCACCCCATGAGCTGGTAATGAGGAACTTACAGGAAGCCCATACGCTCCAGGAACACCGCTGGCCCCACTGGGTCCAGGTCTGCCAGGATCTCCCTGTTCCCCTTGAATTCCTGAATCTCCTGAATCCCCTGATGCACCTGTTGAACACACACATACGCAAACACACATATGCAACCACGGTGAGAAAAGATAAGAAGATAAAGATATTGTTGTCATGGTGACCGGCGTCGGCCAGAGGAGGATGCGTTTTCCCCTGAGTCTTGGTTCCTCGCAAGGATTCTTCTTAGGGAGTTTTTCACTGTCACCCTTGGCTTTTTCATTGTAAGAGGGAGTGAGAGGGAGTGAGAGGGAGAGAGGAGTGAGAGGGTGTAAGATGGAGAGATAGGGGCTGTACGCAGAGTTGTATGATGGCACCTTTCTCTGTAACCTCTTTACTTTCTCCTTTACTTCCTTTAGGTCCAGGTGACCCCGCAGGTCCTGGAAAACCCTATAAACAAACAGTTAAAGATTTGTTATATTTACTGCCCATTTCAGCATTGAACATGGCGTATCTGCGTAATCCATGTTTATCTTAAATGTAAGGGTAGTTACTGACAGGCAGCCCAGTGGAGCCGGCTCGTCCGGGGTCACCCTGGTCACCTTGCTGACCCTGCTCCCCCTCCATGCCTAGGTCACCAGGAAGGCCTGCTTGGCCAGGGGATCCAGGTAGGGATATGACCTCTCTGCATTCACACAGACCACGATCACCTAGCCAGACACAAGTATGTGATCATTCACTGCTTGCTACACAACATACCACGCTGCATCTGAGCCAGGCTGAGTCTGAACCAGGAGGCACCATGGGATGCATTAGTGCTCTGGCAGCTGAGTCACCGTGACGGCTCAGATGATCCATCCACCGTACCTTTGGTACCTTTCGCTCCAGCGCTTCCTGGTCGCCCTCGCATCCCTTTAGGACCATCACATAGTTCTTCACCTGTGGCCAGACGGACCCACATCACCTCTCAGTTATGATAAGCCACGTTGGACACGCCAACACACACAACACACGAGCATGCGCTGGTGTTATTGCCTGGTGACAACAGCAGCGGCTGTCACACACTCACACGATCCCTTGGATCCAGGAGGCCCAGTTACTCCCTGTTGTCCATCGAATCCAGGAGGCCCTGGGACTGTGGCTGGAACCCCAGCAACTCCTTCTCCTCCTTTCTGCCCCTTCAGCCCCTTTGGCCCGAATGGACCAAACCAATCTGTTCGACAAAGGACAGTCTGCTGTGAGACGCCCGAGCCAGTCCTGATTAACATGGCGCTTGAATGGTGAGGTGTGATCAGGTCCGTTTATCCACCTCACGCACCTGTTTGCTGACCCTCAGCGCTGGATCCAGGGGGTCCCTGTGGTCCTTTAGGCCCTGGGGGGCCAAAAGTCCCCGGAGGTCCACGTTCCCCCACAGGGCCCGGACGGCCTACTGCAGGAACCAGAGAGAGCAGAGGAGAGAGGGACAGAAGCAATGTGCAAGGTTACAAGACCGAGGGGGAGAGAGACCGGGCGTCTGCAGACGAATCGTTTTCTAGTCTCCTGATGAATACCGAGACTTAATAAATATTTCATTTAACAGAATGAACATTTTTGCTTTGAGAAAAAGAATAAATTCCAATACCTTCCTCCCAGCCAGGCGTTGTGTAGATCAGCTCCCCGGGGTCTCCAGGTTCCCCCTATTGAATTATTCACATCAGTACCATGCAGTACAACAATGACATATAACTGTGCATAAGCAGTCAGCATTCATCAAGCACTGATTCACTGATTGTTGAATGAGTACCAAACAATCGAAGGTACCTTACGACTAGGTGGTGCTGGGAAACCTGGCAAACCAGCCTCTCCCTGTGAGGAGTGGTGGCGTGAGGGAGGGAGGGAGGAAGAGAGAGAGAGAGAGAGAGATGGTTAGGTACATCACCAGTTTGGATCAGATGTAGCCCCAACCCCTGGAAATGTCATACCTTAGGTCCTGGCCATCCATCTCTTCCTTGGTTTCCCTATTAGTAAAATTCAATTATTGCATTAAATTATAAACATAAATACATAAACATTACATAAATAAACATAAAGATTAGCATAAACATAAATAATAATGAGCGTATACCCGATTCCCTGGAAAACCCATAATTCCTGGTTCTCCTTTGGTGTTCAGATACCCCTGCAAATAATGCAAAAAATGGAAAACCATTACGTTAAATGATCAAAATGCCCTTAATTAAATCAAGGGGAAAATGAAGGATGATACGTTAAAATTGTAAGTAAACTACTTGATAAAGAACCTCTGCATATTTCTGATGGCCTATATGAAAGGTGCAGGGACAACAACAAATATAATTATTTCATGCATTAGCTAACAGAGGAAAGGGACTCAAGGAAAGGACACTACAATGGTACTCTATGACTAACAAAGGACACTACAATGGTACTCTATGACTAACAGAAAGGACACTACAATGGTACTCTATGACTAACAAAGGACACTACAATGGTTCTCTATGAGTAATAAAAAGGACACAACAATGGTACTCTATGACTAACAGAAAGGACACTACAATGGTACTCTATGACTAACAAAGGACACTACAATGGTACTCTATGAGTAACAAAAAGGACACTACAATGGTACTCTATGACTAACAGAAAGGACACTACAATGGTACTCTATGAGTAACAAAAAGGACACTACAATGGTCCTCTATGACTAAGACGGGAACGACCTACCCAGTCTCCTGCTTCGCCCTTCTGACCTCTCTCTCCTTTTTCGCCCTGTGGAGGGAAGCACAGACACGTGAGCTGCTGCTACTTTTATCCAACATTATCCAACATTTGGGAAATGTATGAAACATATTCATCTTATTTAATCTCTATAAACAACCTAGTCAATGAAAAACACTGACCTGAAGTTCAGATGGTTTTATGTGCTGCTCTGTTCCTGGAGGCCCAGGCTCTCCACCCTCCCCCTGGTGGTTAAAATAAATAGTGCAGCAGTGATGAGTTCAGAACGTTAAATATTTAATGTAAGATTAGAATCTGGGACTGGCTGGCAGACATAAAGGGGGCAGATATCGTCTTACTTGTTGTCCTTTTTCTCCTTTCAGGACCATAGGTGGATTGCCCTGTGTAGAGGTGGCAGATTAGCAAACAGTTGCCGTGACAATAAAAAGAGTTTGAGGAAAAGAGTTTGTGGTACTGCTTTTACCTTCGGTCCTCGGGGTCCAGGCAAACCCTTTAGACCCTGTGGTGGAATATAAGTTGAGGATGAGCATTATATATGATATATAAGAGACCTATGGTCACGAGCTTGGGGTGGTGACCGAAAGAATGAGTTTGCGAATACAAGCGGCTGAAATTAGTTCTCTCTGCAGGGTGTCTGGGCTCTCCATTAGAGATAAGGTGAGGAATACGGTCAACCGGGAGAGACTCGGAGTAGAGCCACTGCTCCTCCATGTAGAGAGGAGTTGAGCTAGTTGAGGTGGTTTGGGCATCTGGTCCAGATGCCCCGAGGACCTCCCTGGTGAGGCGCTCTGGGCATGTCCAACTGGGAGGACACCCCAGAGAGATTATATCCCCCCAGAAGAGCTGGAAGAGGTGGACAGGGAGAGGGAGACCTGGGCCTCTCCACGACCCGGACCCAGATAAACGGTTGAAAATGGATGGATGGAAGAGAGAATGACGGGATGAGTATGTAAGATATATAAGAGACAATGAAGGGGATGAGTATATAAGATATATAAGAGAATGACGGGTGAGTATATAAGATATATAAGAGAATGACAGGGGTGAGTATGTAAGATATATAAGAGACAATGAAGGGGATGAGTATGTAAGATATATAAGAGAATGACAGGGGTGAGTATGTAAGATATATAAGAGACAATGAAGGGGATGAGTATGTAAGATATATAAGAGAATGACAGGGGTGAGTATGTAAGATATATAAGAGACAATGAAGGGGATGAGTATGTAAGATATATAAGAGAATGACAGGGGTGAGTATGTAAGATATATAAGAGACAATGAAGGGGATGAGTATATAAGATATATAAGAGAATGACAGGGGTGAGTATATAAGATATATAAGAGAATGACAGGGGTGAGTATATAAGATATATAAGAGAATGACAGGGGTGAGTATATAAGATATGTAAGAGAATGACAGGGGTGAGTATATAAGATATATAAGAGAGGATGAGTAATAATACTTGCCTTAGGACCCTCAGGACCCATCCTTCCTGGATACCCTGACCTTCCAGGAGGACCCTTGTTGTAAGAAAAAGCCCAAAAGATGTATTAAAATTGAGCATAACATTAATACATATTAGAGGATTAGTATATTGAACTCACAGGGTCTCCTGTGTATCCTGGAAATCCTGGATCTCCCTGTATGTGGACAGAGGAGGGAGAAGCAGAAACGTGTAACATAAAGAGGACTGACGTACAGAGCAGAGAGGTGGTGAGGAACCGTGTGTAGCTCGTGTCTCTCTACGGACACAGCACACACAACATTGACTTGGAGCTGTTCATGCATAAAGCCTCACATGACTGTCTGATTCTGTCTCACCCGAAATCTCTCCATGTAAACCGATATGTCCAGGGGGTCCCCCTTCTCACCCTTCCTGCCTGGTGCACCCTGCAGAGACAGAGACAGAGAGGGAGAGGGAGAGAGAGAGACGCAAAGAGAGACAGAGACAAAGACAGAATTTGAGATACACATGCAGAGACAGCCATAAAGAGACAGAAAGAAAATTCATATTGCACAGTTGGGGTTTCATCAAGACAGACCAGGACACAGATCTTCCTCAGTTGTTCTCCGGTGAAGTGTAACGTGGTCTACTGCACACACCTGTGGTCCACGTCCGCCTTCGTAGCCGTGCACACCAGCCGTTCCGGCTTCTCCATGGGTCCCATTACAGCCATCGGCACCTGGCTTTCCTCTAGATCCTGGTTGCCCTGGGTGACCCTGTGTATGGGAGGAGAGGACAGAGAAGCTTCTCAGAAAACGGAACACACAAAGGGAAATCCATTTTTCTTTTCAAGCGTGCTACTTATTTGATGGTTAGAATTCGGCTACGTTACAATGTACTTTTGCTTTTGATTATAAACACACGCATTTGTGGATTAATGTCCTTTACAAACAAATTCCACTTACTGGAATGCCGTCTGCTCCCGAAAACCCAGGAACTCCTGTCATTCCCTAGAGAAAAGTCAGAGACGCCGAGATCAGGGCTTAATAAACCGCAAAAAAAATCATAGTTCATTGCGCTTCACTCAGTGTACTATTAGCGTACGCTAATATTTAGCAAACATGGCAAAGTTACTTACCACAGATCCTTTTGGGCCTGTGAACCCTGGCCCACCTGAGTCTCCCTTCTCTCCGTTATGGCCTTGCAGGCCGAGATCGCCTGGGCGTCCTGGGGGCCCTCTGGGGCCCTGGGGCCCGAGAGGACCTGGCTGACCCTGAAATGGAGAAAAAGAAGCAGATTGCACTAAGTAGAATCCTAGATTACCTCAGGTATTTGTGCTAAACATGAGCTTTAACAAATAAACATCCTGCTATGGTTCTGTGTCAGCTTCAGTAATCAATTCGACCTGCTGGCATGAGCAAATGACCAGATCCTGACAAAACCGTGGGGTGGATTTTTACTTACTTAACCTGAACTATCTATGTCTGTGAGATGCAGAGAGCATTGACTCACCTTATGGACATAAATAGGCTTAAAATAGCTTATATGACTTTATCCAGACTGCTTAGAGGACAAGGAGAAAAACGTTACAACACCACAAAAATGAAGCACGCTGCATTATTCTAAATTGTCATTCAGCACATGTTGAATATTCATGTTTCGTTTTTAGCCCATTGCTAAGGTTCCTCTCTGGGTTAAATTGACCATATGTGACCACGACCACTAGATGGCAATATCTTCACATCCATTATTCATGCTCTATGCCGCCATCTGCTGGAATGAAGACCACATTGCAAAATCGAAAATCTTGCAATTTTTGTTGGCCCAGGCACAGACTACTCTGCTTTGTTCACACTAGGAACCCCATTGACTGCAATGAGTGGAAATGTGAAGGTTTGTCAATGTAAACCTAACCCTCTGAAACTATAATACAGATATAATGAAGAACAAGATGTGTTTTTGCTACTTTTACAACATTCTGCCAAACATCATGAGCACAACTTGTACAGACATTATATAACCACATGAAAGCTTTAGATCTGCTGCACACATGCTGAGTGTCTCTCAGACTAGGTGGGGTATACGTGTGGGGTACAGGCGGGGCTCGGGTATATATGCTGAGACTTGCACTTGGCTGTGTGATGGGGCTGATGTAGAACCCTTTTATGATAAAGGGCAGAGATAGCATGGGACTCTGCTATCTCAAATACACACTTCAAACAGTGCCTGCCCCCTATGTCCTCCTACACACACACACACACACACACACACACACACACACACACAGACGCGGCTCAGCTGCTAGCTTCTTTTGACAATGGTAACAGGATGAATGCAGTGGAGTCCTCATGTGCAATGTGTGAGAAGCTTTCAGTCAATTTAAACACAAAAACCCTTCCCAAGCTTGAGATGTGTGGTTGATGTGGTGACCCATTTCAACAAAAACAGGTGTCCTACTCTCTTAAACAACGCAACATAATCCCTGTCTCATTCCTACTATATTCCTCTCCCAGAGTGTTTCTGAGGGCAGATTCCTCTCCCTGCTTACGCAAGAGCACGAGTGTGAACCGCAACATAAATCAGGACGTCGTTACAACCTCATTAGTCTTAATAATAATAATAAGAATAAGGCTCCGGCGAGCCAGGCAGGGTACTGTTCATTCATCCGTGAGCTCAGCTGTGAAAGGACTCACTGTCCTAGATCCACGTCTCTCCTTGTCCTGCTTCCTCCCAGCCTGACAGTGTCTCAGTGAACCTCTCCAGTGGGACAGGGCAGGGAGCAGATGGGTCACTCACCTCATGACATGAGAATCATGGGAAAGCGGACTGTCTTGGGGGCAGACCGAGGGCCAAGAAGGATCTGATGTTGAAGGCACTGGCGAGAGACAGTGAGATCTCCCTTCTGGATCTGAAGGTACAGATGCGACTGTAGTAGCTTGGGAGGTCAGGACCATCACACAAAGTCAATAATGACTGAAAAAGGAGGTGTTTTCAGTGACAAGGGCTGGGGCAACCGCGGTGGCCAAGAAGGGCAAAACAATTGTACATTTTAAGAAGCAAAATTGGAAAAGTACAAACAAACAAACTTATAAAATGTGTAACACTTTTACCAGTAGGCTACCGAAACAAATTTGCAAACGGTGAATCTGACGGAAAGGGGCGGGGCAACACACAGGAAGTGCTTGTTGCTGATCCTTGTGTCAATCACACTAGTGGAGTTTACGGTGGGGAGTTTTATGGAACTCATGCTTTTGTTTTTCTTGTGGGAAGTCTTTGGAATCTATGACTAGTCTATGACTAAAAGCTACAAACAGCTTCGTAAGGTAAACCTGCCAGCCAGTAGCCAACTTCCCCGCTGTGAAGCGATTAGCAATAAGCTAATGACACAGCGCATTGGAAACACCAACCTCTATTACGACAGCAAGCTTGCACAATACTGAAAACACATAATGTGAAGGTTACAAGGCAAGATCATGTGTTTATCATGTGTATCAAAAGTTACAACCCATGAGAACTATGCTATGCTACTCAATTTATAGCGCAATGGTAAATTCATTGACACAAAACCCAGCAAAAAGCACTTCCTGTGTGTCGTCCCGCCCCTTTCCGTCTGATTCGCCGTTTGTAAATTTGTTTTGGCAGCCTACTGGCAAAGGTGTTAAACATGTTGTAAATTTGTTCGCTTGTACTTTGTAATTTTGTTTCCTAAAATGTAAATTTGTTGCCTTCTTGCCCACCGTAGGCAACAGTCCCAGCACCAAGACTCAACCAGAGTAGCCGTTCAGTATAAACAATATGTGGATTCTTGGCAAAGAAGCATGCTGCCCTTAGGAGGTTCTGACCAGGAGGTCTGGACATTGCGCAAAACTCCTGCAGCTGTTCCTGGTGGGCTAACAGCCAGCACAGCCCAAGGCCAGCACAGAAACGCCCCAAATATGAGCCTTTTTCTAAGAGAAAAGGGGAAATAATATATTATAATAATTCCAAGATTCCATGTTCCCATGCAAACGTTTATGTTCTCAGATCTAGTCGTACAGTTTATGGACGACTGGCTCCAAGCCGCAGTGGGGACTTTCCAAGAAAGGACGCAACTTTAAATCAGATTCATATATTTATCCACAGAGGAACTGGCACAACAGTAATGGTGGAATGCAAACATGTTTTCAAAGTTAGAACAAACACCGGGGAGCCTATTACACACTGGGAATGCAGACTGCTAACAGCATTAGGAACAGCTTGCTCCTGCATTCAGTGTTCACGCCATTAGCATCATCTTACAGGTGCGTATATTACACGTCAGCATCAAAACCACAGATCTGAGTGTTAACGCAGTAGTGTTAGTGTTAATGCTACATACTGTAAGTGCAGCGTTGGGTCACAGCTTTGGGTGCTGGCAACACAGCTGGCTTGAATGCGGTCGGCCACCCAAACATACCACAGCGGCCACGTGTTATCAGACGACGCCCGCTGAGGGAGGAGGGAGGGACGGCTAACTTGTGCACAGCGACAGAGGGAGCTCAGGGTGGAGAGGTCAGAGTGGAGAGGTCAGAGAGGAGAGGTCAGCTCGTAAACAAATTTGCCTCTCTGGTAACTTTCATTATGCATAATGTGACCTTTAACCTTAAAGCTTTGGCAATGCAACATTGCTTTTGGCCAGTAACTGAGCATAGGCAAACACAGCAGCAGAGGACTGGGGTGGGGGGGCAGGTGAGCCGTTGTCCAACCAATGACCCCTGTCAGTTAGGTACCACACACAACAGTTGTTTTGTTTGTACGTTTTACACAGTACCACACAGGGCAACCCAAGCGTGGAGTTAATCGTATATATTTATATAAATGTGTCTGTGATCTTTCACCAGCACTGAACTTGAAAGGCTAACCGGATTATCCTAACCAGCCCTCACTCTTCTTTAATTGCTCTTCCTCCTCTTCTACCTTTCTCCTCTTCTCCCCCTCGTGTTCTCCTCACGATCTTGTGAAGACGCGCTGTGCTCGACAGAAGAAGAGGTCTTCCATCAACCATCGGCCGAAGAGAAGGGAAAGTCAGAGAGAAAGAGGACACGGAGAAAGGAGTGGCCAGCAGACGCTAATGTGGACGCGGACCTGCCCTGTGGTCCTGGGGTCAGCCAGAGGGTGAAGAACCCTCCCTACGGCACTTAGTGCCTCGAAAAAATGCAAACAAACCCCTTAAAGACCATATACTGCCCTGATGAGGAAACAGGTCATTAGTCAAACGGCAGCTGGTGAGAAGTCTTAAGCAGGAGGGAGCGTATTAGTGTGTGAAGGGGAAAATGTTTCAGACCTCTCTGCTCCAGAGTGGGGGTGCCTGCAGAGCCGGGTCATTTCCTGTTTCCTCTCAACCTTACGCCTTCCTTCGCCAGAAGGCCATCTAGGCCGTCTCTCCACCCCATCCACTTCTCTGCACCCCTCCACCCCCTCCACCTCTCTACACCCTCTCCCATATCAGCACGTTTCTTCCGCTGGATAACGGCTGTCTTTTCTGCACTCACCTTCTGAGCTGGGCTTAACGCAGACAGCCCTTCACTCTGACACAAAGGTTAAGCCCCACCTCGCCCCGTTTGCCCTGGGTTAAGCCCCACCTCACCCCGTTTGCCCTGGGTTAAGACCCACCTCACCCCGTTTGCCCTGGGTTAAGCCCCACCTCACCCCGTTTGCCCTGGGTTAAGCCCCACCTCACCCCGTTTGCCCTGGGTTAAGCCCCACCTCACCCCGTTTGCCCTGGGTTAAGCCCCACCTCACCCCGTTTGCCCTGGGTTAAGCCCCACCTCACCCCGTTTGCCCTGGGTTAAGCCCCACCTCACCCCGTTTGCCCTGGGTTAAGCCCCACCTCACCCTGTCTTCCCTGGCTGTGCAGGAAGCAGCTTCGCACTGCCAGGGGTTTTCTCACTTCTTCTTCCATTACATCATTCTCAAGGAATTTATCAACATGTAGACAGAGAGAGGCAGCCGGAGGCCGGGGCAGCGGTCCAGGAAGGGGCAGGCCACGTTGGCACGGCAACGCTACGGAGTGGCACAAAGCGGCCATCCTTCATCCTTCCGTCTGGACCAGACAAACAGCTGCACTGAGAACCACTGATGAGCACTGGAATCTGATATGATGTTTCACACCAGTGAAACACTCCATCTATAACTACAACCGGACATCAGGAAATACTGGTTACACACTGGTTACACACAAAGACACACACACACACCGAGGTGCACCACATCACACTTACAGCTACAAAATGGTTACTTTACAGTGATGACCTTGAGCATCAGATCCACAGCAAGAGACAAAGTAGCGCATCACCTGATGATGTCATTAAGCACATCACCTAATGATGTCATTAAGCATATCACCTAATGATGTCATTAAGCACATCACCATGTCATTAAGGCACTGAAGTGACTTTGTCAATGCGAGAGAACAGAAAAACTATGTGAGCAACACTAAAACTAATAATATATTTGTAATATTTTAATATTAGGAATATTATAATTTTAATATTGTAATATTAGGAATTGTAAAAAATACAACAGATTTATTATAATGGAACATGCTGGATCAATTTGGTTCACTTGGATTCAAGCAGAATTAATCCATCTCGGATGAGTTGACTGTGAACACTGTAGGCCACATCACTCCATAATAGATTATAACAGATGCAATGAGTCATCGTGCATTCTGTGTTGAGAGCAGGCTTTGCCATGGAATCCATGAAAATTCCAGCTTTTCCCTGCCACATGTGTGAGCGTAGTGCTTTGTTCCAGGGCGGAGATCCAAGCAGTAGTGCTGGGAGCCTCCGCATCGGGTTCTGTTAGTCATAAGCGGAGTGAAGACCTTGGGCAGGCCTGTGTGTTCTTCACACCCCCGACACAGCCCAAGAACAAAGTGTAATGTCCCAGAACAAACGTGGGAATCAGAGTGAGAGCATGCTTTGAGACAGAGCGAGACACAGAGAGAGAACATGCCTCGAGACTGAGAGACAGAGAGAGAGAACATGCCTTGAGACAGACGGAGACAGAGAGAGAGAACATGCCTCGAAACAGACGGAGACAGAGAGAGAGAACATGCCTTGAGACCGACGGAGACAGAGAGAGAGAACATGCCTCGAGACAGATGGAGCATACTTTGAGACAGAGGTAGACAGAGAGAGAGAGTATGCTTCGAGACAGAGGGAGACAGAGAGAGCATGCTTAGAGACAGATCATGCCTTGAGATTTCTCTGACATATGGAATTTTGATGATAAATGCAATGACAAGTGAAAACAACCTGCCCATACTATGATTACAACAGCTCTCATTTGTGAAAATGATCTCTGTATATGAACCAGTAAAAGAGGTGTTCCTGAATCAAAGAGTGAAAGACTCTGTTTGGATAGGATATGAAATCTAAACTATGACATTCTGCCCATTACTATAATTTGACTATTTCCATTATTTAACCAGTAGAGTATTTCACCAGACAGAGAGAGGGAGAGTTAGAGACAGAGTCACAGACTCACTGAGAGAAAAAGGTTACGTTCATATAAACAAACTCAAGACAATCCTTTGGCAAACCATTACTCATCTGGCATAAGTGTTTATAAAACTGCTGGGGAGCTCCACAGAAGACACAGAAGCATTATCTGACATTGTTGTCTAAAGGTCTGACATCAGCCTGAAAGTAGCTTGACCTGAGATGCCCTTTGCATTCTTAGTCAACGATGCCACTTGCCCAGGGCTGGAGGGGATATCATGGTGGACACGGTTGGAGGCTGGTGGTGTAAACCCCCCAGGGCTGGAGGGGATATCATGGTGGACAGGGTTGGAGGCTGGTGGTGTAAAACCCCCAGGGCTGGAGGGGATATCATGGTGGACATGGTTGGAGGCAGGGCTGGAGGGGATATCATGGTGAACACGGTTGGAGGCTGGTGGTGTAAACCCCCCAGGGCTGGAGGGGATATCATGGTGGACACGGTTGGAGGCTGGTGGTGTAAACCCCCCCAGGGCTGGAGGGATATCATGGTGGACAGGGTTGGAGGCTGGTGGTGTAAACCCCCCAGGGCTGGAGGGGATATCATGGTGGACACGGTTGGAGGCTGGTGGTGTAAACCCCCAGGGCTGGAGGGGATATCATGGTGGACACGGTTGGAGGCTGGTGGTGTAAACCCCCCAGGGCTGGAGGGGATATCATGGTGGACACGGTTGGAGGCTGGTGGTGTAGCCCCCCCCAGGGCTGGAGGGATATCATGGTGGACACGGTTGGAGGCTGGTGGTGTAAACCCCCCCAGGGCTGGAGGGGATATCATGGTGGACAGGGTTGGAGGCTGGTGGTGTAAACCCCCAGGGCTGGAGGGGATATCATGGTGGACAGGGTTGGAGGCTGGTGGTGTAAACCCCCCCCAGGGCTGGGGGATATCATGGTGGACACGGTTGGAGGCTGGTGGTGTAAACCCCCCAGGGCTGGAGGGGATATCATGGTGGACAGGGTTGGAGGCTGGTGGTGTAAACCCCCCAGGGCTGGAGGGGATATCATGGTGGACACGGTTGGAGGCTGGTGGTGTAAACCCCCCAGGGCTGGAGGGGATATCATGGTGGACAGGGTTGGAGGCTGGTGGTGTAAACCCCCCAGGGCTGGAGGGGATATCATGGTGGACACGGTTGGAGGCTGGTGGTGTAAACCCCCCCAGGGCTGGAGGGGATATCATGGTGGACACGGTTGGAGGCTGGTGGTGTAAACCCCCCAGGGCTGGAGGGGATATCATGGTGGACACGGTTGGAGGCTGGTGGTGTAAACCCCCTCATCTTCAACTGATTCAACAGTTTCCATACAGCAACCGGCTCACAGCTTTAAAGGGCTCACTGTGAGGGTTGTGTTAGCACCAAGCATAAACAGGCAAGAGTGTGACTTAGTGGTTGATGAAACAGTGGCTGTGTGTGTGTGTGTGTGTGTGGAATGAGGCAGCAGGTGTTCGGTGGCCGTTCACCCTCAGCTTGCCCTTAATGAGAACTGGTGCGGCGAGACGGTGATGAGACGATAGCGAGACGATGGCAAGAGCCGTGTCCTGCTCCGCTGGCTTTGTCTTTAAAAGGAAAACTCCGGCGTCGGCTGCTCAGGAGACGCGCCGGGTGCCAAGAAATGAAGCAACCCAGAAATGGAGTGCGAGAAAGCGATGGAGAGAGGGATGGAGAGAAGGATGGAGAGAGGGAGTGTGAGAAAGCGATGGAGAGAGGGATGGAGAGAGGAATGGAGAGAGGGATGGAGAAATGGAGTGTGAGGACTTCCAAAGTGTGTGAAGTAAGGGTGTGTGAAGAGAGAGTGTGTAAAGAGACAGTGTGTGTCCAGGCTAACATATGAGCACGCAGATAGAGACACACACGCGCGGACCCAAATACAGCCATATTTAATCCTGTATATACACAACCACCCACACACCCACACCCTCTGTGTACATGACCCACATACACACACATACACACTCATCTTCAATGCTGGTCAGGTCCATGCAGTTCCTAAAGCAGCTCAGAACAGCACTGGGTTTGCACAGCAGAGCAGTGGACCCTTGAGGCATGTTCTGATAGGTGATTACAAGCGCCCTTCATACAGCAGAAACACGGCACCTTCAGTTCTTCTAGCATGTTCTTTCTCTACAGACTGAAAGTAGCAAATAGTTTTATAGAACAAGCAGGAGTCAAACAGAAAGCACTGTCATGTAAAATACAGATTAAATCTCTAGTATAGGCACTTCATCTCCCATGGGCAGCATTAAAAAAAATTCCATAATGCAGAATTATGGGAAATGTGGGCAACGATGTGACCTCTGCATAAACAAACAAATGAACATTCTTGTGCTTTGAACCCGTGGGCGAGTGTTTTGATGCAGACGATGGGAAATGTCTGTTGGTCCAGCTTCAAACTGACTCTCGGTGGAGGGTTGGGGTCAGAGGTCAAGCCTGTGCATCCTGCCACAGGACGAAATCCTACCTGCTTCAATTTACATATAATCTATTTAGATGCACTCTGAAAAGAACAGGACCTGATATGGTAGTGGACTAGGATTCAAATGGCTTAGCTTCTTAAGAAAACGGATTTTAAATATCCGTTAGGGTATTCTTATGCATCTGCAAGGACCTGTGCATAAAGGGGCACCTGTACAGATCCTCGGTAAACACTGAATAAAGTGGAATCACACGGAATTGATGAAGGTCTTCCGTCCATGTGGGGCATATTTATAGCACGAAACACACCTGGAGGGCTCATGGACGTTTAACCTACACTCCCATTTGAGATCCTTTTATTTACTGCTGCTGCTTATAAACTTTCTGACTCTTGGGAAATGTGACAATCTTAAAGCATGTGTGTCTCTGGGGTCTCCCCCCCTCTGTGAAGCACCTAATGTCCCCCAGGCCTCCTGTTTTGTGCACTCACGCTATTCATTCCCATGTTGTGTTTACACTGCTGCAGCACAGTCATAAGAGACAGGAGAAGGGACTGTGGATCCAGCAACAGACCTCTCCTGGGAAAAAACAGGAAGCGTGTAACGGATGATGGGTGATGCATGGGCGTCTTCCTTCTGGGAAGATACATTCACATCTTCCTTCTTGTGTTCTCAGCAATCGCAGTGATTCCTAGTGATTCCTTTTTTAAAAACACTGTACTGAGTTTTTTTTTTTTTTTGAAAAACTCTCTACTGATAAATAAACTGAACCTGTAGCTCTCCTCTGTAAAGGAGCACACATGATTAGTCCTCAAAAAGCCCTGTTCACATCTTCACTCCATTCAAACACGTCCAAGCACACTAGTAAAAGTGGCACAGCGGTGTTGTAGTTCTCCTGGACCTAGATGATTCAGGCCAACATCTGCAGAGAGCAGAGAGGAGAACACAGAGGAACCCACAGCAGAAGCAGCTGGACATACATGCCAGATCAATAACAAAAAACAACATCTGGGTATGGGCATGACCCCTGACCTGGGTATGGGCACACCCACTGATCTAGGTATGGACACGCCCCCTGACCTGGGTATGGGCACGCCTACTGATCTAGGTATGGAAACACCCCCTGACCTGCGTATGGGCACGCCCCCTGATCTAGGTATTGACACGCCCCCTGACCTGGGTATGGGCACAGACCCTAATCTAGGAATCTGCTGAGACCTGCATCACAAGGGCTTGTTGCAGTGCGCTACAGTGCGAACACCTGTGAGTGATTTTCATTTGAGTGTAAGCATTTCCAAAAACAAGACCCAGCATTTGGGTTTCATTATTTTTCTGGAAGGCTGTCTCTCAAATCTCATTTTCTCATCAAAAGTCATTACCGGGCACTTTACAATCTTTGTATTTGTGTTTGTATATATCTGAGGCTATGCAAACTGTTTATACAATATACTTTGCCTGTTTTTTGTTGGTGGGTGATAAAGGGCACCCGAGCTTGGCAAGCTGAGCTCAGGACTCTCTCCTATTGGCCAGGTTACCAGACGGCACCAGACTGTCCAGCAGCAAAGTCAGGATGAAAAAAAGGAGTGCACAAATCTGGGACACAAGCGATCACAGTTGCCGTTAACCAAGCAGCCGAATACGGCCGTGCCAGGAAAACGTCTTCGAGATGCGCTGGATGCGGGCGCACGTGGGAAGGGGGGTTGTCCTGACAGAGTCCTGCTGCAGATCGTCTGTCAGCACAAGGCTGGCCTTTGTTGCTCGCACCGCGGGGCTGTCCTGCTCTGCGCGGGACACATCATCTACACTGTGAGCCAGTGTTTATGCTGCTGTGTAATATGTTTACACTTGGCCGTAATCATCCCAGGCTCATCATGCTTTATCAGCCAGCACACGTGGACGCGCACGTGTGCGCCAACGTGCCTTGTGGCAAGGATGACCCAGCCAGCTCGAGATGGACTGCCGGATGTGAATCAAAGGGTAATTATTTGAGGGAGAAACACAGATCACAGATGTCCTATGAAGAAAAGAAAAAACAAAAAAACGACCCCACACTGACGCACCAGGAAATCGGTGCAAACACATGTGAGTCTAATTGTGAGTTTGGATGTGTGCCTGTGTTTGTGTGAACAAACCCTCTTAACCTGGCACATGTGTATATGCCTATGTATGCATGTGTGCTTGACTGTGTGTGTGTGTGTGCATGTGTGTGCATGGGTGTGTGTGTGTGCGTGCATGTGTGTGTATCAGCATGTATATGGTGGAGGTCTGGTTTCAGGCCTGCAGTATCCCAGAGGTCTTTGGAGTCCGACACCTGTGTGGTTGCCTCAGAATTCAGGAATGAACTGTCTGAGGTCCAGTGCTGAGAACAGACAGGGCACAGCTGCCCAGGGAGTGCACACGATACCACAAGTCTGTAATGTCAGCATGAGAAATCGAGCTAATTAAGGCTTCCATTATCCCATTATCTCATATCCTAACTCCCAACGACTAACACTGTCTGTTGTAGTAAATTTTACACATGGGCCAAAAATCTAATTATCTTTATGGAAACAAGAGGTAATGCAATACATATTGCACCTGTGGGTAAAGTATGATTTAATAGTATACTGGAATCAGTCATAGAGCAATTTTAAGATTAAGATTAAATGTTCAATATACCTCAATGGCTCAGATATCAGATTATATTATTCTACAAGGATTACACATTATACTACAAGGTCCAGGAGCACTGCTTGGAATTCCAACAGGAACTTGATCACCTTCAGAGTTGCTCTGGGTGATCTCAGGATGCCTTCACAATCCAAGATCCACTACAAAGAAGAAGCAGTGTCCAGTTCCATCAGCCTGGACTGCTAGTGAGCAGAACAAGAGTCAGCCAGTCAGTCAGCCAGTAGTGAGGCGTAAGATCCATTTTTCTCACGAGCGAACACAACACTGACTCCTAGCCCAGCTGGGACTGGCATTCCAAAGTCTTTGCGCATTAGCAAGTCAACTGGCCAATCGGGACAGAGATCCACATGTGGGCGGATCAATGACTGATCTTTGCTACGCTTGCCACTGGAAATTGCACAGCCTTACATATGCGGACCATTCAGAGTGATAAATAAGATAAGACTCTGTGCACCATTAATCTGAACAAACCAGCTGTTACGGATTAAGAAGTGCATCACACAAAATAAAGATCAAGGAACAGATTAGCCAGTGCCATCAATCCTTCCTTGTGAAGATTTGTGTCTGTCAGAAGGTGGTTTCTCCATCATTGAGAACACCTGAATAAATGTGATTTGAGTGTAATTGGTTTAAGTCTGACCCCTGAGAGAACTGTGGGAATTTGATGGTGAACATATGGGTAAGACTGATGAACTGGTCATGTTCTCTACTCATCTGAGCCTCTGGATACTCCAGATGGTTAGGGTTATTTGATAGGCCTGCAGGATTGCCAGCTATACAAACATGTTTAATCCTGATCAACACACACAACTACAGCAATTCAGACCTTCAATATGAGGTCAAACCAGCGTGGGAGGACGCAACACAGATGAAAACTACAGAGCCAAACCCAAGTGGATGAGCTGTGTTAAACTACAGAGCCAAACCCAAGTGGATGAGCTGTGTTAAACTACAGAGCCAAACCCAAGTGGATGAGCTGTGTTAAACTACAGAGCCAAGCCCAAGTGGATGAGCTGTGTTAAACTACAGAGCCAAAACCAAGTGGATGAGCTGTGTTAAACTACAGAGCCAAACCCAAGTGGATGAGCTGTGTTAAACTACTGCTCACCTAAGTGAGTAAGAGTGTGTAAACTGAAATGTTAAACACTGGTATAACAGTGTTTGGAGAGGTTACAGAGGTTTCACCATGTATTCAAAGGGAACTAAATTGTAAGATGAAGTTTATAGAAGGCCACCATGTATCCCTGGATTAACTAATACATAAACTAATAACCCCCCACTATATAGGGTTTGGGACTGAAGTTATAAATGGGTTATTTGTTATGATGAATGGAAGGTTCATGTGGATACTGAATGGGTATTCAAGGCAGAGCGGAATTTCGTACATTCACCCCTCAGTTCCAGGATCATCGTCAAAATGTTGCCTCAGTGCAAGTTTCCAATTGCTCTGCACCCCAGATGTAACAGTAATCTTAATCTTAATCTTAATCCTGTTTCCCTGAAACACAGTGTTGTAAAATACTAAGTACTTCTAAGGACTAAAAGGACTGCTGGGTAATTTATAGCACTCGAGAGATCATCTGAGTAATGTTGTGCTTATTACAGTAACATATTTACCAGAACTCTGAATTTTAAAAGCTACTTGGAAAAGGTTGGGATAATAATATATCAAATGTGCATGTCCAAATGTTCACCTGAAGTTACTATTTTTAAAAAATGTTTGAAATATAATAAGATGGAGAGAGCGATGGTAACTCCACCTCCAGCATTCAGGTCCATGTGCCCCATTCCTTGAAATTCATTGAGAAATCATTCGTTTTCGAGCAACATGTTCAAAATGTTTTCATGCTAACCTAATTCAAACGAGAGCACTGGGTTCGTATGCATTCTAGAAGCAGAGCACTGAAGCAACACTGGCCTTTGACACTTAATTCTTCTGTTTACATGTTGTATCCTGAAGCAGTCATTAAGAATACAAGATAAAAGTCTCCCCTAACCCTGGGTCAACTGTCATCGGCCCAAGACCGAAAATTACAGCTGTTTGGAAGTCCTCAAACAATCATCTCCACAGGGGATTCAGGCTAACATCATCTGCATACAATGGCCCTCTTGTCCCTGCATGTCCAGTCCTCCAAAGAGATACTTCAGGGTCTGGCAAGGACCTTCAAAGATGCTTATGGCTGATTCTGGCACAAAATGAACATGGGGTGGGGAATCAGTCAGCTGAAGAAAGGAAAGCTTCTTTCACCCAAAGAATGAATATCAATATGAACTTTTAATTTGAAAATGTCATCCTATGATTCCTATAACTGAGCTGAGAAGAATGAGAAGAATACAATAGAGAGTAGAATGTAAATGATGTCCTTTACCTGAAATGTAGTGCGATTATAGATGGCAGATTTCCTACATATTAGATAAACCCAGTAATGGTATGAGACAGGGTAGACTCCTCTAGAGAGGAAGGGAATGAGGAATGTCGTACGTTTCTCAATTAGCTATTTAGGCATGCAACATGAGGAATTTGTGTCCTTTGAGGAGTTTTAACGAGCTTGCTTCTCCGATGTGCTTTAACGAGCTTGAGGTTTTGAAAAAAAAGCACCTCACATAGACACATGCTCCCCTTGTGTCAGATCCGACTGAACTCCAAGTCTGAACTCCAAGTAATTCCTAATTCCTAAAGACAAGATCAGTAACACTCAAACTCACCATTCAGCTCCAGATAGATCTTGGAGTGACTATAACAAGTTTGGACCGCCTTGTCCATAACGTGTCTCTGCTAACAGCTGATATACAGGCCTGTCTTTCCTAGCTTGTAGCTAAATGAGATAGGTGTCTGGTGTCTAGTGGCACACCGTGCTATGCTGATTCTAAACAGAATCCCTCCTTGGTGTGGTGTACAGAGTGGTCAGGCTTTTCATCCAGTAACCTAGATTTGACATCTGAAAGTATGTCTAATGCCAAAACTCTAACATATCAACGACATATGGTTGACATTCGTAAATATATTGACGTGTCTGGAAAACGTCAGGTACAATAGGAGGATATTCCACTCAAGCTAAAGGTTACACTGCACAGTGGTCTCCAGACAGGGCTGACGTAAACCCAGCCAAAAGGTGACGGGGCTCGGCCTGCAAGTTCAGCTTATCTTTCCCTTCGACACTCCAGACAGTTACATTCCAGTCAATCGCTACATCCTCTTCCAGAGAGTTACAGAACCTTGTGACATTCCATCGAGTTGAGGTCTGGAACGAACTCGCGACATATTTACCTGTAACACAGAAATAGCTGTGGTTATAAGTGGCTCTTGCCATGCGTGGGCCAAGACGAGGAGGGCGTGTGTTGTGTGCGTCTTCCAAACGAGATCTGATAATGCTCATTGTGCTGCACTTCCGCGTGTCACTTCCTGTTTCAGCTGCACGGACCACTGCAGCTTTTCCCACAGTGGATAACACCATAGATCTATCCTTTTCAAAACACAAAAGTACTCATTCGCAATGTCTGTTCTCTTCTCGACAGCAATCTGTTCTATTAGAGAAGGTCTCTCTCTTCCTCTCAACCACTGAGCATTTTGTGTTAAAACGTCTTTACTGATGGCCAGAATGCCCAGAAAAGAGATCATATCTCATCCAGTTTCTCAGGAGCAGCAGGAAGGGTCTGGGAGACCACAAAGCCCACTTCTCATCCCCAGTTAGACGTCTTCAGCTCAGGGGATCTGCATGAACGTCCTGCAAGTCTCCAGAAAACAAATGCGATGCTTTGTGAGTTCAGCTGCGCTAAACACGCTGAACAAAACACGTTGTACAAAACAAACTTGGAAAACGTCGGCCCATATGTGTTAACTGTAACACAATAAGGTCTGTTTGGAATGGCATAGATTTTGCCTGCCATGCTCACGCTCATGAGGTCGCAGTCAGGCAGGCAGACCTACTCCACATTCTTCTGTGTTGCCTTGTTTGCAGTAAGCTTCATTTCACAATTACTTTTCACTGCTGTGTCAACAAGTTTAAGTTCTTTGCTTTCTGGGAGTCTTGTGTGTTTGTTACCAGAGGCTTTGAATTCAGAGACATTAACGAATGTCAAGCTGATTAATGTTAATGTAATAGCCTCTGGTTGAACGACATCAGGCACGACAAACAGCTGTTAACAATACGTTAACTTTAACAGAACGGCAGAATAGAAGATATAGCTGGTAGGAAGCATGGTGTAATTCACAGCCACTACATCAAATCTGATCCTCATAGTATGCGGACCATAGCACACCATGTGCACTTACCCCACTTAAAAATCTATCATTCATATATTCTACAACACAGTACATACTACAACATAGTACATACTACAACATAGTATATACTACAACATTCAATACTACTACAGTATCAGTGCAGGATCATAGCAAGGACCAACCACCAACCTGACATGCATTAAATGAATCCTGTAATATGACACTAATATGAATCATAAATCATGATTCATAATACGGGTGGAGCACCCAAGAGGTTCCACCTCCCACTCCCATTTTGCACATTTAATGCATT
Source organism: Brachyhypopomus occidentalis (assembly GCA_020368025.1). Taxonomy (NCBI): domain Eukaryota; kingdom Metazoa; phylum Chordata; class Actinopteri; order Gymnotiformes; family Hypopomidae; genus Brachyhypopomus; species Brachyhypopomus occidentalis. The sequence goes on from JAGXOD010000005.1 coordinate 6,852,991, forward strand.
TACTGTCATTTGTCATGCTGTCCTATTTCATGCCATAAATGTGTGAATGTGTTTTTCATTTTGTTGAAATCAGTCTAGCTGTAAACACAGCTTACACTCCTTGGCACTCTGGTTGACTGTCCAGTCTGACACTGCAATGACTGCAAGTCACTCTTGTCGTTGTTAAGCCCAGACAGCTGAGGACCAGTGGGAAGTAGCTTTATGAAACGTGTCCAGACATCTGTGAGGCTCTATTTTCCCCTGACGACAATATTTATGGACAGATATACAACACCGGGGACAGGATGTGGACTTGGCTTGGCTGCAGGACGAGGGACACTACTCAAGTCTGGTAGATACATGAGAGAGGGTATACGCAAACAGTGGAAAAAACACGTGAACATGTGAGTCACATGTCTGTGGGGAGAGGCCGTCTCCAAGAAGGAAAATGAAGAACTCTGCTTTGCTTTGATTGGTCCACAACAGGAATATTTAGCACGTCTTTAAGGTGGATGGATACTACACCTTCACTCCGGATGACGCACTTAACACATCTTCAAGGTGGACGAACGGAGTGAAGTGCTATGGATATCAAAGAGCACAAGCATCTTCCTGCCCTCCGATGTCCTCATGATTACACTGCATTCTCACATCCATCCATCCATCCATCCATCCATGGATTCTGCATTCTCACACTTAATAAGATAAAGCAAAACACACACTTCCAGGTGACTATTCTGTAGTAAGACGGACTATGTCGCTGATCCTATGACTGCTGTAATAAATGCACCAGGGCGCTTCAGTGCAGAGTACTGAACAATCAGACCTTCGTTTCCTCTCTGCTACATTTCAAGAATACAGACAGGACTGAGCACTGGGCTGCTCTCGAGGCCCCTTGTATCTTGGTGTTTGCGTTGGCTCTCACTCAAGAGATTTTCCTGTCAACACGTCAAGTGAAAAGTCCCAGATATGAAACAAAAGGTCCCAGATATGAAGCGATATTTACTAATTCGATTATGACACTAAAGCACATAAGCAAAGCCTGGGCGTAAATGCTGTTCGACCTATCGGGGCTTCCTAAGAGAGACCAAAACATGTATTTGAATCAAGGCAGAACATTTTTGAGGTTAGAATGCATTTCACAGCCTGTCCGAGGTTATACTCAAGCCCTAGTGATGGAGCAGTTCACATTTAAACAATAGCCCCGCAGTGCAAAGTTGAAAATACCAGTTACATTACAGACTATCCAGCTGCTCACTGTTGAAAGCGAATTCACCATGGCAGCACGTGCTCTGATGCGAGACGTCCTGATCTTAGCGGCTATTAGTGGGGGGGAATTAGAGCCCTCGTCTCCTATTATTTCATTAAGGCATAGTGTTTAGTCTACTCCCACATGCTTGTTCTCACAACACTCCGCCAGCTCCTTCGAAACGACTCTCCATCTTTTTCGCATTTGAACTAATGAACTTCGTACATGCCAGAAACAGCTGGAAACATGGACATGTGTGTGAGACGGAGATCTTCACTGATCTGTGACCTGTGAGATGGACGTGCGTATGAGACAGAGATCTTCGCCGATCTGTGACCTGTGAGGCCACAACGTCCAGCCGGTGGATCTGACAGGGATCTTTCGATGGTTTTAAGATGTGCAACACATTATCAAGGTTCCAATTAAGGTCAAATGCATGTCAACAAATCCCAGCTAGCATGTGTTACGCTTTAAGCGGTCGCTGTTTGAACCTTGGCAGATACGTTTCCTGCTTTTGCTGTTTTTGTGGTACTGTAACGTTAGGTGTGTGACTCCTTGTCCTCTCTCTCAGTTTCACAGTGAGCACAGACGTCAGTAAGGGCAGACGGACAGATGGGTGGTAGGACCGGAGATAAGGGGCACAGACGGATACGCACACAGGGGCAGGAACACTTACCCTGGCTCCCTTCTCGGGGTAACACTGACACCCACCACTGCAGTCTCTCCCCCCACATGGCCCACTGGTCTTCTTGCCACCCTGGAAGGAAAGCATACACACAATCGTTAGCTCAGCAGCACTCAAACATGACACAGTCTCGCTCCACGCTACGACCAAACCAAGGCTGCTGTCTGGAACTGGTGTTGCATCCTGGAGATGCTGATTCGAGCTGGTACCAGAACTCCTGCTCAGTGCACATATGTGATCTATTTAACAGCTGTGGACATTTGGGTTCTGTTCCAGAACCCTTCTCAGATGTTTTATATTGCTGGTGTAATTAAATGTTGCTTTTAACCAACAGGAAATCGTAGCTCCCTCTGAAATACAACATCTAGTTGAAATGCCTTTCCCCCATAAATGCTGTGGGGGTGTTATGTAAGTATATTTTCTTTTACTTTACATTTGGTAACAGAATCGCAATCATTTTTCTATCTACTGCATTAAACAATTATGTACTTCATTTGGTACCATCTCTGCAACATAAAAAGGTCTGCATTGACTTTAAATCAGTGAATATTCAGCCATGTAAATGCTTCTCAGTGAATATTAATGAGCAAAAAGATCAATTATAATAGACGAATTATAATAGAACGGGCGAATATTATTGAATTAACTTCTTTGTAAGAGGAACTGTGTCTTGGGAGCTTCGTTTTTATGACACGACACTGACTCTACCTACACACTGGTCTACACACTGGTGGACACACTGGTCTACACACTGGTCTACACACTGGTCTACACACTGGTGTGCTGAAGCTCTCGACACGCCTCTCGCGTCTCTGTTAAGGACAAGTAGAAAACTGGTGGCTTTTTTCCTGGCAGCGCATGTCCATGGAAGCAAACAGAGAGAATTCTGTCTCCTCACTTTGATTGTGGATGTAAAATGCACAAAGACCACATTGAGCTGTCTGGCCTATACCACAAAGAGTTCCATTTGAACACTCTTTCTTGATTCTTTAACTCTGGAGCACAACACATATTTAAGTGTTAAGGAATGCAGAGAACCCCATCTCTTTCTTTCGAACTTCTCGAACTGTCAGATTTAAATATGCGGCAGAATTAGACAGTGCTGAATCTATTCACCCTACTGAAGGGTGGCCCACGGGCCCAGCAAAGGCGATGTCCACCCCAGGCTTGTCCTGTGAGCTGAACGCAGTTATCCAGACTCACCATAACAGCGTGGGCCCTGAGAGGTCGCATGTGTGCGGTTGTAATTTCGCAAAACAAAAACAAAACGAGTGTCAGTGGCTCCAGGGGGATGTCAGGCATTGTTCTGTTAGGCAGGAAAGACGGACGACTAAGCGGCAGCACGAAAGCTCCACGATGCTCAACCCCGAACAATGAGAGCAGGCGTGGCGAGGCGTGCCCTGCAGCCCAGCAGATGATGATTACTGCAGATGAGGAGAAAGGTATTGTGCTCGGCCCTGTAACCGTCCTGCCACCCCGTCCCGTCACCTTTCCCACCACTCCTACCGTGATGTTTTTCCATACCACGGACAATGAACATCTGATTAAGGCTGATTACCGTTAACCTTGTCCGAGTAACGCGCGGCTGCTGGGATAAGCACATGCGCTCGTGCGCTGCCTTTTACGGGTTACGGGACGCTATCCCGCTGCCTCGCACACACAGCGTAGACGGGACAGAGAGGCTATTTTGGACTCTCATATCTGTTGAATTGTCAGGTGTGAAAAACTCAAAGAGTAGTGGGCACAATGACAAAACTCTTCTTGCATACCAAACTGGTAAGGTGGCTCTCTAAACATGGGCTGGAGGGGGAAAGGCGGGACCGGGCTGTGGGGTAAACGCAGCGGGGTAAACGCAGCGGGGTAAATGCTGATTGCTAGCTGATGGCTAGCCTAAACCCTCAGTGCTTGGTGGTGCACCGCGTGCCATTGGCCACAGCAGCCTGTGAGCTGAAGATCCAGAGACCAGATCCAGAGACCAGGTCCAGAGACCAGATCCAGAGACCAGATCCAGAGACCAGGTCCAGAGACCAGATCCAGAGACCAGGTCCAGAGTCTTCCAGTTGCAAGATCTCTAACGGCTCAGGATTCGCCACCAGAGGAAAAATAACAAAGCCTCTGAGGTTTATTAGACACGTTTCTAACCAAAAAAAGTAAAAATGACATGAAACAGAAGTATAAACTAGTTAGTGAGCAACAGTCTGGCTATGAACAAAAATCAAACAAGGGCAACTTGTTTTTTTTAAAAAAAGGACCCATTGCTTTGTCCAAGGACATTCCCATTTCATAAACAACGAACTCTTTAGCTTCAGCTGTGTTTAGCTCTTGGGTAAACCAAGCTGTCTCTCCAGCCTGGCATCGGACATAGTTCAGCCAGGCACGTGTCACGAGGAATAACCAATTTCACCGGGCGCTAGGCCTGCTTAGACAAGATGACAAGATCTAGACCTGCAAGGAGCATATAAAGTCTTGTCAACAGCATTTGTTTGTAGAAAAACTGCAAACATAATGAATTATGTATGGTGTAATTGGAAGGCCATTAACTAGATAATAAAGTGAACAGAATTATTATCATTTACACTGTGCACCACTTCTGCCCAGTTCTGGTTCTGCGTTTACACTGGTGTCTCTAAGGCAGCACTGGATTGTTTTCATGCAAAGAGTAGAGAAGTCAACGGTCGTTATTCGGAGATTCACAACCCCCCCAACTAAACATAGGAAATCCCCTACTTCATCTCACAACTTGCACAGGGATAGCCTGCTGACATTTGTGTGTATGACAAGTGTCAACAATTTATTGCTCTTGACATTAGAAATAAAAAAAAAAACACTATTAATAGTGGTGAGGGGAGTCATTTCAGTCCCACAGCAGTGTGCAGGAACAGTAAGAGAACCTGACGAGTTCGTGCAGAAGATCTTCCAACCGCTGTTTTATTTGGGGAGTGGATGGCAGTCTTTTCTGATTAGTGAGGACGGAGTCAGCGGTCTGTGACACGTTTTTCTCAGACTGCGAGAGAGACACGGGTCTCTCTACCCCACCAGTCCGATACCAGTCTTCCCAGTGTGCCTCTAACTGCTGCACGCACCTCACGCAGGCCCGACAGCACCGCCCTGCCTTCGGCCCTGACTTATGTCAGAGGCACTCGTGGGGGAGCTTATGGGGAAGAAGGCTGTTTATGGAGGTGATTCACTGGTTTTCTTAATGGTCCTTGGCAGCCTGGATGTTTGAATGGGACGGACCAACCCCTCACACATCTGTCTGCTGGCCTCTCAGCATGGTTCTAACACCCGTGGTTTCGACACCCGTGTTTCTGAGAAGAAGCTGCTGAGTCATTCTGGGCACAATCCCATTCTCCATCCCTTTCAGCTGCGCTATCAAAGTGCGTCGCTACGCAGCCTGATGCAAACATGTACCAGGTGGTATACGGTGTGATGTCAAACGCAACAGGGAACGCATATACTACAACCCACAGTCCCAGGTGCTCAGACTGCATGGATCTCTATAAGAAAGTCTGTATGGGGCTGTGCTTGCTCCAGTTCTAATGGGCTGGCGAGTGGCTTTAGTGCCGGACCCTCTGGTCTATGTTTACTCGGCTTAGCTAGATGACACAGTGATGACTTATTGAAGTGATTCCAAGGTCTGCATGTTTACATAGCTCAGGGGGCATACCATGAGATGCCTTATCTTCTCTGTACTGCTCAAGATCGGGACGTTCAGATAGAGAGGAAACTACGCCCATGTGTGGATGTGACTGTCAGTCCTGTGGCTACACGGCGCTGCAGTCGTTACCTTCACCGCTACACCGCAGTCATAACTATAAGTGGCTAACCGCTAACTCATAAAACCAGACGTTCGCTCTGTGTTCTCTCGGTCCCCAGCGTGAAGGTTCACACAGCCCAGACGACAGGTGTCTGGCATGGACGGAGCTCCAGACGCTGGGAGTCCCTTCCACCGCTGGACGGATTACCCACGCTGCCTCTGTGTGCAGTGAAGCTTTTCCCTGAGCCACAGGTGTGGGATAAAACTGTGGAAGACAAAAGTCATTCCAGGAGATATTTGCCCTGGGCTTTGATGCCATGTGACGTGAATGAACTGGTCAAAGACAAGGCGAGCCACAGTAGGCCGAGGCACACGATGATTTTCGCTGGTCAACACGAGCCCTGTGCAAGTCTCTGGGACAATACACAGTAGTGGTGAGAACACAGGGGTGCCTCATGACCTCATCATGGGGAGAGGGACTTCCTGAGGAATTCAGGACGCTGCTAACTGCTACCAAACATGTACACGCCACTGGTTTTAGGACATTTTGACACACATTCCAAGCATTCTCCTCTGGTACTCTCTGTACTTTCTGAATGATCTGCTGCTCTGTGTCACCATCTGCTAAAAACAATATGAAATCTTTGTAAATATAAAAACAGGAAGTCAAGCAGTCACTCCGTATCCCGGGAAGCCAAGAAAGTATTTAAGCAATTTGAAGTAAGCAGGATGATACAGAGGACAGGCTTGAATTTTGTCCGTTCATGACATTAAATTCGCACACTTGTTTGGAACTGTTCTGGAACATTTGAGCTACTGCCAGTTCATATGCCCTTTAATGCCACTAGCAAACAACTCGTTTAGATTGTGATGAAGCTACTTTTTACTCTGGTGTCAAATGACCTGGCTCACTCAAAGCTTTTTGAACTCTGACATCCTGCCCCTTTGCCTGATCACCTTTGACCTCGACTGTGATTCTATCTGAGCCAGGCGCTGACCCCTGCTAAGTGTCAAAGGGTAAAACTGATAGAAGAGCAACCGGACAAGGGTCCTCCTCATGTTCAAAACCGTCCAGACCCGGGGATCTCACCAAATGTAACTTCAAAGAGGCTTTCATGGTGAAGCGACTGTTGTTTTTAGCTCAGATGTAAATGTCATCATCAACTAACATCAATGGTACAAATTAAAAGTCACATTCGCATGGAATATAGCTGATATAGCTTTTTCATCATTATCATTATACAACAAAAGGCAGCTCTTGGACAGGAAGCTGCAGGAATATTGTCGTTTGTGCTGAATAGTGGCCTAAAGACTATATGTGCCACCAAATGTAAGTAAAGGACTGTAAGCCCTCTGAACACACGGGAGGTGTCAGTTTAGTTCAGCAACTTATCAAAACACTTCCTCCCCAGAACAACATATCTTTGTTTCCAGCCTACAAAACTGGGTATGATATCAACACTAGAACTGCTCGAAGCCCCATCCCGATTTCCTTAGCAGTGCATCATGATGTACCGTCTCCCTCTTGATCTCTGAATGATGTTCATCCACCCTGCTCTCCACCCAACTCCACCCCCACCCGGAGTGCTGCTGGGTGGCCCAGTGACTGGTGTTGGTCCTGTTCTGTGGACGGCAGCCTGGCAGGGTGCAGGGGCGGATGGAGATGCACAATCTGCAGATTATCTGAACTTTTAATGAGAAGTATGAGGAAGGAATGTGACCTGTGTGCATTTGTGTGTGTGTGTGTGTGTGTGTGTATTTCTCAACATTTCACTTTCTGCAGACACACAGCTGGGCGTGTGCTGGTACGTGATCACGTGTGGTGGGAAACATTGACATAAACTATACTGCTCCTAAAATGAGATCTGGTCTTTGCATGAGTCTAACCACTACCCATGCCTGTGCATGAGTCTAACCACTACCCATGCCTGTGCATGAGCCTAACCACTACCCATGCCTGTGCATGAGTCTAACCACTACCCATGCCTGTGCATGAGTCTAACCACTACCCATGCCTGTGCATGAGTCTAACCACTACCCATGCCTGTGCATGAGTCTAACCACTACTCATGCCTGTGCATGAGTCTAACCACTACCCATGCCTGTGCATGAGTCTAACCACTACCCATGCCTGTGCATGAGTCTAACCACTACCCATGTCTGCATAGCAGTTGTTTTGCCGTGCTTCAATGCTTAAGATCACAGCAATTGGAACTGAGTACTCAGATCTCTAAAATAGGGTCCTGTTCTTACAAGGAGCAGCAACCCTGCTGAATTTCTCCCCTGTTTATCTGTCTGGTTGATTATAGACCAATGCAATAAAAGAAAACGAAGAATGTTTTGTGTGGTGCTAACTGTGATTTAGATGAAGATCAGATCATATTTAAGAGCCATTCATGCACAAATCCAGATAATTCCAAAGGCTTCCAAAGTGTAAGAGCGCTCTGTACGGATATGGAGCAAACGCGTGATAAGATTCTTACAGATACAAGCCTAACCCTATCCCTAACCATAGTAAAAAACCCAACACCAAACTCAACACCCTTTTGTTTTGAGTGTCTATTTAATGCTTTCAACCTTCAACGAACTCACAGGCAAAGACACCTACTGATTTAAAAGCAACTAATTCAGAAATACGTCCTTACGACACACAATGTTAATATACCCCAGCGAGCAAAGCTCATTTATCAGCAGCTCAAAAGGTCCCACAGACCAAGAAGTCCAAGGGGGACAATGAGAGGGAGGTAAGGGCTCAGGGCTGTCCTTGTTGGGAGAGAAGTGGGTCTAAATGACCCCTATGAGAACACTGAGCAACGTGGTGATCACACAGCTAAAAGGGCCGGCAGGGAGATGTTATGGCTGGCATGAGCCGCCCTTCCTTGCCAGAGGGTTTCGTTGCACCTCCAAGTGCAAGGACAGACGTACGGGGTCCGGGGGGGTCCGGGGGGCCCCGGGGACGCACGTGCTGAAGCACAAAGGCGCGGGACGCACCCACGTGCTTTGGGCTCCGCAGGTCTCTGCTCAGAGAGCAGTAGCGTGCCAGCAGGACTGTCCCGCAGACGTCAGGCGCTTCATCCTCAGTGCGGGATATAAATATTTACTTTGAGTTGCCCTGCTAGACGACAGGGGAATGCTCAGATACCATGTTTCCTTCTCTGCAAATATTGACCATTATTTTCCAGGGGCCTCTGACCATTACTATTATTATTTAAATATGAATTGTATCAATAGTACAATAATATTAATATAAACAGTATGAATATTATAATATTATTAATATATATAATAAATATTTGCAAGAATATTTACAAAATAATTACAAATAAATCTAAATCTACAAAAAAGTATATGTTCATGTATAGTATAAGGCATAATGATTTAAATAAACCCAATGTTATTAGATATATATTTTAGAAATATACAAGATAAATAATTTAAGATTAGTTCATATAAGCTGCCATATTGCCCTCACACACACACTCGCGCATTCATACATGCAAATGAAAATATTTTTCTTGGCTATGGTTGTGCTATTTCAACATATCTTGTAACAACAGTAGATCTCCTCCATTAAACAGGCTCATTATTAAGATAAAGTGAATTCCACAGGGTTTTCTGTCAGCATCTCCTGGACACCATATTAGGCTTTCGATTCTCCTCCAGTTTCCCAGCTGTCTTCACTGTAGCTGCTGTTCAGCAGCATGCACTTCCTGTGCCACTGCCACTCATTTCCTGTTGACCTCTGAAACCTCCACTGCTCCTGACTTACTTCTTATCCTGTCTAAACATGGCAGGGCCAGTGTCAGAGCAGCAGTAGCTCAACATCAGACAGCACCGAGCATGGAAGGTAAATTCCTGCAGGCACCGCCTGTGCAAAAAGGGGTCTTTATGTTTTACATAGGCAGAGAGAGAGAGAAAGAGATGGAGAGAGAGAGAGGGAGACAGAGAGAGAGAGGGAGTGAGTGAGAGAAAGAGAGAGAGAGAGAGATGGAGAGAGAGAGAGGGAGACAGAGAGAGAGAGGGAGTGAGTGAGAGAAAGAGAGAGAGAGAGATGGAGAGAGAGAGAGAGAGAGAGAGAGAGGAGATGGGAGAGAGAGAGGCAGTGAGTAAGAGAGAGAGAGGGAGACAGAGTGAGAGACAGAGGGAGAGAGGGAGTGAGTGAGAGAGACAGAGAGAGAGAGAGGGAGTGAGTGAGAAAGAGAGAGAGAGAGAGTGAGTGAGAGAGAGAGAGAGAGAGAGAGAGGTGTTTAGGAAAGGATATTCCTCTAGCCCTTTCCTGTGCGCAGCTGTAGGTCTGTATGCAGGAAGTGCTTCTTCCACTAGCAGCTCCCTTGGGAAGGTTCTGGAAACCTTCCCCTTTTCCATCTCTCCAGCCTGGGAACTCCCCAAGCAGCATGTGTGTAAGCGTGGGTTGCGAAGAGAGCACAAACAATGACAAAACAGGTGGGTTACGGACAAAAGCGCGTCATCCTTGGACGTGATGGCACGGAAAAATCACGAATTCCTCTGAGCATATTAGATTAGGAACGTCCGTTGGGACGACTCGGCACGTATTCTGCTACATGAATGCGGAAGCTAATGTCATGCCCAGAAAAGCCCGGCCCAACAGTCAGAACCAAAGAGGCACAAGAAGAAGAGCTCACAGTGTTCCAGACTAACGTTCTGTCAGTAGCACCATGGCAACAGCACAGGATCAAGCTCCCTGAGTGTCCGAACACAGTGGGACCTCTCCGCACTAAATCAGCTCTTGCTCAAGAAAAACTAGACTTCACTTCCCAGGCCCACAGTTGTAATCAGCCCTTCCTGCTCTTGACATTGCTAAATGACGCAGGAGACGTGTGCTAGTGAACTACCTGTTTCCATAAGACATAAACAATTCCAAAACACCACCACCTCTCTCTGAGTTCACTGCAATCTGATTTTGATACCCATAAAAAATGTTTCTTGTTAATTTAACCCGCCGGTCAGCAGTAAACAGTTCTGAACATCTGAATTTGGTCACCCTGCCTTTTGTCTTCTGTGAGGGAGTTCAGACAAAGCCACAGAGGAAATGAATTATTTAGGCATCTCTTTCTAGGAACTGAAGGACAAGCGAAGATAGGGTGCATCTGGGGAGGCGGACAGAGAGGACAGGCCTGGTATTTCTCTGGAAAAACTGAAGCTGCAGATAGGACCTGCTAAGCAATACGATCAGGAAGACGCACAGACTGCTGAAATGGTAGGTGGAGACACTTTACATGGGGGTGATACTGTATATGGTAAAGAGAGTGTATATTCCTGTAACATCAGTCTGTGAGTGAGCTGGAAGCTTGTGCCTATACATGAGCATGTGCGCTTTCTGCAGTGTGACTACGATCTTTGGGGTCCTAATGGAAGAAGAATATGAGCACATGTAAATGATGGAATGTGCTTGTTTACTTGATGTTCTGTGTGTCATTTACGTCAATGTTCTTAAGGTTTGTCACGCCATCCTTGACCAAGCTGTGTACGTTTACAGAACGTAGGTAACGAGTTGGGTTAGGTACTCACTCGGGTGGAGTTAGGGTGGGGTACACACTCAGGTGGAGTTAGATTGGGATACTTATTCAGGTGGAGTTAGGGTAGGGCACTCATATGGTGTTAGGGTGTGGTATACACTCAGGTGGAGTTAGGGTAGGGTACAGAGTCAGGTGGAGTTAGGGTGGGGTACTCAGTCAGGTGGAGTTAGGGTGGAGTATAGAGTTAGGTGGAGTTAGGGTGGGGTACTGAGTCAGGTGGAGTTAGGGTGGGGTACTGAGTCAGTTGGAGTGCTCAGGTGGAGTTAGCTGTCTTCTGAAGTAAGTATCCTGAAGTTTGCATTTTTCTTTTCACCTTTGAGCTGTTGTGCCTGAATGTACCTGTCCTCACAGCTACAACCATTACACCACAGAACACATCCACAGTGTCCTCTAACATTTACCCAGATGTTTACGCTGTTTGGATAACCTATTTGGACATTATCTATTTGGAAATATACCTCATATTTAGTATTTGCAAAACAGGAAATTTCCTGAGATCCATTATGATGTGACATGCATATTTTGATCAAAAATTTTTATATATATTAATGGAACTAACTTCATAGTTTAGAGTCTTTTAGAGTTCAAAATAACAAATATTTGAAAGGTCCATTTAAAAACCATTAGTCCACTTGTCCACCACATATGAGACACATGATGAATTAGAGGGCCATAAGTAAAAGCAGGGTGAAGTAGAACAGGTTTAGGCTGGCTGCTGAGGAATATCGTAAAGTTAAAGGATCTGTCGGTGAATTATTGGTGTGTAGTGTAAACTCCCGTGGAAGGGCCCCACCTGATATTATATGGGTCCCCGTCTGATATGGACGCCAGTGCTACTGATTTCCCTGCTCTCTCCCGGTCCTTACGACATTGTGTGTGTGTGTGTGTGTGTGTGTTCATGCAAAGACCCATTCTGTTTTTGTGTGCTAAGTGTGAATGATATAAACCATTTAGGAAAACACGCTTAAACAGAAAAAAGGCCCCTGGACCTCAGAGGGTTAATTTCCATTCTGCATAGTGTATATGTACACTGTGCATGTCAGAATCAGCCCAACTTGTTCACCTTTGTGTTCAATCTATATGGCCAGGGCTGTGAATGTTCCAATCGTGTTTTAGTGACTTCTCTCTCTGCAGTCAGTATACCAATGCTTTACCACAGTACAGTATCATTTAAGCAGCGACCTAACTGTCTGTAACCTTCACCTTTCAACTGATTATCCTATTTTTACGTTCGAAATATGGGAAGATGTCTTTTGGATACAATTTTAGAGATAACTGTGAAAGGCTTGGGTCATATGGTAACACTGGAGGTCCTTGGAATAGATAGACAAATTGAAACAATTCTACCCTGAATGTGTTATACAGCTTTGTAACTATAATGACAACATTACAGTTGTTAAAATGAAGCTAAAATGGAGTGAGAGAGAGAGGGAGAAAATATAATAAAAGGCCAGTGAGATGACAGTGAACACAGTGAAAGAAGGAGGTGGATGTGAGGAACACCAGAACAGATCTGGGCCTCACGCAGCACAGAAGGCCACATGTTCTCACACAGAGACCCTGAAGCAGGTCACATCTCATCTGCTACACAAGGGATCACGGGGCCACGATGAAAGGGAGGCGTGGATGAGGCACAGCTATCTGCAGAATCAGACCGTGACGTCTTTTCTCAGAGCCCCGTGTCCCGGGACTGGGGGTTCCTGTGCTTGCATATCACAAAGGTCTGCTTTGCTTCCGAGCCAGAACATACTGAAGCCATCACTGAGACTAAACTGATAAACAACAGCTAACAGCTCAACGTAATGTGTTGCTGGCCCTAAAACTGAGCGTAGAAAATCGCTAACAGCAAACATGTGAGCCGAGCCACCATGTTACATGAGGTGCTGGGCGACGGTCATGAACACTGGCCCACTTTTCATGGTCTTTCCCCCAAGGTCGCAATGGTGAAGCGTCGGCGGACCACGTGTGGCAACGACCAGCTCAGTATCACGGCAACTACCCTGACCCTGCCTACTTAAACAGCTATGAGCTGTGAGGTGTGTAACTGAGTGCATATTGACACTCCATTAACAGAAACCCAAAGGTTCAGTGAGAGGATACCTCGGCACACCTACGTGTGACGGACATGTGCATGTGTGTAACGTCACTGAGGGTGTGTGTCAGGCATGGGTTGGTATCAAATCATGCATCAGTACATGACAACACAAGGTGTCGTGCTAATCCTGGCAAAAAACGTTTTCGAACCCTAGCCTTCTCTGAGCCTTGAGGTATATGTGTTTAAAATGAAAAAAAAAATAATGCATTGCTTGGAGGTAGATTAAAGCAGGTAATATATCTTTAATTAACCTGATATTTTGTCTGCAAGTTAGGCGTAGTTTACGATGTTGATTTGGAGCTGTGAACATTTGTGGGAAAACACTGCATGAGGGCTTCTCCATGGGGAACTGATCAGATAAGGGCCGTGGAGGCTGGGGTGCGTTTGGCATGTCCTCACTTCCTGTTCCTGTGTTTTTCGACGAGATGATCTGGTGAATTCATTAGCTTACTGCTCACTGGCCTATTTTAAAATAAGGAAGTGTTTGACTCTCCTGAGAGAGAAAGAGAGAGAAGGAAAGAGACAGAGATTGAGTGAGTGAGAAAGAGAGAGAGAGAGAGAGAAGCAGCAGAAAAAGGACAGACCACAGAATATGCAAAAGGGCAGAGGACAACATGAATATGCAAAACTAATATGTAAATCTTCTTCTGTTTAAACAGAATATTCCATTCCATTCTAGCTCCTGTGTTACCATGTTATAAAAAAGATCATGCACGTTTTAGAATCTTTATGTAAATGTGCAAGATAAATTGATCTCCCCAGTAAGTGTCCAGTACCTGCTACAAGTACATTTGATGAAAAGTTGTGTATGTGAACTAGAACTGCATTTATATGCTTCGCTTTACCAAAGGGATATGTGGATGTAGATAGAGAAATATCAACAAATTAGGATCTACAGTGAACCTAATAAATACCATAACTCTCAGTGATTTGTTAGAGAATCAATACCATCATGTTAGGAAAGTGCCATTAACAAAAGACCTACTTAGCTAACAAAAATGACAAAATAACACCAGGTACATGAGATCATATAAACACTTGAGTTTCAACTCAAACAACCCACAAAGAAACATGGGTGTGAGAGAAAGAGGAGGAGAGGAAGAGAGCGAGAGTGTGTGAGAGGGCCCAGGTTCCTCCAGGGAAAAAGCACAATGTGTGGATCCTGTGGTGCGCTTGTATGTTTGTGTACGTGTTCTGCCCCAGCAGGCACATACTTGGTGCCAGACAAGGGGGTCATGGAGGTTGTGGGATCACAGGGGACGTGGGCACCACCTCCAGGAGCCGCTCACTGAAAACCACCGGGCTGAGAACAGAAGTCGGCACGGGGCTTTGCTGAGCGGCACATTCAGGGAGTCGTCCGTAACACCGCTTACATGTCCTGTACTTATTAAAGGTCACATTTAGACAAACACAACCGATGGTCAGACATTCCTGATGAACCGTTTTAGAATGCAAACGAGGAGTTTCTCCGCACATGGTCTTCTCATTGGAACAACTCCACTTCCTGCTCTACTTCCTCCAGCGCAACACAATGGATCTTCCCCCAATTGTCCTGCTTTTTTCAGAAGGGGATTATTTTGGCTCGCGATATAGCAGCCATTTTCCTGCCTTTATCACACACAGACATCTCTATCTCTCAATCAACGCCTTTCCGCTCATGCTAATCCGGAGGAAGCACACGCCCACTTCTCACATGCACCTCCCAACTACAGGGACCACCTGGAGACAAAACCCACCTATAGCTGGAGGGGTTTCCCACAGAGGACACACACTTTTGAGATTGTAGCAGACACACACACACACACACACACACAATAAGCGGCTTGCAAAGTAGGTCACAGACTAAGACTATTTAATAGCCCTCTGATATTGTCGTTTGATAAAAATGTGACCAGCAGAACATGCAGAGGACAGAACGTGATCCTCCAATCGTGTGACAGCACTCTCGTTCCACGGCCTCCGTCCCATTGTTCACTGTCCACGGGTTTCCCCTCTGCTAAGTTTCGAACCTAACACGATCATCAGGAGCCAACAATCCACCCCCCCCATGCTGGAAAAGACCATCTTGAAATCTACTTGAGTTCCCTCTCTCCCAATCTGTGCTGCATTTATCCCAAAACGACAAATACAAACACACTGACTGGGAAGAACACAAGAGCCAAACACGTGTTGCGATTCAACAACTTCACAAAGCACATCATATTCCAGACCAACAAGCCTACATTTCAGTTTAGATTACAGCTGCTATAGACATAAAATCACAGGAAATCGACTTCAGCACGTAAGCGGAAAGGTTCATTTGTATACTGATAAGGTCACTGAGCGGATTTCTATTCCACCCACTGCTTTGATTCTTCACACAGCTGGACAGATTTGCAGCAGGAGTAGCAGAGCTGCACTCCTGACTGGGCTGCTCAGGGCCTCAGGAACCAGACCACCGTACTGTCTCCAGCTTTCACGTGTGGTGCTTTCCCTTGCTTGTTATGGTAATATAATATGAGTGAACCAAAATGTTTCTTTCTGTTGTCTGTGGTTTATGATGTTTAGTTGTCTGTTGGAGATTCAGTGGTGTCCTGAACCAGGCAGAAATGTGCTTGTAATAAGAAGGTACATCTGCAGACCCAGGATGCTGTTAGTAAGCATTACCAGAAACATAATTACTTCACAAGTTTGCTATCAGCTCTGTGCACAAACTTGTATCTGAATTAAGGTTTAATTACAATAATTTAGTGATTTATTCTGTAGATGTAACAAATGATAAAATGAAACAGAAATACATGTCCAAAATATGTATAATGGCAAAAGCCTTCAGTCAGCAGAGATTATCATGATTTACATTTTTGGGCAAAATCACAACTGGGAGATGTTACGGCTAATCAATATTTGAGAATTCAGCAGCCAATTAAGAACAGCAATGATAAATTACAGTGGAATTTTCAACATCTTAACAAAAATATTCCCAGGTATGAATGATGAGAATGATGAGAAGTGACTTTTTGACTCTCATTTCGCCGACCGAATTTGTGCCTGAATTGAAATTTACCACAACTCTTCTTATTTATCTTTGGACTAGGAAAACGAACAAATCCCACAATGCACTAGTATAAAAAATGGACTTTAGATTGGTCACTTACACCAAATATGTCTTTCATTTGAGGACACTAACTTTGGATACACTTGCTGCTGCTACACTAATGTAACTTGTGCCTCAGCTCAGAAAGGCCACTCTGTACGTCCCACCGCCCTAGTATAAGAGATTATACTAATTAATACTCCAAAAGAAGATGTGTACTAATGCAAACAGATTTAGTGTCATAAATAAATAACAAATTCATTAAACAAACTAAACCTTGATATTCAGTTTAACTTCAGAGCCATGTTAGTGTAAATATTTGGTGTGTCGGAGGGGTCCTGCGCTTATGAGTCATGCAGTATTGTGGAATGATGCTTGTCTGAAAATAGCTTTTCCTGCAGTGCTGGAGTCCTGGAGTCCATGTGCTGCCCGGACTAGCACAATGAACAGAGCATGGCCCTTAGCACAGTCACAAGGTTATCATCAGAGGGATCCAAACTTAGATAAAGTCTGAGACAAGGAGGCTCCTTCTTCTTCCACTTAGGCAAATTATTTTACCTCTAAAACAGCAAAGTGTGACACTATGACAGTGGGTTTGTGGGAGCTGACAGCAGCTCTTCTGACCCACGGTGCTCTCTGCATGTGAGACGACATGTCCGGCTACAGCAGAGACAGAGAGGGAGAGCAGACGACGCTAGAGAACTCAGCCATTAGCACAGCTCCTCCATGTTCCTCCTGTTCCTCTGGAAAAACTTTGCTAGATTCATGACATCCCATAACTTTCTGTGAGAAGTCCTTGGTGACTACACTGTGATTCGCCCGTTTAAAGAAACACTGAAGAAAACACAGGACTGGAGGAAGAATGCCCAAGGTGGGACCTTCTCCTACACTCACGGGTCTTAAGCTCCAGACTAAAGGTCTTTGATCTGACCTTTGTCTCTGACCTTTACTTTTTTTTCTGTTTTGTATACTAATATGGTGGAACCCAGTCAGACTGCAGACCTCAAATCATCTTCTAGACTGTTGGTAAAAGGCATTAATTTTCATGCACACTCAATCAACCCCACCGACTGGTAGACAAGGGTGATCAGACACCGAAATAAATGAGGATTGGGAACAAACACGACTTCATCTGGAAAACATCTATAACAACCATGACTCAGTCCTCCTCCGGGTCTTCATTACTCATTCATCACACTACATTGACTCCAGTAGCAGTGCAACTGCTACTAAAAAGCCACAGCAAATGTAATCTGTAATGTCTATCAGAAGGGCACAAATCTGATGTCAGATGTCTTATGTTTGATGTCCATACCGCTAGGCTAAACATCCTTTTAGTTACTCAAGCATTTACAGATAGATCAGGAAATAGGCTGGATGTCAAGGTGAAGACAAAACATGTAACCTGGAAACTATTATGGCTCAGAGTTTAGAAAGCAGTGTCAGAATTTCACTTGTCACCTCTTGGGAGAGTAACTGAGATGATTTTCTTAAGTATAGAGACATATGAGCAAATGAACTGTTCATTTAGCTGTTCATAAATCAGCACATAAATACAGGATGGCGGGGTAAGGTGGGGTATGAACATTCTGTACAAACGAATGGGAGTAATGAAGGAACATTTAAGTTCAAGACTCAGAGCTTTCATTTCTGCCTGGACAGCAGAGAATGAGAAATGATGCACTTGGTCCTTAAGGCCAAGCAGTGTCATTCATTCTCTCCAACCACTGCAAACTGGGATACCCCACTGAGGAAAATCTAGTCATATAGACAGCAGAAAAATCACATGGGACTGATGCTGCACTTTTGATAATGTCACACAGGTGTACATAGACATATGTGTTGTGTGTATGTGAAGTTCCTAAGGTTAACGGTAAGGTTAGGTTTAGGGGTAGTTACAGCAACAAACAGGTCAGTGAAATGCTTCCCCATGTGTCTCAGAAGGAAATGTAATTGTGTCCATTAAAATGCAGTATGCAGGAATGCAGTTTTTTGAACCCCAGTATGGAAAGATCAAAGCCAACAGCTTGGAAGGATTAGATAATAGAAACCCGCTCTTCACACTGAACACGTGCTTCCCGCATGCACTGTGTTCTTCAGGACATGAGAAAAATTCTAGATATTTTTAAAAGAGTTGAAGATTACTGATAGCAGTTGGGTCTACAGTACACAATATACAGCATCCTTACTGGGACTTTAGGAGTTGAGACATCCCTTCAAAGGCATGATTGTCTGGCGTTGTAAAGAACGCTAAAGTCCTCAACGCCCCCCATGGACACTCCCACTTCAGCAGCGCAGGTTTTACGACGCAGCTGGCTCGCGGGCATGCACACACGCCTTTAATGCTGCACGTGAATATCCAACTATTTTTGTTTTGGTGAAAATGCTATATGCAACGTAATTGAAATGAAAGCGACTCACCGCGCTAACTTCTGACGTTAGGATGAGCACGGTGAGACAAATAAGCAGAAACCTGCAATATAAACGAAAGGCCAGTGAATGGTTTATAATTCAGCAGGCTATGTTTCATACACACTGCGCATTGAATCATGCATAATCATGCATAACTTTAAAAAAATTACCTCACGGTCTTAATTACTCTCCAGTGTTGTGGAAGTTTCACTCCCTCCATCCGCACTTCAAATTTCATTCTCTTCTCGCCTATCCGTTCGCCCAGTGTTACCGTTAGTATAAGGCACCCACGCACATCCTAGAAAAATGTGATCCAGAGTAAAAACGGCTAAAAATGTAAATGACTAAAACCCATTTAAATGTTTTTAAAAGCAACATGTCAACTGAAATGTGAATCCTGAAATGGTGCATTTGGCACAATCGTACAGCGTTAATTCTGATTGACAGATCCACCTAAACTACATTTCTTGTGCATTCACGACTCTTTACAAATTATAATCTTAACCGACACAGTAATCAGTACGCTTTTCTGAATGCTGCTCTGATTTTAATGCTGATTTACGAAGTTCTGTGCGCTTACCTAAGTTCTTTCACGCTTCTGTTAAGACGAACGCTCTGCTCTCGCGCGTTGGAAAATAGACGCTCTGAAAAACGACGGTCCCCACGTGTTTTAGAAAGAAATGCTGTTCTTAAGTCTCTAACACTTTGGAGAAACTTTCTCTCAGTAATGTTCAAAAGCAAGTGTTGCTTTGTTACACAGGGTTGTGCCCGTGCGTACTGAGGGTGGTCGCATGTCTCAGGGGGTGTGGTGGGCTCGTCTACAAGCAGTTACTTTGAACAGAACCACATAACGTTGAGGCAAAGATGCAGGCAAACCTGTAGTTTAGGCTCCTGTAGCAAACTAGACATTTACTTTAAACGAGAGGAAGAAGCCGTGAACAAGTTTTGAAGAGTTGTAACGGGACGGTGCTCCGCGAGCTCTGGCGCCATGCGCTTCTTTTGCGGCGCGCTCTTTCTCGTGGCATCTGCTTTACTCAACGTACCCCACACGAGAGCTGAGGTAAGTTCCCTTAAAAGCGGGTAATAATATCTCTTACAGTTAATTATGTTTGGAATACTGATTTCGATTTGCAGCACAACATGGCAAGTCCTGCGCAAAGTTAAAGCTACCTGATCAATAGGTTGAAACGTGTATTTATGTAATAAATGTTGCATAGATCTGGTTCCTCATGGTCATGGTCAGGAACTATGGAGGTTTACTGGATCTGTTGAAACAAGCAGTTATGGACGATTAAACCTTTCTGAGAAAATGCGTAGAAATTCAGAGCAACATTAGAGAATGTTGCTCTGTAAAAACTGTAAAAACACGAATTTTGCTAAACAAAAAGTGTTGTCTTTGGAATGTCTTATGCTTGGGAACAATATATGCTGCTGGTCAAATTGTACAATTTATAGGGAAGTGTCTGTATCATCTACCAGTATACACCAAACCTTTGCCTTATTAACTATGGGCAATGGGTGACTGCTGGAATTGACTTCTCAATACATCTGACCATTCTTTCCCATTATGAGCCTGTTCTGTCACTGTCTGTTGTAGTGAGGAGTATTGCTTCTGTGGCCTCTGTCCATTCTGCAGCATGAATTAGCTCCTCCTACGCAGGTGGAGACCCTTAGGGGTGGGGTTGGTGGAGGAAGACTGGACTGAAGGGGCTGCTCATAGCTGCTAGGGAGGGACAGCAGAGAGAAACCGTATAACGTATAGATGTAAATGTCTGTATTCTGTGCTGTGTTCTGTGTGCTTCTGTGTTTGTAAAGTGCATTCCAGAAAAAAGATAAATTCCGGCCCACGATTCTTCTAGGAGCGGAAAGTTTCGGAAATTCCATAAATTACATCTCATGTTTAATGGAATGGGAGAGCTGAGCTGAGAGAGCAGTACACGTGACGTTTATGGAGTGCGCAGGGGAGTGCAGTGTCCCTGTGTGTGCATGCTGAGGGTGCAGAGGGGCACGGTGACCCCATCAGCACTGTCTGACTCTCAGCTCGCGCAGGACTCTGCTCTGTTTTGCTCCTTTCCTTGCCCTGTAAAAGGCCGTCATTCTCCAGACAGGCTGGATAGTCCGGTCTCCGGCCCAAAAGCCTCCGTTTCCTCCACTCCACAAGAGTGGAACCCGCTCTTCCCATGCATATCGGGACACGACCAGTAAGAACGTCCAGCAGAGACCAGTAAGAACGTCCAGCAGAGAACATCCGGTGAGAGGTGCTGGAGGAAGCAATGTTCTCCAGAAGAACAAATCTACTTTGTTAGAGAGTGACTAGATCCACTAGAAGAACTCCTACTGCAGCGTTAGAGTAGAGTAGCGTTACTATAAGAATGCATACAATTTCCAGACCTCAGAGGAATCCAACATCTGTTTAACACTCACAGACAACATTTGTATATAACATTCAGCATGACTGGTTGCAAACAGAGGTATCTGGTAAAACTGTAAGTCATTTGAATACATATATCATCACAAATATACTTTTAACATATTTTGTGCTACTGCCAAGAAATTCTCCTTTCAAGCTTCTTTGCAGAGTTCTATGACTAACATGAGTTCCTGCCTTGAGTCTGGAATGGTTACTGTAGGTACCTGAAACACCCACTACCCGAGAGGCTTCTACGATAGTCCCTCAGTGTAGGTCTTACTCAACATTGTTTAACCAGGACGTCTCACGGAGATTTCTGGGAAAATGATTGCTGCGTATCTGGTAGCATTTAAGTAAAATCCGTAATTTAATGTTACTCCACACTTGTGCAATGCTTGTGTTTGTGTCTGGTGTTAGTGTAAATGAACGCTTGATCTTAGTTTGCCTGCAAAGGGGCCTGTAATAATCTCCCAGTTCACAGGTCTTCCCTGTAATAACACGTTGACTGTTTTTGAGTGTCATGCGAGGGAGTTTTTGGTCATTTGTGACTAGGATAAAACACACTTTTCAATTCACGAGTCATACGATCGTCATTTTTTAAATTTTATCCCTCAAAGTGTCCATTTTATTCAGTTATGTGTACAAGAAACAATATGATTAAACATCTGATTCACATCTGAAGCCTCATACCATTCATGTCAAAAAACTGTAGCTGTATTTTGACTTGAACAGGACCTGGGAGGTTTTGCTCTTGGAGGAAACAGAAAGAGTTGAATGAGATCAGGATCAGCCTTGGCTTCTGTCTGAAATGCATTTGCTGATCTACCAGACAGCATTATGATGTAAAACATGCATAATCTGTCCTGGATCTGGACAGGCGAACCTTTTTCCCCCTTCATTTTTCAAAACACGATCAGATAAGATTCAATTAGAAATAATCTCAAAATAGCCTTGCATGCTAGTTTTGTTATTAATTCATCTCTTAGGCATCGAGCTCTTGTAATGTAGATTTCCTTTAATGCCAACCCTTTGGCTTTGATTGCTGGGAGTTGGCTGGTGTCTAGAATGTTTCTTATTACGATGACTTTTTATCCCTACAGGGCCCCCGAAGGGCAGGATGGCCTCACGTTCCTCTAGTTCAACCCCTATCAGATTAGTGGGTCTGCATGCTCGTAGCACGCTTCCTGCAATTAATTGACCTCATTAGGTCTGTGTTCATTCCTTTTCTCACTCCCATGCTTCTCCTTCACCCGCAGTGTATTGCGAGTAGATCTTAGATCTTTCACCATTGAGATATGAGAGATATACAACAGCTTTGCTGAGTTCACGCCACTTGCGTAATTCACAACAAAATCCCAAACACACCCATTGCGATGGGCTCAGCTCAGCGATGGTAACAGCGTACAGCTGTTACTAACCTTCTATATGAAAAAAGTTATTTGTCTCATGACACTGTTTTACGATGAAGCCTCTGTAGGTGTTATGGACACCGTGGTAATAGTCACACACTTTCCAACGTGATTGCAGCAGGTTTTTTGCTGTTTTCTGCACTGGCCAGACAGTAGAGGGGAACTACTGACAATTAACCCAGAAAATGACTGGGCGGAGGTGAGATCTTACTAGGGTTCGTACTGAAGCTGTTGGATTTCTCCAGCTCTAGAGAAAACAAGAGGATAAAATTACGTTTGAGTGCCTTAGAAACACAAGTAAAGACTTGTAGATCTTCGTTAGAAACACATGTAAATTGGAGCGTGTGAACGGGTGCGGGGGAAGAGGACGGATGGTCAGGAACGAATGCATGAAGAATTTCACCCCTCTCCTACGCTGACCACCCCCTCCAGGCGGCTCAGTTCTGTCCCCGGGGAGCAACGATAGACCCCAGCATGGGAAACAGCAGGAACTACTGTTTATCTTCCTGGTCCTCTGGCCCTGTCTCCATGATCCTGCTTTTTTTTCTTTCTGGCACTCTTGTAACCTCCGAGCACAGGGGCTCGATGGTTTTCAGTTAAAGAAGGTTAGGGGGGAAAATTTTATCCTTTAGCAAAAGAGCCCTGGAATTTATAGTTCATTTTTATTGCGCTAAAGTGTTTTTATGAGTGGCTATTCTGAAAACATATAAGCTGAAGCCTGAATTTACCTCCACCCACAATCTACTGAGGTTTCTGCGTAAAACCACAAGCTGGAGATCCACTTGCTCACAAAACAGGGGTGAAGACATGAGAAGTGTTTGGCCAACTTTTGACAATAGTTTTGGATAATTGCAGCAGTGTTTGGAGAGGCTGAGTTCTGTTCTTCCTGTTCCTCATGGTTGTGAGTAGACTCATGTTCCTGGCAGCGTCCTACTGCGCTGAGCCTACTGGTGCATTACCTGTGCAAGTTATCTGGGGTGGCCCCTCATTACCTGTGCAAGTTATCAGGGGTGACCCCTCATCACCTGTACAGGTTAGCTGGGGTGACCCCTCATTACCTGTGCGTGTTAGCTGGGATGGCCCCTCATTACCTGTGCAAGTTATCAGGGGTGACCCCTCATCACCTGTACAGGTTAGCTGGGGTGACCCCTCATTACCTGTGCGTGTTAGCTGGGATGGCCCCTCATTACCTGTGCGTGTTAGCTGGGGTGGCCCCTCATTACCTGTGTGTGTTAGCTGGGGTGGCCCCTCATTACCTGTGCGTGTTAGCTGGGGTGGCCCCTCATTACCTGTGCATGTTAGCTGGGGTGGCCCCTCATTACCTGTGTGTGTTAGCTGGGGTGGCCCCTCATTACCTGTGCATGTTAGCTGGGGCTGGGGTGGCCCCTCATTACCTGTGCGTGTTAGCTGGGGTGGCCTCTCATTACCTGTGCGTGTTAGCTGGGGTGGCCCCTCATGGGGAGTCAGTTGCAGGCAGAATATGGATTAGATTTTGAGGGGAACTGATTGCTAAAAGTCTCCATGTTCCAAGGGGCACCAGCGCTTTGTTATGGCTGGACTAAAACAACGTTCCAGTCTGGTTTCTGGTGTGTGTTTACCAACGAGAAGATGTCTTGGAATAGAAGGATACATTGGTGAATCCATAAAAGCAGATCGTGTTCTGAAAGGGCTCGTGTTTTCATTTGAAGTACCTACCATTTGAACTACAGAAAACCAATAGAGTCTCCATAGACTGTTAGTGGTTATAATCCATGTATGGATCATGGAACTCAAGCCTGTTTAAACACAGTGGAAGAACTTTTGAAATGTTTACACCACTAACTCCATGACCACAGCAGTAATAAATCCAGTCTGTTTCAAACTGTTAGGCTTCTCAGACACCCCGTGTCGGGACGTACAGGGTAGTGTGGATTGGCGCGGGCTGGTCGGGAACACCAGCCAGAGCCTTCAGATTCAGAATGAAGGGCGGAGCCTGTGGAATACCCATGGAGGATCATTTGGTCTCGCGTTCAGCTGCCCACTTCCTGCATGGGTGTTCCATCTGCCCTGTCAATCAAGGTCCTCAGGAAGGACATTAGAAAATGGACAAAAGCACTTTAAAATAATAATTTTTTTTAAGGTAAACACAGTCTAATAAACTCTAATATGCTGCCTACGTTCAGGAGCCTGGTTCAGGCCCAAACTGTTTTGATTGTTGTATATGAATGAGTATGTGTTTTGTAGAATGTTGCAATGTTATTTGATCTACAAGGATATTTAGACAGGCATATATTTTCATGCAGTGCATGGCCAAAAAAAGAGTGGCTATCAGATCCTGTTGCTAAAACAAACCCAGCTGCTCAATTTAACGTTGTCATGGTTACGGTCTAAATTGCACGACCCCACGGGGAGTTCTATTTTGGCAGCGTAAGCACGACATATTAAATGGCACGACGTTATCTACCCGTGCTGTCCTTGAGCGAAATAAAGTGTTAATGCCGCTAAGCTAATACAGCTAAGAGTGAATGAACTAAATGTAAATGACTACTTCCTGTTCCTTGGTATGCTGTTTCATTGCAAAGGGTCTCTGAGACTTTGATAGCTTTTCCTTCAGGGCTTGGAGGCATGCAGCTCCCTCACCCTCAGCGTGTATTCTGGGGAGCCGTTAGCGTGTTTGTGCAGCTGGCCTTAGCCCGTCTCAAGACAGGCAGTAAATACAGACAGCTCCTCCACTGCTCCATCAGAAACTACACAGGGGTTATGTCACGTGAGGGGGCGTGTCTTTATGTCACGTGTGGGCTGTGTCTTTCTGCTCTTCGCGACAAGCTCACGTGCTTGGGCTTCACATGTTACATTCCAAGCTAGCTGATGGCGCTAAGGGGTAACACACACACAAAACACCACTCGGAACACACTGAGGTGTCATATTTCATCCAGCCGTGGACTTTTTCCCACACTACGAGCAACATGAAGTTCTGGCCAAGCGCAGCCTTTTGGTTCAGCGGTCAGAGCAACTCATCACTCCATGCGTGTGTGAGCGTGATGTTCAGTGTGTTCAAGTCTTGTCAAGCTGTTGAGGCTTGGCCGTGATTGGTGGTTTGGCAGTACAGGAAGACTAAAGTTTGCCTAATTCCTGCCAGGACCAGATACAGGAAGGAGGGAAACACAAACATCATAGGGGTCAGAATAGGGGTCAAAATAGGGGGCTTTAAAGGATAGACTGTGATTGGCATAGCGGTTTGCTATTGTTGCTTACAGTGGCACAGCACTGTAACCTTTAGGCTAGTTTACAGATCCTGTATGGGAGGGTCACAAGGCTTCATTCGTTCCAGTTTCCAACAAAGGTCCCTGTAATTCCCAGGAAACCAGGGCTTCTGCATCTCTTCTGTGGGGATTGTGGAGCACTATGTGTGTGTATGTGTGTGTGTGTGTGTGTGTGTGTGTGAGTCACACCCATTGGGTATCAGAACTGCTTGGTTTTCCCTCTCAGAAGCACTCTGTATTCCCATGGTGCATCTGGTCCTAATTGCTATAACTCTGCTCTTTCCCCTAACTGTTGGCAGAAGCTGTGTTTATCATACTGATGGCCAGATACATGTAGCTGAGGTATGTCATAAGCATCTTACCAAAAGTACAGTCAGAAAGTAAAACAGTGGCTTTAACAGGATTACTGACTGGATTACTGACTGGCCTCAAACCTGCTCGTGTTGAGTCAGAGGTGGTGGATGACAAGATCTTTGCCACAGACAAATTTTCACAGCAATTTTCTCAGCAATTGTTTGCATATATTGCATGTACAGGTGGTTTACGGAAATTTTTATATTGTATGCACTGTATATCGTTAACAATATTAAGTGTCAGTGGTGACCCATCGTAGTGAAGCCCCCATAACCCACCTGTAAGTACCAGTATGTGATTCAGCCTGCGGTCTTTGGTCCAGCTCTCCTCTGCGCTGGTTTAGGGCTTGTCTGCCCTTTGCAGAGAGCTGAACTGTCTTTTCTTCCTGTGCCAACGACCCCTCAGGTAGGTACTGTAACTCCAGGTTGTCATCATGTCCCATCCCAGAGGCTTCCTCAGCCAGACTCACATCAGACTGAAACCAGACAGAGATGTTATTTTATGCCGTCTGCCTCGGGCAGGTCTGATATACGGCTCTAAATGCAGTCTTTGGCAATTGCGTCACTTCCAAAAAGTAAAGACAACCAGCGGCTTCATCCGGACTGGACCCTGTCCTGTTCCTGACTGTGGTGAGTCACTTTCTTGCTTGGGTGTTTATTGTTAGCCCACAGCAGATCATGCTGAAAGATCTGCACTTCTGCCTAGAGTCTAAGGCACTCGGAACAAGTTTATTTTCGTTTGCCAGACGTGTGATTGTGATATGTCTAAACGTGGAGTGATGTACGGCCAAAACAAACGTCAAGGCTGACATTTTACCTCAAGCCTTTCATGGTTTCTGTCTTTGAGAAACATCTGTGCAGGAATATAATGGGAAAGTTGAGTCTCCACATGGTCCCATCAGTACCAGTGATGAGAGAGAAAAGGAAACAAACCATTAGAGACAGATGGAGCGAGAGAGTTATGAACAGAGAGAGAGATGAACAGAGGGAGAGATGAACAGAGGGAGAGATGAACAGAGAGCGAGGGATAAACAGAGAGAGAGATGAATAGAGGGAGAGTGAGAGATGAACAGAGAGGGAGGGATAAGCATAGAGAGTGAGAGATGAACAGAGTGAGAGAGATTAACAGAAAGAGAGATGAACAGAGAGAGTGACATGAACAGAGAGATGAACAGAGAGACAAACAGAGTGAGAGATGAACAGAGTGAGAGAGATTAACAGAAAGAGAGATGAACAGAGAGAGTGACATGAACAGAGAGATGAACAGAGAGACAAACAGAGTGAGAGATGAACAGAGTGAGAGAGATTAACAGAAAGAGATTAACAGAGAGAGTGACATGAACAGAGATGAACAGAGAGAGAGTGAGAGATGAACAGAGTGAGAGATGAACAGAGAGAGAGAGAGATGAACAGAGAGAGAGATGAACAGAGAGATAGAGAGAGGGTCAGAGGAGGAGACAGACAATGATGGAGTTTTCAGCACATGGTTCTTGAGCCAGACAGACATTTTTGTAAACGTTCACACCATAAAATAGTACAGCTACAATAACTGATGCAGGATTTGACTTAATCAACTGCACATGCACAGTGTGCATAAACAACACATACTATATCTGGGGATGTACCAAAATGGGCGTGTCCACATTTATTTACCTCCACAAATATAAGAAGCAGACATTTGCCTACCATTTTTACTGAATCCGAGCAACAGGGCTACAGCAACGGGTTCACGTGAGGCTCTGCACTTTCACCTCGCAGGTTCACGTGAGGTTCCGCACTTGCACCACCCAGGTTCATGTGAGGTTTTGCGCGAGGCATGCTGGGAGCTGGAAGCCCTGCAGAAAAAAAAAAAAAAAAAAAAACCCATCAGAAACTCATTCTTCTCCTCCTCCTCCTCCACGTTTCTCAATACCCTGTTTGTTCAGAGGAGAACCAGGACAGATGCAGACATTCCCTGGCCTTGTTTTGTGCGCCGGCTCTATTTTGAGCGTCTCGCTTCGAGCGGCTTCGCAGCACGTGCCCCGCCCCAAAGCACATCGCAGCAGCTGAGAACACTTTGGGCCTTTTGTTTACCTCCATTACTTTTTCCACATTTCCATCACTGTGAACCTTTGGGACCTGAACTGCTGGAGTGGAGTTTCCGCTTCACGCTTTGCGCTGCTCGTGCTGAAAGGGTGTTTTGGATGAGCGCGGATCGCTCTCGCTGCGTGTTGGACGTCCGCCCGTGCCAACGCGGCGCGGTCTTCCTCTTCGTCAGGAACGCAGGCGAACGCAAATCTACCTGATGCTGATGGAGCCTCTCCTCTGTGGTCTGACCTCTGTGCCGGTTTTGTGCCGTGTTTATTCATACAAGAACAAAGAGGTTTTGGGAGCCATGAGGATGCTGCGGTTGGAGCAAGCTGCGGTTGGAGCAAGCTGGTGGGGCTCACGTGTGTCTTTCCCTCAGCTCCAATGCACACGTGAGCCCCACCAGCCTCACGTGCCTGCGGCTTCCACACCTGGCCAAGGCCCCCCCCCCGACACCAACCGCAGCATGCTCCAACCAAGCATGCTCCAACCAAGCATGCTCCAACCACAGCATGCTCCAACCAAGCATGCTCCAACCAAGCATGCTCCAACCACAGCATGCTCCAACCAAGCATGCTCCAACCAAGCATGCTCCAACCACAGCATGCTCCAACCACAGCATGCTCCAACCGCCCCTCACCTGAGCGGCTGGAGGGCAGAGGCTACGTGAGCTCCGGAGTCTCCGTGTGCCCTGGAGACCACGGACAGACGAGCGCGGTCTCCAGGAAACGAGGGGTCCCGCAAGTCCCTCCCCTCAGGATGAAACGACGTCGGGGTTCCGCACACGCTGCTCGCTGCTCGTAAGCAACGCTGGGAAATAAAGTGAAGTGTTTGGTTTCCATGCAAAACTCGTTGCCTCTCTGGCACTGCGAGGCAGTCGGTGACAGGCTGACAGCATTTGGGGCCTCGTCACTGCTTTTGTGCTGTGGACGGTGGCCTGGTGGGGTCATGATATTGTCCATGCGCCTTTCCGTTTCTTCTATTGGCTGAGGTGATCGCCTCTCCTCGTTAACGTTTCCAGACAAGTGACTATCAGCTTTAACCACCAGGACAGCTGCTGACTAATATGCTAACAAACAAAGGGCCCTATATCTCTTTCTCTTTCCCCCACACTTATATACATATGCATGCAAAGACACAGACACACACACACACACACACACACACACAAAGGCTCTCATACATTCACTTGGCATGTCTGGGAATTTCTTCTTTCTAACTTTCCCATTTTTTCCAAAATGTGACCTTTTTATGTTTTGTGTTCAACACTTATAATGAGCATGTCTGGACGATCTCTCTTGCATCAGATGTCAGATGTGTTAAATACCCTCACAGCTTGTGTGTGTGTGTGTGTGTGTGTGGGGGATCCACACTCTCGGGCAGGTAATTGCCCACCTGCTGACCTGTTCTTTGGTCTTCACAGTCTCTGAGTTACTACAGAACAACAGAGACCACTTCACCTCTTGGCTTCGTCTCCATGCCAGTGAACACAACAACATCCCCAGAAGGAAAGAGGTGGTGAGATGTGAATGGCTAAAATTACAGCTCTTCTTCTCACTGACCTCAGAACAGTGGGAGTGTGTTATCGACGTGGTTCAGGCGTGTCTTCTCTCTCTTTAGCACATGTGAGAGGGGCATCCGAAATGGGTTAAGAGAATCCTGAATATGTAGTTCTGAGTGCCTGCTGCTTTCTGTCTGTGAGTCTTGGCAGTGGCACCAAACTGCTGTTTACGTCTGGCAACACGCAAACTTTCCACCGGGGCACAAAACAGCCCGACGAGCTAAATATCAACACTGAAATGTGTTTAATGTGAAATGTGAAATGTATTTATTCGTAAAATTCAGCAACATGCAGAGTGTGTCTGAGTATTGTAATGACAGCATGTGTGTGTGTGTGTGTGCACTACCAAGTTTGCCTGTGTTGTTTAGAGACCTGCACTCTCTCTCATCTTCCATGTAAGGCAGTGCTGCAGAGAGCTTTCGGCTTCCTTCACACCAAACAGGGCAGAACGTAAGGAGAACGGCTTCTGTTGCTCGGAAGCAGCCGGTGCGCCTGGTGCGTCTGTCCTTTCTCCTGCTCGGGCTGGTAATAACTTCTCAGAACTGACTTAGGTTCACCCCGAGGTGTGAAACTACAGTACCCTCCATGCCACAAACAGCTAATGACACGGGTATTGTAGTATGCGCTCTGGTAGCTTGTGGTTAGTGAGGTGAGAAGACGCTATATGTGTAGTAATATAAACACCAGTCCCCAAGTGCCAGTACATGTAACTAACGACCTGCACCTGTGGATGAGCACCTGACAGTATTTTAGTTTAACCTTCTTGTCTCTTATTCAAATTTAACAGCAATCACCACTTAATTGCATTAATGAGCTTAATTAATGAATCCTTGCTAATGGTTAAGTGAAGACATTGTGTCATTCATAGATACATTATTGAAGTTTGAGCAGAGTTAACACTGTAAAACCACCAGCACGGAAGAACAAGTGCACAGCTATTATCATGCACCCGGTTCATTCAGCGCTTGTCATCTTTGCAGAGTAGACAGTTGGGTTTTGGACAGACATTCATTTGTGTGTAGGATGGTGTAAATGCTGTGGAATGCATAGCTAATGACCACAGATGCCCCCCCCCCTCAACAACCACTACCACAGTCACCACCACAACAACCAACACAAGGGCATTGTCAGTGTGAACACTGTGACACACCACATCAGTCTCATACCTCCTGGAGGCACTGTGAAAAAGGTTTATCCTGCCTCCACACGAGGGGGCGTTTTAACGCAGACAGCAGCTGTACACAGATGTCGTCTGTCGGCATTTACAGCCGTTGTGACTATAATAAATGAATAGGGAATGGCTGGTCCACGGTGTGGTCCCTACCCCCCCCCAACCGGCTTCCTGCTATTCTCCCAGGCACACTGACCATTTCTCACTACTGCTGAGCTTGGCTTCGCTCTACTGGCTCGGAGCCAGGGCCTTTTGTCAAATACCAAGACAAAGGGATTATTAAAACCGCCACAGAAATGAGTCACAAATGAGTAGGATAGGAAACGTGTGCTTCCTGTGCAAATGATGCTGGACTTCCCATCACGGAGTAAAGGAGAGGAGGTCCACGCAGAGGTTCCAAATGTGCAGTGGTTCACCAGCACAATGGCTTGAATGGTAGTGCACACACACACACACACACACTTTTCTGAATGTAACGGTAGTTCCGTCACGCCGTAAAAGTGGTTCCGTCACGGTCGTGGTGCGAAATGTTAGCAAGGCATTTTCAAGCTTCAGTTGTCAGACATTCAGTCCAGATGATATAGGATGGCCTGTTTTTCCGAGTAGCCCAGGCCGTTGACCGTGACTTCTGCTGTGCGTTCACCTGTCCTGCGGGCTGACAGTTTTTACACAGGGCTGTGAATTCTGCATTTAGTCTGTCTGACACCCCCCCTATCTCTGGAGGCTGTAAACGGGTATTAGTGACATGGCCCCTTACAACATAGTGATATTTGCAGTGATAATGGTTTAACAGTCTGCATATTTTAGGGATTTAAAGGGGACATCTGAGGGATGTATGCTCAGATTCCAGTATTTAATAAGGGAGGGAGAGGGACACTGTGCCCCAGTGACGGACACAGATTCGGCTGCGTCTGGCTGGGCAGCCTGTGCGTATCAACCAGATGTCAGCGTTGTACTGTGCCTAATTTCCTGCGTTATCGTAAAATTATCGCATTTTCATGTGAAATATTAGTTTTATAAAAGTGGTGATAGTAACACCTTATCCTGTTTTAGGTACATGAACTGTGTACACAGCTACGGTCAAAAATTGCGACAGAGTTTGCTTGTTTTCATAGGAAATGGTGTGTCTCGGGGAAGAGTTTCATGAGACAGACACGCTGCCCACACAGGCCTGGGGTTCGACCAATCAGGGGAGCGGCGGAGCTGTACAGAATGTTTCAACAACACAGAATGTTGAAACTGTAGCCTAATGCGTTTGCATCACCGATGTCCGTGTAGCTGGAAACGTCGGCGGTCGCTGGACTCTGAATGGTGGCCATTTTAGTTACTACTGACTAGAGCTCCAACCTGCTCGTGTCCCAGTGGTGTTTACAGCCTCTCTATCTGATAGGAAGGAAAGACACCAATTCAAATGAAGCAGCTGAAAAGCCTTAATTAAGAATGAGAAACCTTTTACCAAAGTTGGTAACAAGGATCATAAGTGAGGGATGGGTTCAGTTCCTAGCTGGAGCGATGAGATTTATGCTAATTATTATGCTAATGATTATCATTAAGTATTTACTTAATTTTCCCAATAAGTCTTTTCTTCACCAGGTATCACTTGCTGAAGAACAATGGTCAGAGAATGAATTCATGTCTATGGGGGACTGTGTTTAATTCAGCGCTGGCGTGTGGCAGGCGGGACGCTCGTGCTGCCTTTTGCTGGTTTACACTGCAGACCCTGCACCTCCACAGGGAGGAGGAGGAACAGGTGGAGCAGGAGGAGCAGGAGGACTGCTGCCTCACACTGGCCGGCATGGCGCCTCGTCTCCGCTACTCTGTTTGAGGCGATCGTTGCATTGCTGCGTGTCTCTGTGCGTTGCCATGCGTTGCTTTATCGCTACGCTTCGCCTTATCTAAGATCCCCTCTGAGCTCATTTTACACAAACATGCTCACCCTGTGCGTGTGTAGCATCCAGACACTGCAGAAATCAGCCCCCCCCCCCTCACGCACTTCTAATATTTGGTATGTATTTCCAGTCGGTGCTGTAAATTGGAGGGCCTTCTTGGCATGGGTAGCTGACACTGTAGGCTCCTTTCTTGTACACAGGACGTACGTGGGAGAGAACGCTACAGTGATCCAGTAGATTCACTGGATCTAACACGCACGCTAGAAGGAGAAGATTGGATTACACATAAAACTTAAAAACACCTGAGAAATCCAGCAGTATGAGATCTGCCAGAAGTTCAGAGAATTCAGTGTAAGGCTCAGTACACTGTTGGTGTTTGTGTGTCGGGTTCTCTTGTGTGAGGGATATGGCTTTGTCTTCATGACGTGTTCATACACCACCACCACCACGCACGCACACACACACACACACACACACCCCACACTCCCTCACAGTTACGGTTTGTTGGCTCTGACAGCAGCGTACAGAAGCCCCAGACAAAACCAGCGAGAGAGATGGTTTACGTATCCATGGTTTTGTGGTGTTTCTCCGACTCACAATAACCCACATCAGTTTCACAGCGGTGAAATTGTCCAGATGACACGCCGGATAGAGTTGACTCACAAGCTATTCACCAAGTCACGTTTTACACCTTCAGACGCCATTAGCTGATTTAGCCTCTAATCAGCGGCCTTGTCTCATTTTGCTATTTTTCTGCTCATATTGTGTTTGGGTTTGTGGGGACGCACGACTTGGCTTGGAAGGGAAAATAAGATGTGAGTTTCAAAAGCGGCTCCCACTGCCTCACAGATCCAGGCCAGAGATGAGCGTGTCAGTGGCTGAGCTGGGAGATGGCCATCACAGCAGACGTACACGCGTGGAGATCAGACTCATCATGCGTGTCGGGTTTGTTGGAGGGGGGTGGGGCTGGCAATCCAACCCCCAGTCATGCCTTGATCACGCTGGTATGTCTGATGTCCCGCAGATCTGAACGGTTGTCTGACAACAAGGGCATTGGTGGGGGTGTAGGGTACGGGAGGGTGATGTCTGGAGGGTCTGGTTTCCACTGTTGCCTGTCCGCTCACCTCCAGCGCTGACGGCTGGCGACGTGGCCAGTTGTTGCTTTATTTTTGCACCCCCCTTCCAAACAGCTTTGGCTTGTAGACTAGGTGTTACTGCCTTTACCCTGAGGTCACATAAACACGCTCAGGTCTTACACGAAGCCCTGGAAATGATCAGGCCCGAGTGCGGCTTCCAGGGCCGGGCAGACGCTGGCGGTCCGGCTGGCCCGCACCAGTCCACACCAGCGGCCCACACCAGTCCACACCAGCGGCCCACACCAGCCCACACCAGCCCACACCAGCGGTTCTCACGGTCCTCTGCAGCGCCTGCACGATTACCCAGAACACACTGGGGGGGTGAAGGGCGGCCTGACCC
The DNA here is from genome assembly GCA_020368025.1 of Brachyhypopomus occidentalis. Classification (NCBI taxonomy): domain Eukaryota; kingdom Metazoa; phylum Chordata; class Actinopteri; order Gymnotiformes; family Hypopomidae; genus Brachyhypopomus; species Brachyhypopomus occidentalis. The sequence continues at coordinate 6,887,357 of JAGXOD010000005.1, forward strand.
GCAGATCTATGCTTTGGTTTGGCTGCAGTATTTTGGACGGGCGCCTCGCACGTGAGTCTAGTAGCAGCAGTCAGTGGAGGGAGAGGATGGAGGGAGAAGATGGAGGGAGAGGATGGAGGGAGAGGACGGAGGGAGAGAGCGAGCCAAGGCATGTGTCCCAGTTCCCATGCTCTCCTCTCCAGCGGGCTCTGAAGGGTGGGGTCTGCAGCACATGATGGAGTGATGAACATTTGGTGCAGCTGGCCATGTGCTGTTGGTCTGGAGAACTCATTTATGGGGTGTTCACACCAGAACAGCACCGTTACGTTCTCTGTGTGAACAACACCGACTCTTCATGGACGTCCAGTCACAGCTGCTATTTGGATCACTTTGGCTTGTTTGTGTGGTGCTGTTTTTCTGGTCAAATACTGGCAGCTTTGCAAATCAAACTGTGGAGCTGCGGTCCAGACTAAACAATCTGCAGACCACTTGTTCAGTCGTTTTTTGTTGTTGTTATTGTTCTGGGCGGTTGGAGTGGAGGTGCAGGTTTACTGATCAGTGATTTTCTCACTGAGTGGTTAATGGAATAGGCATACATAAAGAAATGGAGTAGGGCTACATCAAAAGCCATAGTAATCATACCACTCAGCACCCAGCTTGACTACGTACAGTAGTCTGTGATTTGAAATCAGGCGAGAGCCTGTGAGTTTAGACGTGCGCTTACTGCCCCCTAGCGGCATGCTTTAGTATCACAGATAATTCTTTCTTTCTTTATTTCTTTCTTTCTTTCTTTCTTTCTTTCTTTCTTTCTTTCTTTCTTTCTTTCTTTCTGTGAAAAGTAACTAATCTTTTCTTACCTTCTTTCTTTCCAGGGGTGTTCGGGATCGTCATGCGGGAAGTGTGACTGCAGTGGGGTCAAAGGATCAAAGGTTCGTTCACCTCCTCCTCTTTAAAGCCAGTGCACGTCAGCCAATGAACGATAGTCACATGACTACTGGCGTTACTAACCCACGAGTGCTCAATGTCTGAGCTTTGATAACATCTCATAATTATTTTATGTGAAGCTTGTTTATTTATAACGTCATGCATTAGGATTTAGAATGGTACAATGAATTTGTTTCTTATTTTCAATTTAGTACTTTTTGATCTTTTTAAAGATCTGTTTCAACCGTCGTGTTACAATCTGTAAACATATTGAGCCATTAAGAAGACAACAGGCAGTGTATTTTCCTGTATAGCCTGTCTTGTTTGCAGTCAAATGACTAGATCATAAACAGAAGAATATCGTTTGCGCCATCTAGTGGTGCTTTGCGTGCAACTGCAGTTTGTTTCAGAACATATGTTGGAAACATCTTCTAGGGTCCAGCGGTGCTGTTGCATACATTCAACAAACACTGTAGATCAAAGAGAGTGAGACTTTGAGAGGATCATGACTTCCCAGTGTCCTCTAGGGCAGTGCATGGCTCATGTCCTTCCGCTTTGCTTGCAGGGGGAGAGGGGGTTCCCGGGCTTGCAAGGCAACATGGGATTTCCTGGTATGCAAGGTCACGAGGGCCCTCCCGGCCCAATGGGCCCAAAGGTACTCAGAACCAAACCTCACTTCATCCATACTATCACCAGACTGCACCTCATGCACACTAACACCAAACAGAACCTCCTTGTGAAATATAGTATGTAGTAGACAAGCGCAGATGGCTTATCTAGTACTGTAGTTCCTTGGCACTTTTCACTTAACTCATTGAACCTAAGACGTCTTGCTCCAGAGATGAACTGCACTCTAGCTCTTCGCAGGATTTTACAGAACATACGTCTCCTGTAATGCTGTCGGTTTCTCGTAGGGAGACGGTGGAGAGCCTGGGGCACCTGGAACGAAAGGAGCGCGTGTAAGTGGGGCCATCTTTGTTCAGGCTTCTGTTTTTCACTCTGACACAAAAGCAATAAATTGGAAGATTGGAAATACTGTGGACTGAATTAATTTGCTGTGAATCATGAAAACACTTGACATAAAATCTTCATAAGCATTTTTTGAGGTGTGGTTTTGCTAAGTTTGTTCAAATTACTAGTAGTTTACCTTAAAGCCAGAATAAAACTCTGATTTGTAAAGTTTAGCTGTCACATCTGAGGTAAAAGATAAGCACTGTGGATGGTGATACCCAAGAGTGAAGACTTTGTTCTTTTAGGGTCCTCCTGGCTCACCTGGTTTCCCAGGAAACAATGGTCTACCGGTAAGATCACTAATTCTAATCTGCTTTGAAATGACTTCCTCCTCAAACAGCTGAATCAAACGCACCCACAACCATAATTAGTTACAGCTATACTGTACTGTACAGTCATGTAAAGATTAAAGATATAAAGATATAAAGGTAAACCATGTAAAGTAATGTAAAGATATACTGAATATCTGTGAAATTAAGTTTTTTTATTTCAGTAAAACTTTAATATTTCCTTCACACTAGACTGTGACACAATTAAATATACTGTATCTGTCAAGTAACCTCACTAGCTGACTGTACACTGGACTAGGACTAGTTGTTTAGCCTGTAACCCTTTGTCACCTGTGAAGCTAGACAAATGTAATAACTTGGCTATATTTATTTCCTAACATTACATATTCTATTAAAGAGAATATTTCAATTAATGGATCGCTTATAATGTAGTCCCCTGATTGATTTAAATAGGACTGTGATGAAATTTGTGTTTGTGCCCCGGACAGAAACATCTGTTGATGTGATGGATACTAGCTACAGCCATTGTTTTTAAGTCCTTTTCCCTGACTTTTAATACCTGCCTGTATAGACAGCAGTGTAGCATATTCAGTACAAGAGATGGTACCAAAGCAGTAATGAATAATGAGATGGTACCAAAACAGTAATGAATAATGAGATGGTACCAAAACAGCAATGAATAATGGATTTCAACGGACAGCAGTTATTAGTACTATTTCTCAACTCCATGTTTAATCACCCTATAATGTGGTAGTATTTCAACAAATGTGAATTTAACATGTTATAATGTTATAATATGTCTTGAAGACAGGAAGTAGACTAATGTGTATGTAATGTGTCATGTGGTTCTGTATGTGCCATTCAGGGTTTACCAGGTCAGGATGGCCCACCAGGACCTTCAGGCATCCCAGGGTGCAATGGAACAAAGGTAATTAGCTTAATGTTTATTAATTAATTAAGGCTAGCTAATTAGTCTATCCTAATTAGGTAATTAGCTTAATAATTAGCTTAATGTTTGTCTTGAGGGCACACAGTATGCATGTATGAGGTATAATGGAACGTGGTGTGCTCTGCGTCAGTGTGAGGGGCACTAGTCTTGCATTCTAATATTGTGCTGCTTGTCCCCCCGTTGCTCAGCCATGATGCCCAGACACTTCCAGCACACATTTGATTAGTGAACACAATAGTCTTTTGACTTGTGTTTAACCATATTTCTGGGTGTTTCCTTCATTCAATCTTTGCTGGGTGTTCAGTGTAATGCTCAACTTTGGTGTTATAAAATCACTAGTGTTCTTTTACACTGTGTTTCCTTGGGCCCTTCAGTCATCAGAGTGTTTGTTGAAGGGAGTGTTTGTGTGTTGCAGGGTGAGCGAGGTATAGATGGATTGCCGGGAATACCAGGAATAATGGGACCACCAGTAAGGAAACGCTATGGAAAAAAAAGCTACACCACCTCCTGGGCCGTACACTAGCCTCTGAGATAGTGGGACACAGGGGTGTGTTTAAATACAGTAACAAGGATCCTCCCCTTTGTAGAAGTGCATGATACTTTTGTTTGTCTGTTTTGCAGGGTTTTCCAGGTCTCCAAGGAATGAAGGTAGGAGAGACTTCAGCCAAACTAGCAATGATTCTAACGACCACGCAATCCAAAAGATTGGATTTTCAGTTGAAATAACGTACACAGGGCCGTAAGAGGAAAGCAGTCTTTTAGTGTGATACAGTGTGATGCAGTGTGATACAGTGTGATGCAGGCACTGGCCATTAACCGGCTGACATTTCTCTCCCCCAGGGTGATGCAGGTGGTGTAATCGAGGGCTTTATTCCCCAGAAAGGGGCCAAAGGGTATCCAGGACTGAAAGGATCAGTGGTAAGTGTGGCCATCGTCACTAACTGACAAAGTAGTGATGAAGTGTACTGGAACAGAATTTAACTATGACTTGTCTTTCTAAGGGATTGCCTGGAGGCCCTGGACTACAAGGACCTCTGGGTCCGCCAGGCCCATCAGGAGGCCAGGTGAGTGGCTGGGTCACAGTGACGTTGGATCCAAGAGACCAGGGAACTCCAGTGAACAGATCAGCATGGAGATGTTTCTTCATGCAAATATGCAGCTCTATATAAGGAACTAACCAAATGGGTGGAGCTTTTGGCATCTGTCCAACCTCTCCATCCAATCCATCCATCTAATCTAATTCCGCCATCTTTTCTTGCAGGGAGAACGAGGTGAACCTGGTGAACCTGGCCCTCCTGTAGGTGTCCACACTCTCTGGTGTTTATCTCCCAGTTTGCATATTAATATGTGATGTATTGTTGGTTGCAACTAGACTCATGGACAACTGTTGCTTGTTTCATTTGTAGGGAGAAAGACTGACCTTTGTTGGTCCAAAGGGGGATAAGGTGAGTTGGACAGCAGTACTGATGTACTGATTTACTGATGTACTGATGTGCTGATATAATGATGTACTGATGTACTGATGTGCTGATGTGCTGGTCTGACATGATGTGCTGCATATATCTGTGCTATGAAACTGCCCTCACAAAGAGGAACTTGTCCAACACAGAGGAGGTTTCCTATAGCAGTCAGTAGACATGAACAGATGTGAAGACCTATTCAATCTTCAACAGACTACTGGAGAGGCACAACATTCCAAAAGAGGAATGTCGTAAAGATGGTTTTAAATAATCTTCATTTCAATTCAACAATCTGACAGCGCCTTTTCAATATCTTATCTGGCTAGTAAATCTGGTTTATCTATGATGAGAAGTACTCTCTGTATGATCATTCTTTTAGATGTTGTTTCAGAAAGTGGCCATTAGAGATGCCGTGTCTTATTTTCTGAATAAAATACATGTAGTCCCTATGCTTTCTGATCAGGAGCAGGTTGGTAGATGTGGGAAAAAAATCACTTCTTCACAAAGATGAAATGGTCCCACTGAAGATGTCCATAGAATGTTTTAAAATTAACTTCGTACCTCCATCACTAGGGTGACAGAGGATCACAAGGCCCCCCAGGACCTCCTGGGACCCTGCTGGGCTCCGATGGGCCCCCTACAACTCATTATCTCCCTGGACCACCGGTAGGGGGACTTTGTCCGTGATTATATTTACACCCATTCTTAAAATCAATTTAGAATTATACTTACATCTATCTATTTCAAACTGACAAAAATTCAGACAGTTAATGTTATTTTTAAAGTGTACACAATGCAGTTTACAGTGTATACAGGAGATAAGCCACATAATGCAGTGGAAATGTTAAACACACAAGCATCTAACTGCTCAGTATTGTCAGGAACACAGTATTATACAGGACAGCAGTTTGGAAGATGAAGTGGTTAATGTGTATTCCTGGTTTGCAGGGAGACAGAGGCTCCAAAGGAGATAAAGGAGATTCGGTAAGTGGTCTAACACACTTAGAAATGGATGTTGTTAAAGTACTTTTAGAACATATGTGGGTACCTCTCATTTCTTTATAGAGAATCAGCATGTTCCAGAGGGGGTGGGGTTCAAATGTGTATAAGTGTTGTTTTTTCTTGTAAGCTATATGACTGCTGAATGCAACAGTGTTTAGATTGACACATATGTAGACTGGTTATATGTGGTTATATGTGATGGGATGGTGTTCTGTTTTTAGGGTGTTTGCTCTCCATTTCAAAGCGGTATCAAAGGAGACCCTGGACCTCCAGGGCCAAGAGTGAGTGGCGTTCTCAGTCCCACTGGGACATTCACCCCTCATTCAGATACAGTGTTAAAGTGTGTGACAGTGCAGTGTTACAGTACAGTGTTGCAGTACAGTGTGACAGTGCAGTGTGACAGTGCAGTGTTACAGTGCAGTGTTGCAGTACAGTGTTGCAGTACAGTGTGACAGTGCAGTGTGACAGTGCAGTGTTACAGTGCAGTGTTGCAGTACAGTGTTACAGTACAGTGTGACAGTGCAGTGTTACAGTACAGTGTGACAGTGCAGTGTTACAGTGCAGTGTTGCAGTACAGTGTGACAGTGCAGTGTGACAGTGCAGTGTTGCAGTACAGTGTGACAGTGCAGTGTGACAGTGCAGTGTTGCAGTACAGTGTGACAGTACAGTGTGACAGTGCAGTGTTACAGTGCAGTGTTGCAGTACAGTGTGACAGTACAGTGTGACAGTACAGTGTGACAGTGCAGTGTGACAGTGCAGTGTTGCAGTACAGTGTTACAGTACAGTGTTACAGTGCAGTGTGACAGTGCAGTGTTGCAGTACTGTTACAGTGCAGTGTTGCAGTACAGTGTGACAGTGCAGTGTTGCAGTACAGTGTTACAGTGAGTACAGTTGAGCTGGACTTTTTCTTTTTCTGTCAGGGAAAACCAGGAAAGGATGGAGAAGATGGAACAAAGGTGGGGGCTGTTTCCTCATTCTGAATAAAAATGTAAAACGAATATGTAAATAACCAAATGTGTATGTGTGTATATAAAGTATAAAGTATATATATATATATAAAGTATAGTAAAGTATATATATATATAATTTTCTAAAATGAATAGTAGAAAATACAATTTCTAATAGATTTTCTAATGTGTATATAAATGGATAAATATTTTTGAATGCCTTTTCTCTTTAACAGGGTGAACAAGGTGATCCTGGTATCCCTGGATACAGTGGCATGAAGGTAAATTATTAGTTGTCATAGTTGGATGTGTTTTCTTCATCTCCTGGAGGGATTTTGACATGCCCCATTATTTGAATTGTTTTTAAACAGGGGGAGAAGGGAGAGAAAGGACCTCCTGGCTATGTAAGTGCCCCGCCGCGTCCTGGTTTGGTGTGACCTTGTGCAGTGATTGCACCTGCCAGCCTTCTCAACAGCCCGACTGTCTTTGTTATAGGGTGAAGGTGCACCTGGACCTCCTGGACCTCGGGGTCTCCCTGGACCACAAGGAGAGCGAGGTGAGGGATGAATGAACCCTACTACACTCCTAATGCCTATGCAAAGTTTTATATTATTTCATTCATTTTTATGTCATTCCAGGTGTCTGTTAGAACGAGTGTCCTATCACACGGGCTGTTTCATCTCATTTTATTTAGATTAATCTCATTTTAATTGATTTATTTCAATGTATTGGCAGGTAGCTATTATTATATGAAAATTATTTAATATCTACAGTAGATGTAAGTAACATTTTTTGCAATGCTAGCTCAGAACATTGATCTGTAGTCCTTCAGACCACTTGGGAAACATATTGCAACACGGCACAACCAGATTCTTCAGCAACAATGCAATAAAATATGATTTACTATGCTCGAGGTCCTAAGCTCCTAAGCGAGTTCTGTGAAACACAAGGTTGATGTTTTCATGAAGAAGTAATAATAATAATAATAATCAATAATTCTTTGTCTGAATTTCACACTAGGATTCACACTACCATATTCAATATGGTATTATCCCTAAACTGATATGTGAACTGTTTGTTCAATATGGTATGAACCCTAGACTGATACGTGAACTGTTCTTATAGGATACAGTGGGCCTCCTGGAGATCCTGGTGTCCCAGGTAAGGGGACGGAATTAAGATCTGTAGTTTAAAGAAGATCTCAAATCTACGAACCATCTTCCATGAATTTCTTCGTCCTATGGATTTACACTGTTGTCCTTCTCCGTCTGGGGTGGATATAGGCAGGAACCTGGAAGGTCCTCCTGGAGAGAGAGGCTTCCCTGGAGAAATTGGCCAAAAGGGAGATAAAGGTGCTGATGGAGAGTCTCTCACAGGACCTCCAGGTTCTGACGGGCCTCCTGGGTTACCTGGACCTCCTGGAGAATCAAGTAGGTGTAGTATTTTAAGGCGACCCCTCTCATGAAAACAAATAAAGATGAAGGAGTCTAATGGATATACACTACAATTGATACAGGTGTTTAATGTATGGACACTACAATTGCATACATTAGCATAATTCAATATGTTAAAGAACTTTGTGTGTTGTTGTGTCTCTAACATCATCACTTTGTTTGTTTTTGCATTATGTCTCTAATATCATCTCTTTGTTTGTTTATTTGTGTGTTGTTGTATCTCTAATGTCACCTTTGTTTGTTTGTGTGTTATTGCGTCTCTGATATCATCCCTTTGTTTGTTTGTTTGTGTGTTATTGCGTCTCTAATATCATCCCTTTGTTTGTTTGTTTGTATGTTATTGCGTCTCTGATATCATCTCTTTCCCCTGTAGGTGGAGACTGTGAGCAGGGGTCAGAAGGCCCCCCCGGACCTCCTGGGCTCCAGGGAGAGGTGGGGCAGAAAGGTAGGAGTGACTGGACTTACTCACCTACGCTCTCCTGCTCTTGCGGTGCTTCACGCTCTTCACCACAGGAAATAAGAGAACAGGATTCATTCCACAGATGCTTCACTTTTGTCACCCTGAAGTACTTAGTAAGGAGACAACAAACAGTACAAGCCATGCTGAATACAGAGAGGATTTCTGCCACAAACTGACCCTAGTGGCAGTGTGTTGGTGTTGTTTAGTTTAGTTGTGTTTTTGTACCAGTACCGTTCATCATATAGTGTTAAACCTAAATTAGAGGAACTCAATAAATAATCGAAAAACATAAATTATTTAGAAATTATTAAAAGGGACTTAACATAAATCTCAAACAAATTCAAATTTGGAATAACTGTTACAACTGTTACCTGAACTTACCATATATGCTTAATGTCTCATTGTAAATAGCAATAAGTATCTCCAGTGCTTGTTGTATGGTGCTCCTTCAGGCGACCGAGGAGAACCTTGCTTAGATTGTTCAGCGTTTGGGCCTCCAGGATTACCTGGTCCTGATGGACCCAAAGGGCAGCAAGGTAAAGTTCCTCCTCATGGGAACACCAATAAATAAAGGACCTGTCTGAACTTGAAATATGGCGAAATATTATGAAGAACTGATCAAAGCATTTTTAAGCAACCCCCAAGTTGTCCAAGTATGTTCTGATTGAAATTCTATTGCCCCCTTGTATCACAGGTTACCCTGGAGCAGCAGGCAGGAAAGGGGAAAAGGGTACACCTGGCTTTAATGGAGTTCCTGGTGTCCCAGTAAGTGCCGACATCTCCCTAAACTCCCCCCAAATCCCCATTATGGCCAGTTTCATATTTAACTTGATATGCTTCTTGGAGTGTGTAAGTTCCTCTTTCACACTAAAAGCATGTGTGAAAGACAACTGATAGGTGTTCCATATGACTGCTGGTCATCACTTACAATCTGGATAGTAGGTTGGAGTGATTATGACTGCTATAAATCATTGTAAACATATACCTTTTGGAAGGTCTTACCCACAATGACCATTCCAGGGTTCGTTGTGGGCAAGACCTTTTTCTTCATTTTTCATTAATCCTCTAAGAAATGCACCAGTGAATCAAACTTTATATGTATTTAGAAGGCCTTGGATGGCTGTCTTGGTGAGCTACTTCTAGATCTGTTTGTGTGTATGTGTGTGTGCGTGTGTGTGTTTATGTGTAAGACTTTGCAGGCTGGTGATTGCATTGTGTGTATGTGTGTGTGTGTGTGTGTGTACAGGCTGGTGATTGCATGTGTTGCATGTTTCAGGCCTACTTGTATGAAAATACACTGCCTTGTACCATGGAAACAACATGTTTCCATGCAACAGTGGTGATAACATAAGTGGAATGTTGGAATTAGCACCTTAGCAACTGACTGTATTTTAAACAAAAAAAGAAATGAAAATGACCAGACATGGCTTACAATTCATGTATTACATGTAACATGGTATGGTTTTACAAACAATTTGCAGCTTTCTGGAGACATGTCTGCATAGTTGGCATAGACGGTACCCATGTCACCACTGCCACCTGCTGAAGTTCCACTACAGCCTGACATCACAGATCCACTACTACTTTACCTGCCTTTCACTACCAGTAGTTTGTGCTGGTGCATTGTTGCTTTAGCCCATCACTCCTGCACAAGCACTCTTATTATTTCATCACAGTCAGAAAAACAAAGCCAAGATGTCTTTTTTATGGTTTTCAGGGTGCAGATGGCCCCCCAGGTTTAAGGGGCACTCCAGGTGCAGTAGGCGAACCTGGTGATATCTATGCAGCACCAGGTCTGAAGGGAGATAAGGGCTCCCCTGGTCATCCTGGAGCAAGGGGATTTCCAGGTATAGACGGACTTCCGGGGAAAGATGGACAACCAGGTGTTCCAGGACACAAAGGAGAACCGGTGAGTGATAATGGACAATATCTCTTCAAAAACACATCTATTCCCAGTTGTTTTGTACATTATATAAAACCTTTTAATTATGAGTTGCTGGATCATCTTAGCTGGATGGAGTATCTGTTATCTGCATATTGTTACATGCAAACCTTTTTTCCTTTAAAGGCCAGAGAAGGTATTAAGGGTGATCGTGGTCTAGATGGAGAGACAGGACCTCCAGGGTTTCCTGGAGAGAGAGGACCCCCAGGTATTCCTGGGATTGGTCAAGCAGGAGGTCCTGGAGAGAAGGGAAGTACAGGACGACCTGGTACACCAGGAAGTCCAGGAATACCAGGCCAGTATTATTTTTTTTCATTAATTTTTACTTTTATTACTTACAGTCACTCTCAATATATGGAGAAAATTACTTGAAGAATTTGGTTCTATTTTTAATTAGTTTCTGTCTTTCGTGTAGGACCTAAAGGTGAACCTGGAAAAAGTGTGAGCTCACCAGGACCTCAAGGTTCACCAGGACCTCGTGGAGAGAGTGGAAGACCTGGAGTTCAAGGTAACTTATATTCAGCTGTTAATGTTCCTCATTTCAGTGCCTTAAGGCTCTGAAAATAGCACAACACCCATTTCCACCCAATCATAGATACAACAAATTCCTGGACAAATACAGTATAATACAGTGTGTATCAAGTTTGTCTGTGTAATGGTCAGCTTCATCTTGATTCTTAAGGTGAAAGGGGTGAACCGGGTGATGAAGGAATGCCAGGATTCCCTGGGCAGAAAGGTGATAGTGGCATTCCAGGAGTTGGAGCTCCTGGCCCACCAGGGCAAAAAGGTACGTTTCAATTACACTTTTCTTGAAGGTTTACCATGGATTTTACTAATCTCATATGAAATGATGAATTAGTGTCTGGTGTAACTCTAACACCTAATGGAACTAGTAGTGTTGTTTTCTGACATCCTTCTGTTGTCCTCAGGGTACTCTGGCATACCTGGTGCTGCAGGAATCCCTGGAGAACCTGGTCACCCTGGCCAGGATGGTTTGCCTGGACACGCAGGAAATCCAGGACAAAAAGTATGATGGCATTTTGTTGGCACATTGTTGTTAAATGGTTTATATGTGGGTATAAGTACCCATGGTTTATTGAGAGCGGTATTATATCTTAAAGGGTGAACCAGGCATGGGCCTTCCAGGACCCAAGGGCTCTATAGGGCAACATGGAGTACCTGGATATGCAGGCCAGAAGGGTATTGTGGGAATGCCAGGAATACCTGGAACTGAGGGACAAACTGGCCCACCTGGTCCTCAGGGTGTGAAAGGTACAGACATCCTGTCACACAATTCTAATTTGAACCAAAAAAAAAAAGTATAGTCACAGGATTAATGTTTGCTTATGATTAATATGCAGCATCACCAGACAGCCGTAAAATAAACACTTTTTCCCTCAGCAACAGCATATGTGTAATTCATTTTTACTTCTCTCCTCCAGGTGAGCCAGGACCACCTGGGGTTCGTGGCTTTGCAGGACCACCTGGACCCGCAGGGCCTGGTGAGCCAGGGGCACCTGGAGCAATGGGACCTCCTGGAAAACCTGGTCCCTTTGGTGAGTTCCTCTTTGAACAGCCACAGGATTGGCAACTTTTTGAATGTGTGTAAATGTGGGGGCATGAACTCATAGTCTTTGTGATATTGCAGGTCACATTGGTGAGAAGGGAGAGAAAGGTCTGCCAGGTTTTCCTGGTCCAGCAATGCCCGGTCCTCCGGGTGAGAAGGGCATCCCTGGTTTCCCTGGATCCCCAGGGCCCAAGGGACTTCCAGGGGATCCAGGGGTTCCTGGAAATGATGGATTCCCTGGGGAGAGAGGTGAGATTTACACAATGTCCTGCACTTTGGAAATGGCCTCTCTGTGGAGTAACAAGGTGCACTGCAAGATGTTTGTCAGACGTGAAAGGTCATGTGTTTTGAAACTGATCCCAGGTCCCAAAGGAGACATGGGAATTATGGGAATGCCAGGGTCACCTGGATTTGAAGGCATCCAAGGACTCCCAGGAGACACTGGACAACGAGGTAGAGTATTTATGTTCTTAAATGGGACCTTACTTTTCATTACCTAATTTTCTATGTACCTTGTTTATGGTTACTTATGTTATGATTCTGAACCTGGCAGGTGACCCTGGTTTTACGGGGTCAAAAGGTGAGCTCGGGTTAGAGGGTCCCAAAGGTGACAGAGGAAATAAGGGTCCTCCAGGGCCACCTGGGAATCTGACGACGATATTGAAAATGGACATGAAAGGAGAGAAGGGAGACATTGGTGACAGAGGTAGGAGATGAAGTCCCAGGGCCATCGGGCAGAATAGCACAGGATAAGAGACTCAAAAACTAAACTGTTGTGAACTCTTCTCACAGGTGACCCTGGCCCAACAGGAGAGAAGGGGTATCAAGGGATTATTGGAGACCCTGGAATGCCAGGAAAGGATGGAATGCCTGGTTCACCAGGACAGCCAGGTAAACCTCCAGTCAGTGATGTATCATAAACACACTTAGCAACTCATCCACTGCATTGACTGTTGACCATAAGAGGAATGAAAAATAATACGAACTTTATGCCCACCTTAGGTGCAAAAGGTGACCCGGGAGTCTCTGGAGAACCTGGACTTCCTGGATTTCCTGGATCTAAAGGCAGCGTAGGAGAAATGGGAATGCCAGGTACAATGGAGAAATCTTCGATCACCGTAGTAATCTAACCGATACTAAATACCTTACGTATAGTACGTATTGGTCATAAATTAGAAGTAAGTAGCAGCAAAGATGATACTGTATGCTCTCTTCTTATTTCTTCAGTTTCTAGTGATGCTCCATTAATTGGTGCATATAAATCACCTGACCTTAAAGACTAAGCTATTGCCAATGCTATCATGAAGCTCTCTTGATACAGAACACCATACATCACGAATTGTCATGTTGATTGCTAACATCCATCCATCCATCCATTTTCTTCCGCTTATCCGGGTCCGGGTCGCGGGGGCAGTAGCCTAAGCAAAGAGGCCCAGGTTTCCCTCTCCCCAGCCACCTCTTCCAGCTCTTCTGGGGGGATAAAGCGTTCCCAGGACAGCCGAGAGATATAATCTCTCCAGCGTGTCCTGGGTCTTCCCCGGGGTCTCCTCCCAGTTGGACATGCCCAGAGCGCCTCCCTAGGCAGGCGCCCAGGTGGCATCCGAACCAGATGCCCGAACCACCTCAGCTGGCTCCTCTCTACGTGGAGGAGCAGCGACTCTACTCCGAGCCCCTCCCGGATGACTGTGCTCCGCACCTTATCTCTAAGGGAGAGCCCAGACACCCTGCGAAGAAAAAACTCATTTCCGCCGCTTGTATTCGCGATCTCATTCTTTCGGTCACTACCCAAAGCTCGTGACCATAGGTAAGAGTCGGAACGTAGATTGACCAGTAAATTGAGAGCTTTGCCTTTCGGCTCAGCTCTCTCTTCACCATTAACGGTCCGGTACAGCGACCGCAATACTGCAGCCGCAGCACCGATCCGCCTGTCAATCTCTCGTTCCATCCTTCCCTCACTCGTGAACAAGAACCCGAGATACTTAAACTCCTCCACTTGAGGCAAGGACTCACTCCCGACCCAGAGAGGGCACTCCACCCTTGTCCGACTGAGTACCATGGTCTCAGTTTTAGAGGTGCTGATTCTCATCCCAGCCATCTCGCACTTTTCGGCTGCAAACTGATCCAGCGAGAGCTGTAGGTCTCGCCCGATGATGCCAACAGGACCACATCATCTGCAAAGAGAAGGCGTGGAATCCTGAGGCCACCAAACCGAACCCCCCTCCACCACTTGGCTACGCCGAGAAATTCTGTCCATAAAAGTTATGAACAGAATCGGTGACAAAGGGCAGCCTTGGCGGAGTCCAACTCCCACCGGAAACCAGTCTGACTTACTGCCGGCCATGCGAACCAAACTCCTGCTCCGTTTGTACAGGGACTGGATAGCCCGTAGCAACGGGCCCGTACCTTATACTCCCGGAGCACCCCCAGAGGAATCCCCGAGGGACACGGTCGAATGCCTTTTCCAAATCCACAAAGCACATGTGGACTGGTTGGGCAAACTCCCATGCACCCTCTAGGACCCTCGCAAGGGTGAAAAGTTGGTCCAGTGTTCCACGACCAGGGACGGAACCCACATTGTTCCTCTTGTAACTGAGATTCGACTATCGAACGGACTCTCTTCTCCAGAACCCCTGCATAGACCTTACCGGGAGGCTGAGAAGTGTGATCCCCGATAGTTGGAGCACACTCTCCGGTCTCCTTTCTTAAAAAGGGGAACCACCACCCGGTTTGCCAATCCAGAGGCACTGCCCCCGATGTACACGCGATGTTGCAAAAGGCGTGTCAACCAAGACAGTCCCACAACATCCAGAGCCTTAAGGAACTCAGGACGGATCTCATCACCCCGGTGCCTTGGCACCAAGGAGTTTCACAACTACCCTGGTCACCTCAGCCCTAGTGATGGGCAAACCCCCGTCCGAGTCCTCTGGTTCTGCTTCCTCTATGGAAGCCGTGGTGGTGGGATTGAGAAGATCCTCGAAGTATTCCTTCCACCGCCTAATGACATCCCCAGTCGAGGTCAGCAGATCCCCAGCCTCACTGTATACAGTGTTGGTCGGGAACCGCTTTCCCCTCCTGAGTTGCCTGACGGTTTGCCAGAACCTCCTCGGAGCCGATCGAAAGTCACTTTCCATGGTCTCACCAAACTCTTCCCACACCCGAGTTTTTGCCTCTGCGACAGTCAAAGCCGCAATCCGCTTGGCCCCCCTGTACCTGTCTGCTGCCTCCAAAGTCCCACGGGCCAACCAGGCCCAATAGGACTCTTTCTTCAGCATGACGGCCTCCCTTACCCGAGGTGTCCACCACCGGGTTCTGGGATTGCCGCCACGACAGGCACCGACAACCTTGCGGCCACAGCTCCGATCTGCTGCATTGACAATAGAAGCACGGAACCAAGCCCACTCAGACTCAATGTTTCCGGCCTCCCTCGGGATGCGGTCAAAGCTTTGTCGGATGTGGGAGTTAAAGACCTTTCTGACAGGTTCCTCTGCCAGGCGTTCCCAGCAAACCCTCACAGTACGTTTGGGTCTGCCAGGTCTGTCCGGCATCCTCGCCCGCCATCTGATCCAACTCACCACTAGGTGGTGATCGGTTGACAGCTCAGCTCCTCTCTTTACCCAGTGTCCAAGACACACGGTCGCAAGTTCGACGATACGATTACAAAATCGATCATCGAACTGCGACCTAAGGTGTCCTGGTGCCATGTGCACTTATGGACACCTCTGTGCTCAAACATGGTGTTCGTTATGGACAAACCGTGACGAGCACAGAAGTCCAATAACAGAACACCACTCGGGTTCAGATCGAGAGGCCGTTCCTCCCAATCACGCCCTTCCAGGTCCTACTGTCATTGCCCACGTGAGCATTGAAGTCCCCCAGCAGAACAATGGAATCCCCAGAAGGGGCACCTTCCAGCACCCCCTCCAAGGACTCCAAGAAGGCCGGGTACTCCGAACTGCCATTCGGTGCATAAGCACAAACAACAGTCAGAGCCCTTTCCCCGACCCTAAGGCGCAGGGAAGCAACCCTCTTATCTACTGGGGAAAACCCCAACACACAGGCAGCGAGCCGGGGAGCTATGAGTAAGCCCACTCCAGCCCTCCGCCTTTCACCCTGGGCAACTCCAGAAAAGAATAAAGTCCAGCCTCTCTCGAGAGGATTGGTTCCAGAACCCAAACTGTGTGTGGAGGTGAGCCCAACTATATCTAGTTGGTATCTCTCAGCCTCACACACCAGCTCAGGCTCCTTCCCACCCAGAGAGGTTACGTTCCATGTCCCAAGAGCCAGCTTCAGTAACCGAGGGTCGGCACGCCAAGGCCCCCGCCCGGCCACCGCCCAAACCACAATGCACCGAACCCCTAGTACTACCTCTCCCACAGGTGGTGGGCCCATGGGAGAGTGAACCCATGTAATCCCCTTCGGGCTGTGCCCGGCGGGCCCCATGGGTAGAGACCCGGCCACCAGGGCTCGCCGAGGAGCCCCTCCCCAGGCCTGGCTCCAGGGTGAGGCCCCGGTAACCCTGATCCGGGCAAGGGTATCTGGGTCCTGTTTTTAAATTCCATTGGGGTTTTATTTGGACCACTCTTTGTCTGGCCCATCACCTAGGACCAATTTGCCATGGGAGACCCTACCAGGGGCATTGCCCCCGACAATTGCTAACATGTTTCTGTAAATAAATTTGATAATAGCTAAATAAATATGTTGATATATCTGTATAATTATCTTGCATGAGTAATATACCCTTTTGACTATGTTTGAGTTAATGAGTTAATGACCTTTTTGATCTGCAGGACCGATTGGACCAAAAGGCTCGAAAGGATTTATTGGGACACCTGGCCATCCTGGATTTAAGGGTGATGAAGGAGAGAAAGGGCAAAAGGGAGATGCAGGTCTGCCAGGAATAGGAGTCCCTGGGGTCCCTGGCGAGAAGGTGGAGTATTTATGCATGTACACTATTGTATAGGTGTGTTTTTCAGCATCGAAATGATTGAACTCTAAATGACTGTCAGAAATGGTCTTTGAAACTGGACTGAAATGTTATAATTTATGTAAAAAATAAGTAACTAAATATGACAACTGATTCAAATTTTTCCTTTCCACACGGCTCTGTATGCAGGGTGAAATTGGTCAGCCCGGTTTCCCTGGGGAGTCGGGACAAAAGGGAGTGAAAGGTAGCATGGGAGTCCCGGGGATCCCTGGGAGTCATGGGCAGAAAGGAGACGATGGGCTTGTTGGCCTTCCAGGCAAGTTCTGTGCATCTCCAAAAAAACGTTATTGACCATGTTGTGTTTGTATCTCATAAAATGACTGGAATGTTAATAAAGTTAACAAAGAGCCCTGTAATTTAGTCATTGTCTTTATAATCACACTTCACGTTTCCCATAAGCGAAGCCCTTGCATATTCATTGCACATGACTTAAGATACTTAATTGCACAACTGTATGTTTTCTGAGCAGGTAGTCCTGGAGTACCAGGAGAGAAAGGAGTTCCAGGGTTTCCCGGGTTACCAGGACAGCCTGGACTTCTGGGACGAACGGGTGGGAAAAAACACTTAATAACCATGTGCAAATGCATAATCCATGTGCAAATAATGTTGTTTTTCTGAGATGAGAACAGTACAATATATATTATACAGCACCATTGTTAATTTGACTTATCATTCTTATTTATCACTTATTGGAATGCAGAGTATTCCTGAATATATTTAAGAAATGTTTTAATTATACATTTTCTAAAAACTATTGGCTATGTCCATTTGTTGGATGGGATTTTTGGAATCTAGGTGAACCTGGCCTACAGGGTCCTTCAGGGCCACAAGGGGATAAAGGCCAGCCTGGAGAAGATGGCATTCCTGGGTCTTCAGGCGAGAGGGGGGATCCAGGTAGATTATCCAGCGGTGTATTTTTAAAATATTCTTATTTAGATATGTGATGAAATATCGGATAACTGTACAATGGCTGTGGTGTCTTGCATGCAAATAAGTAACTACAACATAGAATATAGTGGAATATCACCTTGCTAACCTGACTCTTACAAATATTGCAATGATTTCATTGATATGATTTCAGTGATGTGCATCAGAACAAAATGTGAGATCTGACGATTGACTGTGTGTTTCTATTCTTCAGGGTTACCTGGAAGAGGTTTTCCTGGGACCCCAGGGCATACTGGCATTAAAGGTCAGACTTCCCTAATGTGATAGTCTACAAAAGGTTCACACGTTTAAAGATAATATGCAGAATCTTGTTCACTTTTTTCACTTCTAATGATTTACACTTTTACACTCCCCAAATTTACACTTCTAATGATAACACAGCGTGGAATAATCCTTTCATACACTCATTTCATACACTCGTTTCATATTGAGAAATTCTACAATAAATTCCATAATAATTATTTTATTGGCACCTTCTAGGAGACAACATACAGTAAAAGTCCATGCTGAATACAATTTCTGCCTGGATTTCTGCCACAAACTGACCCTAGTGGCAGTGCGTTGGTGTTGTTTAGTTTAGTTGTGTTTTTGTACCAGTACCGTTTATCATATAGTGTTAAACCTAAATTACAGGAACTTAATAAATAATCAGAAAACATAAAAACATGTCTAGCAGTCTAGGACAGCCAGACGAATTAACAGAAACATTTGACCAGGCATTAATACCGTTTTGGGTAACACTTCTTAAAACATGCCATTATTGTGATTGCAGTGATGATCTGCTTTGCTGAGCATGTGCATAGACGTGCATGGGTTTGGATGCAAACATGAGAAATTGACTTCCATGTTTACTGCTTACTGCCTAACAGCTGTTTAATTTTCATGGGCCATGTTCAGGCTTTCAAACACAGTGTTCTACTTTCGAATTCTCGGATCAAGATGTTTTTGTAGAAAAGCATTCTGTACCGTATGCCCTCCAGACATCTACTGAAACTGGAAAGATGGGCACAGGCAAAGCAGACAAGACCAGCCACAGTCATTAGCATCCTAACAGAGGATCGCGGGAGTCTGTCAGCGTTCGACCCCTCCAAGATCACACTGTGCCATTTCTGAGAAGAACGATTAGATGAATGGTGACGCTCTGTTGGAGTGACCCTGCTCTGCCCCCCCTCAGGTGATACAGGTGCCCCGGGGCTTCCTGGCCTTTCTGGCAGCCCTGGCATTCCTGGATCCAAAGGGGACAAAGGCTTGCCAGGCTTTGAGGGCGTCCATGGCAGACCAGGAGAAAGAGGACTTCCAGGACCACCCATGGAGGGCCCTAAAGGCGAACAAGGACCTCAGGGAGAACCAGGAGAGCCAGGTCCATCTCCAACACATCACTATTCCTCACACACGCACGTTATAATTTGTCAAATGCACTTAGGCAGTTTGGCTTTTCTAAAACAGCATCCCATAGGGAATACGTTACTACTTGAATTTAACCTTCTAGGTGTTACTTGTTATAAAAAGTGTTTCTGATGTTTCCCAATGTTATATTCACAGGCCAGACTGGGTCTCCGGGGCCAACGGGTGTTCCAGGCAGTCCTGGAGCGAAAGGGGAGGTGGGAGAGAGGGGCTTCCCCGGGCCACAGGGCACTGAGGGCGTGAAAGGCGAGAAAGGCATATCTGGATTTCCTGTAAGTCAAAAGCACCTGATACCCATGGTGTTTTACACAAGTGGAAGAGAATGTGGAGCCTGATTGTGCTTGTGCTGCCCAGGGTGAGACAGGCCTTCCGGGCATTAATGGACATAAGGGTGAGATGGGGATTCAAGGTGTTCCTGGCTTCCCAGGTGAGACTCATACCCATGACTATCAAATCAGACACAAAAGGTTATATTAGGTGTGTCATTTAAGAGGTCACACAGGTAAAAACAAAATTTTAAACAAAAATGGTATTTTTGCATTACAAATGAACAAATGATTACATTTAAATGAATTATAAATTGCTACTATTAGCAAATCTAACTTCTGCTTGCTGATACACCAAATGCATAAACACTCAGGTACCACACAGATGTGATCACATTTCTTATGCTCTTGGCCTGGTGCTCTTTTTGTCCATTAAACTATTTCCGTCTCCAGCAAAACTGCCATTTGTTTCACGTCTACATCTCTTCCTCAGGTTCAAAGGGCGAATATGGGGATAGAGGTGTTAAGGGTGAGCTGGGAGACAGAGGATTTCCTGGACCAAAAGGTACTTTGGAAGATTGCTTTATGCTTTTGGGGATGATAATGTTGCATTATGCAAATACATAGAATAAAACAATGTGGTTCGTGTGGTAAATAACCTTTTTTGCCAACTCTGTCCATGTAGGTAGTGAAGGCCCACCTGGACCTCCTGGACCACATACCATAGTGAAAGGAGAGGTTGGCCTGCCGGGTCCAGAGGGTCGTCCGGGTCAGCCTGGGGCTCAGGGGTATCCTGGACTGAAAGGACAACAAGGTAGTGTAGTGTTCCTGCTTCTTCATCCTTCAGGGTTGTGTTGCGTTTTAAATGCTTCCTCCTCATACAGGGTTGTGTAGCGTTTTAAATGCTTCCTCCTCCTACAAGCAGACACGTGGGGTAATCAGTAATTAGTGCATAAGGAATAGAGTTATAGAGCTAAAACAGCCAACATTTTTAGAGTATGTATTTGAATTTGTGATTCTGGCCTTTCTTCTTTTCCTCTCTCTCCCTTTCTCTCACTCTCTCTCTCTCTTTCTCTCCCCCCCCTTCCAACCCCTACTCCCTTCTTCCTTCAGGACTAATGGGTCATAAAGGTATTAAAGGAGAGGACGGAGCACCTGGATACAACGGGGTTCCTGGCACCAAAGGAGAACCAGGACTCGTTGGACCTGCTGGTACATGTGCTTGCTTGCTAAAAAATGTCCTACTTACCTATTTATGATGTGACACCCCCCCCCCCCCCCTATAACCATTGTGTGTAACCCTGCACCTTTAGGACCCAGAGGATACCCTGGCCCCCCAGGCCCTGATGGGATCCCAGGTCACGTTGGCCCACCTGGCCCCTCCTCCATGGACCATGGCTTCCTGGTGACACGCCACAGTCAGTCTGTGGAGGTGCCCTTGTGTCCTGCAGGCACCACTCAGATCTACGATGGATACTCGCTCCTATATGTGCAGGGCAACGAGCGTTCACATGGACAGGACCTGGGTGAGTTCTGCATGAACGTGCCCACAAGGCACGGGGCACCGAGGAAAACGTGCACGTGCCCACAAGGCTCAAGGAAAGGAAGAGTACAGTAGAACAGGCGTAAGGCAGGACGGAGTGTTTTCATGTGTCACGTGTGCTAGTTGCAATATTGTATTGTAATGTTGGCCTGTGCAATACTGGTGATGCAGATCGCTGTCACCTGCCCATGTGACTATTGCATGCTCTGTGTCTCCTGACCAGGCTCCAGATTAGCATTAAAATGCTAAGCATTATTATAATAACTAGATTTGCGTTATCTGGACCAGGCTCCAGAGTCATGGCATTATCACGATCCATTGTGTGTAAATGTTTGTGGTCAGAACAATGCAGACCAGCTCACACATCTTGATCAAATTGTAATCTACACTGAGCCATATCACACTCTGCACAGGTACCTGTATAATCCTGACATAGCATTTTGTCTATATTGCGTAGCTGTAATGGGTTTGCTGGCTCCCTTTAGGAACGGCGGGCAGTTGTCTGCGGAAGTTCAGCCCCATGCCTTTCCTC
The DNA here is from genome assembly GCA_020368025.1 of Brachyhypopomus occidentalis. Lineage (NCBI taxonomy): Eukaryota > Metazoa > Chordata > Actinopteri > Gymnotiformes > Hypopomidae > Brachyhypopomus > Brachyhypopomus occidentalis. The sequence goes on from JAGXOD010000005.1 coordinate 6,909,019, forward strand.
TTCTGCAACATCAACAATGTGTGTAACTTCGCCTCCCGTAATGATTACTCCTATTGGCTCACGTCTCCTGAGCCCATGCCAATGAGCATGGCTCCGGTCACAGGCGACAGCATCAAACCCTTCATTAGCAGGTCAGTGTGCAGAGGACTCTGGGGGAATGAGCAGCCCCAGACCAACGGCATGGGCCACCTAGAATATGCACTCTATTTTGTTGACTCGGTTGTGTGTATATGACTGTGTGTGTGTCTGTGTGTGTGTGTGTGTGTGTCCTACTATAGATGTGCAGTGTGTGAGGCTCCTGCCATGGTGATAGCACTGCACAGCCAGACCATCATGATCCCGCCCTGTCCTCGTGGGTGGATCTCTCTCTGGATTGGCTACTCATTCGTCATGGTGAGAAAGCAAATATAGCAAACACATCATAATCAGATTCTGTGGAGTTTCAGCTGAAAGGTAATTGGGCTCTCTCTCTCCCTCTCTCTCCTCTCTCTTTACCCCCTCTCTCTCTCTCTCTCTCTCTCCCCTTTCCCTTTCTCCCCTTCTCTCTCGCTCTCCCTCTGTCTCTCTCTTACCCTCTCCATCTTTACCGCTCTCTCTCCCTCTCTCCCTCTTTCTCCCCCTCTCTCTCCCTCTCCACCCCTCTCTCCCTCTCTTTACCCCTCTCTCTCCCTCTTTCCCTTTCTCCCCCTCTCTTGCTCTCCCTCTGTCTCTCTCTTACCCTCTCCCTCTTTACCGCTCTCTCTCCCTTTCCATCTTTCTCCCCCCTCTCTCTCTCCACCCCTCTCTCCACCCCTCTCTCCCTCTCTTTACACCTCTCTCTCTCCCTCTTTCTCCCCCCCACTCTCTCCCTCTCTGTCCACCTCTCTCTCCCTCTCTTCCCCCCATCTCTCAGCACACCAGTGCTGGGTCTGAAGGCTCTGGACAGGCTCTGGCCTCCCCAGGCTCCTGTTTGGAGGAGTTCCGCTCTGCACCCTTCATCGAGTGCCACGGCCGCGGCACCTGCAACTACTACGCCAACTCCTACAGCTTCTGGCTGGCCACCATCGAGGACGAGGAGATGTTTAGGTTCGTTCTCTTCAACAGATCTGCCCTGCACCCTGTCTCTGCTTTTGGCCATTTGTCACTGTTTCTGCTACTCTGACACATTGACTAATGAAGACATTGGAAAGTAGGTAGGGAGCTGACTTAGCTTAGTTAGCTCAGGTTAAACAGCTGCACAGTATAGGGTCTCTTTAAGAGGACATTTTACAGATTGTTCTTATTCTTTACATTTGTTACTTTTAAATTTGTTTATGGTGCAACACTTACATTTTACTGGTATTCCCTGAGGCTAAATTCACATAGAATATATCTGTCATTGCTCCTAATAGCGTATGCAGACCAACTGAGCTTTATCTCTGAAAAACTGGAATAAAAGCAAACTCTACTTTCTGTCACTAGGGGGCAGTATAACCATACAGGGATAATATGACCTACATGTGAATAAACCTCTTGCTTCTTTTTTTCCCCAGGAGGTTATTAGGTCCATTAACACACGTGTTGATAAATTTAAGATTGCTGACTGTTAATGCCATGCGTCCTTTCAGGAAACCCGTCCCCACGACGCTAAAGGCTGGGAACCTGCGAACTCACATCAGTAGGTGCCAAGTTTGCATGAAGAGGACTTAACCAATCACGTGCCTCCCTCTGCATCGGACTACGGTGTTCCAGTGTGAGAAATGAAAGAAACCCCAGCATGGTGCTACTTCAAGGAGAGGAGATAGACTGATCCAGTGTTCTTCCGGACTGAAGAACATTCCGGAAACACGCAAGCAGGCGTCAGCGCTCCAGGCCTCTGCTGGCCTGTACCGCGAGGCTCACTTCCGCATCTGCTCCATATAGAACATGCCACTAACGTCCTCACTATGTCATTTAAGAAGTGACACCTGTTTACAATTGCACTGAGCACACCTATTAGTAAACAGATGTCCATTTTCTGAAAACACAGTTTCGTGAATCAGGTGCTATTGAATACAGCGACTGTATTTCTGCTATTGCTCATTTTTATAGGGTTGTGTATTATTTGTTCCCTCTGTGGCTCACGCCACTTAACGGCACCAAATGTAAGTGTCCTATCTATATTATTCCCACTTCCGTTTCTCCATTACCATCTACTAACTTGATATGTTTGTTTGTTTGTTGTTTTGTTTGGCAATACACCGTAAGTTCTGTTCGTTAGCATCTCAGCTAGGGCACATAGTTTGAGCTCCGATGTAAATATACAACTCTCTTTAGTACTTAACATCTTGTCACCATAATCTCTTCAGGTAAATGCATTTATTTTTTGTGATATTTATGGGATTTATGAGAAAAGAGTACAGAGAGACCAAGAGTGTTGTCCACACACCACTGTTTTCCCCGAGTTGACCAAGGCATCATCTAATCTACAGTAAGGCACATGATGTAGAAGGACAGTAGTCAGCACTGCTTCTGTGCAGCTCAGAGTCACACTTCCTTAGCTGACAGGAGAGGGGGGTGGACCACATGTTTACATCCTCAAGCAGTTCTTCTACGTTAGCATGCACTGTGTGTGTGTATTTGTGTGCATGTGTGTGTGCATACGCGCGCGCTTTTCTATCACTGAAGTCCTCATGCTGCATTCTGAGAGGATGTTTGCCAAGAATATTCCCCAGCAAGGCTCTGACACACACACACACACACACATACACACGCACACTGTTCTGTTGAACTGAATCCTTTTTTTAATACACATTCTCAACCTGAGCAGGTGATCTCGCCCGTTCTGAGACAGCACCCCATCGGAGCGATAGATCCGTCATTAACCACGCCGCTCAGGACGGACCTGAAGTGACCGACTGCTTTCATGACCCTCACACTGACGTGTGTGTGCGCGTGTGTGTCTGTGAAGGCTTTGTTTTCACCAGCTTCCAGCACACGCTCATGCCTTTTGTTCAGACCAGCCCTCCCAGTACCAGCGTGCTGCCTCCCAGTGCTGAGGGAGCAGCATTCTCGTGCTCTCTGTGCCTGCTGTTCAGAGCTCGACCAAAGAACATGCACACAGTATTTTATTATTATTATTTTTTCTACACTGAATATACTTGACTTTTCCAGCTCCCCTTGTATATAATGTCCACGAAGAAAATGTGTCGTGCGTTCAGGTAAAACCTCCATCACCCTCACAGCTTCATGTACAGTCTGATAGGTAGGGATATTTATGTATACTCGGAGCACCTGGCCTTGGAGCCTGGAGCCTGGAGAGGGTGTGGTGAAGAAGCCCTTCCTGTTTCTGGTTGCTTCTCTGTTGTGGTTGATTGGACGTCATCTGGTCACACTCTTTCACGCACGTCCCTCACTCCCGACGAGTCGCGAAGGCCTTCCGCTCCTGCCCCGTGCCGTATTAAAAACCCCCATTCGGCAGTGAGATCTGGAGAACAAGGCAGAGATCAAACGGGATGTGTCAAGCACGGTTTCGAGTCCTCTTTTCATATCCAAGTTTCATTTAGTTGGCTTTGCGTCCCTCCCCTCCTCTGTACCGAAGTCATTCAATAAAACTGTTTGTAGAAGTCGGCTTTTGTGTTATTTCATCAAAGACCGAGTCTGGTTGTGTCATGAAGGGACGGAGGAGAAACCGCACCCAGCATCGAGCGCTGGCGGAGCAGCTGCTAACCACATGCACCGACCGCCAGACGCACAAACAACAGCTTCTGTCAGTTTTGATCTCTAAAACAACAAATCATAATTTGTTTTTCCATTTTTTTTCAGGTGAACTTGTTAAATTGAGTTGTGGTAAGTTTGAGACGCTGGCCTGAGGAGGGCGCTCTGATTTCACCTTTTACTGAAATCTAGCTCGCATCCTTGCACACAAGCACAGGAAATGACACATATCATATTTCTCCAAGCATATTACTGTACAAAGAGCCGCAATACGTTTATGTGTGTTCCAATCAGCTCTGAACGCTGACGTCTGTTTAGACAGAGCCTTCTGGGATCCGGTAGAGCTGTGATTGTGTGCCACAGCCTTCATCGCGCTGGGCCTTGCTGTGTGCTCCCTGCCGGAGAGGTGCCGCTGGGTCATGACAGGACTGAGTCATGGGAGATTGGCTTTCATCAATTCAGTTCTTCTTACATAGTCCTCGCAGACAAATAAAATAAAAAAACAGATAAAAAACCCACATCTCTTTCTGCCAGTTTTTTTTTGGGGGGGGGGGAGCAGACGTGCATGTCTGTGCTCACGCGCTCTTCATTGTGCGAGTGGAAATATTCGTGGGGGGGCTTTTATTCTGGCGGGAGCTTTACCTGAGAGGTTAAGGCAGCCAGAGGCCTCAGTGCGTGTCTGGGTGTTATGAAAGGAGGCTTTGGGTGGCCACAAGTTCTTTTTTCTTCTTTTCTTTAGTTGGAGTAAAGGGCAACAATGAGGAAATTAGATGTGGTAAAAGTTACCTTTTTTCATAAAAGGAAAATCTGTCCCTCCTGCAAGTACAAAAAGAGGATGGGCTCAGGGTAAACACTTGAGACAGCATGTCTCCTAGAAGAAGGTTCTGGAATTTCCAAGCGTAAGTCTGGGCAGTCCCTAGTTTCAGTTTCATGCATTTCATAACCACCACAAACCCTCCATTACTGGTAAATTATTTCATTTACTGGCATAAACTATTGTGGTTTAAAATGCTGATAATTAATGCTGAGTTTGAACTTTGTGCAGTTGTGTGTTTGTGAGCACATGTATTATTTGTACGCGTGGATGTGCTTACATGAATGCAACATTTGTGTGTTTTTGTGTGTGGGAGCCCTACACACAGATCGATGCACTAGAGCAGAGATGGCTCACGCCTTTGATCGTACCCCTGTTCCTGGGAGCTGCCCCATGCTTTCTCCCTGTGTTTGCCTGAAGGGCAAACATAACCCTTCACCCACCAAGGCACGAGCTGCTGGCAAAACTGCATGTATGAATGAATGAACTTTGACTCAGTACTCAATAGGGCTTCTGGGTAAAAGCTGGAACATCAATGTCTTTCTTCTGTTCTTTTTCTGTGAATGAACAGACTCTGATCATGTAGAAATCTAAGAGTAAGTGTATATATATTATACATGCACACACACACACACGTGCACAGGACAGAGCCTTCTGCCTACAATTAAAATAATTTGTGAAATGTTCACTAAATGAAGGGTGCTATGGATGTCTAAGTGCACTCTATACTTTACTTTATGATTGTATTTTAAATTCTTAAATTGGTGTTTTTGAAAAGGTGAGAAGTGGGAATCTCTGCCTACTGTGGTGTTAAAGGATTCTGAGTATCCATAAAGCCAAGTCCATAAAGCCCAGAGACGACGTTCTGTCTGAAGGTTTCTCTCAGGCCCGAGACCCTGTTTTCAGCGTGACTTTATCGAGCAGTGTTTTAAAGCTGGTGCTTCCAATGGACTGAAACAGCTTAGCCAGGCTGTGAGTGGGAGGGGTTATGGGGTCAGTGGAGCAGCTGAGTGAGGTCATGAAACTCCGACGGCCAAGAAGACACTAGACAGGAGGAGATGAGACCACTGGCTGGAGATCTGGGTGAGGAGTGAAGGGTCTCTGCTGGGTGACGGGGGAGGGGTCTACTGGGTGAGGGAGGAGGGGTCTATGACGGGGGAGTGGTTTACTGGGAGAGGGGTAAGAGGTCTCTGCTGGGTGAGGGGACAGGGGTAAGGAGTCTGGGTGAAGGGTGTCGAGTCTGCTGGTTAGGGAGGAGGGGTCTACTGGGTTACGGGATGGGGGTCTCTGCTGAGTGAGGGGTGAGGGGTCTCTTTCGAGTGAGGTGTCTTTGCTGTCATTTCTGGGAAAAGTAAAGTATAACTTTGGATGGGTGCACTGATATTCCCGTCAGAGTGCCCTCCCAGCTGAACTTTTAGCATTACCAAGAATGGGAGGTTCCAGTCCTAGAGAGTCAGAAAACTGCACACCGAATACTGCCTTACTGTGCAATATCTCACTGAGAAACAAGGAATGTTAGACACACCAACACGCCAAATCATTGCAGCAATGCAGATTAATCCCAAAGGTCACAAAATGCCTACACACGCAGAAACACTTTCCGACACGCACCAAACGAAGAAAGTTGAACAAACACACCTCTCTCGTCAGCCAATCAGCTGAATGAACATGGCCACACAACCGAGGCATGATAGCATATGTAAACATTTGTGAGAGTATAGTTCAAGGTTATTCAGGGAAATGCCTCTGTGGAATCCACTTTAACTGATGACGTGCGCTTTATCAGTGAGCAGTGAGGTCATTACAATAGGGTGCATGTGTTCGTGCATGTCTGTTTTCTTACACGTCTGACACACGTTCGTTTGTGGAACAGGACTTAAACACGGCGGTGTCTCTGCCCTGTGCTTACCTGGCTGTATTAGAACACAGTTGGACTGCTGGTGTCAAAGCCGGTCCTGCCCGTCTCCACGGGGCATGTTAGCACATGTGACCCTCTCCTGGGGCAGATGAGGCGCTGTTGCGATGTTCGCAGGTACTCTTCTTCTACCGCTTGTTCTCACAAACATCTCGGACCGCTCGGCCAGCCCGTCGGAGGCCGGCGGGAGCCGTGGTCTCCTCGCCATTCTTACCTCCCTCCTTCTCACAACTCCACGTGTCCTGCGCCGGACACACACCGGGAACTGGCCTCAGATCAGTGGCTTCTTTCCCCTTCGTCTCCTCTTTTGTTCGCTTCGTCTCCTTCAGGGCTCGCGTGGTGCCAGGCGGTGCTCGAACAAAGGGGCTGATTCTAGTGCCCAGCATTCGGACGGCCGCGCCACTGAGAGGCCAGAGATGGCTGCCGTTGCCCCATCCTCCACCTCGTGTCAGGGCACTGGGGCACCAGCAGCTGCCCCACGGGGACTGTTCGACTTCAGCCGGTGGGGCAGGGCACCTGTCAACCTGCGTAAGCCGAGAAAAACGCCTTTCCTGGGGCAAAAAATTCACCTGATGGCACCTATCTGGCATAAACGCACACAGACACATACACACACACACACACACACACACAAGTCCTCTCTTATTTAATGGGTGTTGTGTAGCGTAGCTTTCATGCGCCGTACAGCTGCTGTGTGTAGCATGGCGAGGGTGCGGTGATTGAGTGAAGGAGCGGTGAAGCTCTAACGCTGGAGCTCACTGAAGATAAGTCATCCTCACTGGGTTATATGTTCTGTCAGGACACTCTGACCGTATGAGCCGAGCATGTACACTCCCCTATTACAGATGGGAGAATCAGAGCATGTGTGTGTGAGTGTGTGTGTTCCCTGATTCCTCTGGGACACAGACATCACTTTGCACGTATGCTCAAGGTTATAGTCCGTCAACTTGCCATTCTCTCGGTTAATAGCTTGTTGTTGTAGTCTTTTTTTTTTTTTTTACTGCACTGGTGTCCTGTGCCCAGAATGTCAGAACAGCCCAGTGTGCAGTGGAAAGGGCCCGACTCACGTGCAGGCTGACGTCTCCCTAACTGTCCAGACCCAGTGTGGAGTACAGAATAACCAAACCACTTGGCTGAGATATTCATCAGCTCTGTTTTTGGACAGACCCCAACAAAGCATCGTTGTGTGGCTAAAATCTAAAGTCTTTGCTGTACATACTAATGTCTGTATGTAAACACTGTAAAGGTTCAGTCACAAGTTTACAGACAGCAGCCCCCCAGCTTATGTTCAGGTCTATTGCAAACATACTGGCAAACTTGTTATTCTGGGCAATTTATTATTTTTTTTTTGTAGCCCTCTTTCATAAACATGTTCGAAACTGGTTGCTACAGTCTCTACTGGTGTCTTCAGTCTTTGACGTGAGAAAGCCTGCAGGTCCAGCTTCCAGGGAGTGCTGGCAGGAACTGAGTCAGTGTCCATCAGTGTCAGGGCGTTAACTGAACCCTGAAGAAGAGGGCAAGGCAAAGTGCCCCGTGGTTTGGGAGTTCTACTGCCTGTCTGCCCTTCCCCTCAGGGGCATTTACACCCAAAGTACATTAGTGGTCCTCCATCTCGTCTGCCTCATGCTTTCTGACCCCTGAACCAACGCTGTGATTGGTGAGGGTTGTTCCTATTGGTTAACAAACCAGTGTCTTTGTACATCATCTCAGAACATGAAGCCCTGTGCCAGTCCCTGCTAGTGGAGGACCATGATGTAAAGACCCCCAGCTCTCTCAGTGCGTGGTGTGTGTGGTGTGGGTGGCTCTGGTCATGGTGTACCACAGGCATGATGCTGTAGCGCGGGAAGATGCCTCCCGCCAACCCTAGCCAAGCCCTCCACATACACCCCCGCATCCACCAGGCCTGCTGGAACACAGGCCAACCCTAACCACCGGCCCCCACACACCCCCGCATCCACCAGGCCTGCTGGAACACACACCCTGTGCCAGGAATCTCCCGTCCTGCCTAATCGTACTGTTGCTGGCAAGAACGAGATATATGACCACACACACACATACGCACACACACACTCAGACACTTACACACACACACACTCCCTCACACACACACACCTAGATACTCCCACACACACACACACACACACACACCTAGATGCTCCCTCACACACACACACACACCTGCCACTCAGTGTCTCTGCCCTAACAAGGGGTTTATGATGGAGGAAGACAGGCAGTATTCACACAGTGCTCTGTTGTTAGGTGGGGCGGTCGTTGCCGACCCAAACACGGGGGGGGGGGACGTCCCTCCGCAGCGGCTGACACACCCCTGGCTGATGCTCCATTCCGGAGGCGTCTCTGTGGAACCGCAGCCTGCGTCTCACGCCAGCACAGTGCTAACGTCTCGTCGGTCTTCTGGCCGTCCTGTCCAGTAAACGAAGTCGTTACAACTCCCCGCTTCTCGTTAAATTCTGCAACATTCACTCTTGGCCATGTTCAGCACGCTGCAGCCTGACCACTGTTTGTTATGTATACAGAGATCTTATTCTTGCTTTTGTAGCTACAACGCGGGCTTGTCAGATAACGCACGCACCAGATTTTGCGTTTATTAGAGTCCTGCCAGCACTCCGAACGCTTCACACAGTGCGGTGAGTTCATGGGGCTTCCTGATGTTACCTGCAAGTCCACATGCTGGATGTGAATGAACTGTAAATGGCATCTCTAAGCCCTTTATACAGTATCTGTCTGAAGTCTTCTACTCTCTCCTTTGTACACCGAAATGTTCTGAACTGTTCCCTCTCCCCTTTGTTGTCATTTGGAGTGTGTTTTGCCATAATTTTCTCTTCAGGTCTAGGTATGAGTTGTGTAAATACAAGCATGCACACACACACACACACACAGTCATGCCTACCAGTCTGTGACCAAGTAATTGGCATTAGGCTGTCTGCCAGGTTCCACACAGCTTATCTACAAGACCCCTGTAAAGCCCTTGACTGCATCTGAGTGCATCTTTTGCTAGGGTTGGGGCTGATCTGATTCCTAACACAGTGCCATGGCGCGATCCCAGGATGCACTGCAGGATTCCGAACACATCCCATGTCCTGGCCATGTCACACCCCAGAGAGCCAGCGCTAACTGGGGCAAAGCTCCACCCCCTCAGGCTCCACAGTGGCATGTTGGGGAAAACACCAAACAGCACAGGTTACAGTTCGCATACTGCGAACTCCGAGCACGTGAACACAATGACACCACACCCAGCATTCAGCGAAGGTTTGCTTGTCATGATATCATTTTCAGTATTATCACAGAAATATGCTGAGATGGTTTAGAAAGCGCTGATGCTCTCAAATCATTTCACCACATTATTTTTGTTCTTTATATTAAAAAAGAAACACAAAACAAAGAACGGACCGTCCACCCTTTTCATGTATTTGGAATGACCCATACAAAAGTGCAATAACAAGTCGGCATTCTGGCATTCGAATCAGTCTGGTTGTCACTGGGTGCCGTGGTGCAGCATTTTGCACTTGTCAATTCTCGGCGCAGTGAAAATGTAGTCAAGAAAAACAGGAAACTCAGCTGGTCTGTCTGTAAGTGTTCCGACAGGCCATAAATAATGTCCGGCAAATAAAACCGAATTAACCAGAATCAAATTAAGGTTAAGGTTACTGCGTAAGGTTCGGCACACAGTGTTACAGGGTTTCCAAACCTCTGCCAAAACATATCACAAGGTTATATCAAGCCCTTACACGCAATACACCTAAGCCACACATGCTACTCAGCGTATCGAATCATGAAGTCACAAAATCTCGGCAGCAGAGTGAAATAACACTTCAGGAGTCGCCTTTCCTTTAGAGGGTTTATTCTGAGCCCCAAGTGAGAAATGTTACGTATCACTATGCTAGCACACTGCTTTCACGCTCATACAGTCATCGTATTCATACAGTCGTCGCATTCATACAGTCGTCGCATTCAGGATGTAAGTTTGGTGAAGGTGACATAGACACAGTGCTTTTAATCTGTACCTGCATGCTAGGGGTTAGTGTTCTGTACACAACACGAGCATGTGAATAGAAACTGGTGTAAGACTTCATAAACTTCCTGTCTGCTATTTCTCCACGGAGGGGAACGGACTAAGGTGGGGCATGGCCACAGGGCAGGTGTGGTTTTGCTTCACACACACTCACACGCCCATATTCGTGTGCACACACGGAGGTAAACAGCGATTAGGGCAGGGCGGGTCAGCTGGACCAGGTGTACAGTGTCACATGCCTTACAGCTCAGCAGTACCCAATAAAGGACCTCACGGAGGTAAAAAAAAAATCACTCTGACAAATCAAGACAATACCTCTCTGTCTCACCTACAAATGAGGGTGGAGAGAGACTGTATGTGCCTGGAGTGAGGGGAGGTTATGTGGGTGAGGAGGGGTTTAGAGGTTAAGGGGTAGTTAGGGGGGTGAGGTGGGATTGAGGGGGCAGTTTGGGGTGTGAGGTTTGAGGGAGGGTTTGGTAACAAATAGAGAGCCATGAAGACCTCACTCTTGTGGTTCTCAGTCGCAGTCAAGAGGACTCCTGACCCCAACCACGGGCCGAGCGTGAGGTAGAAGGCTGGGCTGTTATCCTGGTTCGTCCGTGTCCTGCCTGACCTGCTGTGGACAGAGACAGTGACGGAGAAGATCTCTCTGCTTACCCTGGGGCTGTGATCCCTGCTCCTTCGATTACCTGATTAGGTAATCAAATTCCTGCTCGTTTGATTACCAGGCTGGGGCCAATAGGGGTCCAGACCATGGGAGCCGGGATAAAGGCACATTCCTGGTGTGGTCATTACCAACCACACTGTCTGTGCGAGAAGGGAAGTGTAGCATGTAAGGGACTGCTCCTACACAGGTGGAGCAAGATAGCCTACATAGATACACACATACACACACACACACACATGCACATACACATACATGTACACAAACACACACACACACACACACATTATGCACACATATCATTTGTGTTACGCCGAACACAAAAACATCTGTTTTTTTCATCCTTTCATTGATTTTCCCCCCATCTGTGTGTAGGTCACTCCCCAGTATCCATCAGTCCATGAATAATCACCTGTGACATTTGTCATTCATGTAATAATCTATTGATTAAAAAACCTCTTTAGGGATCTTTTGAACTGCTGAGTAGAGGTTAAATGAGGACAAACCGGACAGTCACTCTAGTGCTTTCACCTTGGGTAACGTGTGTGTGTGTGTGTGTGTGTGCGTGTGTGTGTGCCCACTCTACCTGTAGTTCAGTGATAATGAGTCATCCACATTGGAGCACAAGCCAAAAACAGACTCCATGACTGCCCCATGACAGGGGCTACTGCTCTACTACCCCAGGGCTGCAGGAGTTCTGCCCCAGGGCTGCTCCACACTACACCCACGAGAGCAGCAGATTAAAGGCAGAACAGTGAATGGGTACACTTATAAAAACCAGGAATGCTAGCCAACCGATTTAGACTTGGCACAGAAGGTCTCCCCCAGTCACGCCTTTGGCTTCACCCATCTGTAACATTTGTGCTAATCTGCTCACTAACGTTTGTGCCAACAGTGAAGTCAGAGAAGCACGTTTGTAAAAGCAGCGGAGTGACTGAGCGATTTATGGCTGGTTTCACCTTCATCTGAGCACCATGACAGGGGGAGCGGCTTCGAGCTGCAGCAGGTATGGCTGCTGGAGGAAGGTGGAAGAGACTCTTTATGACCGACACATGAACGTTTCGTGCTCATCTCAGCGAGTCGCACGACGTGTCATTCAGATGCGTGTTTAAGCTATAAACAGGCTGAAAATCGAATGTATGAAACCAACACACCATGAACACGTTTGCAGATATGGGGGTGCAGTGCTTTTCCAACTTTTCCTGGGTGTTTCTAGTAAGAAGGTGTTTTTGGTGCTAACTGACAAAACACCAAAGATGGAACCTAATTAAGTGTTGCTAAGCAGCGTGGGGCAGCAGTTGTACTCACGCATTAGAAATCTACAGGGAACTTTCCAGAAAGTACCTACCAGTTTGAGTTCCAACTTTAGTGCTGGGTAATCAGTTAAAACGACTGGCATTAACACCAATGCCACAGGACCCATTTTGTCCTGAAAATAAGTTTGTCTCCACGGAACATATGATGCGTGTTTTGACAGGATTAGCAGTGTGCTTCGGGAAAATGCTGCTACCTCTGGACGTCGGCCAATAGAAATAAGCCTTGCACATCAGCTGACTGGATTTCACTGGAGGTAACATTAGGACATAGAGGACCTGAGTCCACACTTAAAAATGACCTGGGTGCGGGCAAAGCCACGGGCATCGTGGTGCTACATCGAGCGGGAGTGCCCGCACCCTCACCCCACCTGCGCCCAGACCCCCCCCACCCCACCTACGCCCACACCCCCAGGCTCAGCACCCTATACGGCTTAGAGGACCCCCCCCCCCCCCAAGCCCTCAGGCCTACAACCCCCCGCGACCCTCCCGCTCCATAGCCGATTCAGATCACGAACCGAATCGCGCTTCCGATCAGCGAGCACATTCTCGGCGGGGGGAGGAGCACGGAGGACAGAAGCACTGTGGTTGGATGCTGCTCACGAGCACGGCCGGGCAGTCGGGGGAGGGGGGGACGTCACAGCAACAGCGTGTGCGTGGGAGGGAAGAGGAAGAGGAGCGCGGGCAGCAGGTGGGCGGTGCGCCATTACAGGCCGCTTTTGTGTTCTGCCTCGCTCCGTGCTTCCCTGGCCCGTGCCGCTCCGGCTCCTTCATCCGGCCGCCTCCTCCTGCCCCCTCTTCCACCGCCTCCTCCGGCCCCCTCCTCCTGCCCCCTCTCCTCCGGCTGCCTCCTCCTGCCCCCTCCTCCGGCTGCCTTCCGCCACTCGTCTTCTCCGCTCACACGGTCCAGGCTGCTCTGCTCTGCGGATCGGGACTGGCGCCGGGAACGTGCGTGTTCGCTGCCGCAGGTCCCGTGCCGTGCGGCCCTGTGCCAGTGGCTCCGTGTCTGCTGTCTGATCTGCGAGGCACCATGGTCCTCATGCCCCTCCTGTTACGCCACTACCATCAGATGGCTGAGGATCCCTCTTTTAAGCAAATACACACATGCAGACACACACATACAAAATTCCTCTACAATTTTTAAAATGTCCAGTTATCCTCATGTTTTTGATATTTGATGTTTTTTCCTGGACACATTTGGTTCTCACAGTTAACACGCACACACACACGCTGAAAACATCATGGTGAAACAGATGAACTGTGAGGTCCAAAGTCAGTGTGTAAGCAGTCACACTGCTAGCTAAAGAACCAGCACTGCTACTTGCTTAATAATTCATAATAAAAAATAATTATTTCCCCAGAGAGTACAGATTTCAATAGCACCACAAAGGCACTGTGTTAAATGAGCCCTGCCTAATTGCCTAATGTAAATACTCGCCATTTATCCACTAATAACCGTACGCAGGACCAAAGCTCCTCTGTTGTTTTGTGGTTCATTTTCAACCTTGATCCCTCGACTGCCATCTAGTCACAATGTCCTGCTTCAAAGACACAGATCCAACAATCGGCTCTATATCTCACCTACGGAAGCCAACACACACCGTGGAGCCAATCACTCCTCCTCCTTCAAGTCCTTTCAGTTATTATTATTATTATTTATTACTAAAGCGCCTGTCTCAAACCCAAGGGCCCTTTACATACAGAAATCAAACATAAGCTTTAATAATACAATCACACACGGTGAAGAGACGTTGTGTGTGTGAAGGAAAAGGTCTGTGCTTTAGGGGGCAGTAGAGAGAGAGATGAAGACATGGTGTGCGTCCCTGTAAGGTCTGCTGAGCTCTGAGTTAAGGGCCCTAGCTAAGTTCCCAGCTGTACCCTCTGTCCTTTCACACGAGGATCAGAGGGGGGGGGGCAATGGGTGTATCTTGAGACAGTGCTGATGACCTCTGACCTCTGACTGAGACATGAGGGTAAACAGCCCAGAGGGATAGTTTGCTGCATGCACATACACACAGCTCTGGGGAAAAAGAGAGAGAGAGAGAGAGAGAGAGAGAGAGGGAATGAGAGAGAGAAAGAGAGAGAGAGAGAGAGGGAATGAGAGAGAGAAAGAGAGAGAGAGAGAGAGAGAGAGAGAGAGAGAGAGGGAATGAGAGAGAGAAAGAGAGAGAGAGAGTGAGAGAATTGAGGACAGCCTAAGCGTAAATGAAGTGCAATGCCATGTTCAGCCCGTCTGCTTTGCTTTCTCCTCGGCCCGCACTCGCGTTAACGCCGCCCTCCTCCCCTTTAGATCGCTTACGTCTGATAATCAAAACATCAAAGGCCGCCGTTTTTACTCCGACTCCCATCGGATGCGTCGACGTTGTTTTGATCAGCCATTTTCCCATGCACATGGGTCCTTAAGTGCAGAGCGGGAGGAGACTCCCAGGTGAGCTTCAGCACTTCCATCCTCTACACATCAAACATGTGGCGGGAAGTGCAGATGGCCCCTGTGCCGAGCCCTCTGGCGTCTTTATTAAACACCAGCATATCACAAATCTGCAAAGCAGAGTAGAAAACAAGGGCTCAGCACACACCCTTGATTTGTGTCAGAAACACAAACAGATAGTTCAAATGGCATCTTGGCTTAATTAGTATTTATTGGGGCATACAAACACACACACGCACACACACACACACGCGCACACACACCAGCTATCTTTTATGGATGTTCCCGCTGTGGATAATTAATCTGACTGGACACATTTTCTCCCCTCCCTATAGTGCAGTAAATTTAACATGTAAGCAGAAATGCCGATGTCTTATTTGTGTGAATACTCATTAAAGCAGGCCTGTGACGGAACTGAAACGTGTCAAGCACACACACGCACAAGCACACACACTTGTGTGCTCAAGACACACACACACATGCACAAACACACACATGCACAAACACACACATACTTGTGTGCTCAAGACACACACACACACACACACTACTAGAAGAATCTGTATTGGCAGGCTACGCTACTGGTGAGGAATAGCAGCTCTAGCAGAGCATGTCTAGTGCGCATGAATATTGGCCATGCACGCTCGTGTCTTCAATGGCGCTTCTCTTCCTCATCTTTTCACAGTAACTGCATTAATCCGAAAGTGTAGTCGCGATCAAAGCCTCTCATTTCACAGCCGGTAGTCGACTCCATCTCTCTCTCTCTCTCTCTGTAGTGCGTGATCTCTACTGGGTTTCATGCTAAATTAACCCAGTTAATATCAGCAGTGTGTGCGCACAAGGACCAGCGTAGTAATACCTCATGGTTAATAATCGCCGTGTCCGCGCGCTAACTCGCTAACGGCAACAGCGGGATCAGTAGAGCGCCGATGCTCTATCACGGAGACACACGGTCGTCTTTTCTCCGCCGCTGGGCCGCACAGAGGACGACACCTGGTCTGCACTAACTGCAGCTCAGAAACACACCACACTCCGCATAGCTGTGCCGCTAAAACTATCGCTACAAATGACATCGATGAAGACACTGTATAGGACATTCAAACCTGGACCTCGGATACAAAACCTGTATTTTAGATCGCTGGTGGTCTGACCTGCTAAAGGACGGTGAAAATCTGTAAAACCCGCACTTTAAGGAATGCGATATGAGTACCTCTGGCACAGTGTAACTCACTTTGACCTGCCGTTGTGTAGTGTGGGGCGGTCTAGGGGTTCGTTCTGTTACTGCAACTTCTTGAAATGTAAAGACCTCTCGCGCTCACGTGTCAGCTGCACCCTCTCGCATGTCTGCAGTTTTTGTTTTTACAAATATAAAAAGAGGCCAGAAAACATGCAATAAGGGCACACACACAAAATAAATAAATACCCGCTGATTTTACACATACAGTGTTGAATTCATACAGTCTTCATTCGGGTCCAGCTGGACTTGCATAAACAGTGTAGGTGAGATTTTAACAATGGAGCTTTGGCTGTGTGGGAGGCTTTACAAACGCCTCCTCCACTTACATGGTAAACCAGTGTTAGCTATGAAATATTCTTTGGTAATCTAGTATTCCGTCTTCGGCGGCTGTGAGATGAGCTAGCGTTCTGTTTGGTGGTGTCAGCACGCGTTGCTCTAATTCTTGAGCATCACCCCACTTTATCTCTTCACTCCTCCATCTCAGTCACCTGGTGTAGGACCATGCCCGACCTCTGACCTTGAGCTAAATGGCAACAGAATGGAAAATTGCAGCGCGCGGGGCTGAACTGCATTCACGAGCAGCGCACTGCAGAAAGATAAATTTGCTCTGATAGCAGGCGCGAGCGAGCGAGCGATAGCGCGAGTGTGGCTAACAGAAACCAGCATTTCTCACATCCCTCTCGCTCCCAGCGTTCGAGTGAGGGGTATAGTCACGCAATTTATTAGCAGACTAAAGGGACATTATTTCTAATCGTGGGTTAAATTGAGGCAGAGAGACAAATCCAATAAGTCTGCAGCCGGTAGAGGCATGCAAAGGGATTACCTCAGAGACCGGGCAACTATTACCAGCCATTTTGGAGCCACGACGTCTGTCCGGGAGACGCCCTGAATGTAGTTATTAGCAATAGCCGCTCAATGCCAAGATTACGCGCGACATTTGGAGATCTGCTGCTGGAACTGCTCTGCTAGCTGTGCTGGATTATTATATTTCATTTATATTTGATTGTTAGATTATGATGTGCTTTATATATTAGTTTACAATGAGTTTCAAATGCACAGTAAAAAATAAATCTCATAGAAATTCTAATTAAGGGCAATATTTTTAAAAAGACATTTTAAGATTGCTCTTAAAAGTGTTATTAGGTGTAATTTGGTTGCTATTTAGGTCTAGTGTGTAATTATGCACCTACAGTACACTACAGAGGCACAGCAAGCATTTATAGACTAAGTCTATACCAATAAAAGAGATTTGCGTTGGGAAAAGCAAACTGAAGATTACAAACAGAATTACAGAAACAATAACCTTGTCAAAGTCCGTACTGAAGTCATAAACCGAGACTGTGATCCTGCTCGCTATGGGAAGCACAGAGAAAAAGAAAAAGAAGTCATGCCTGCAGTGTGTATTGATTACTAATCCTGACTGACATTAATGGTGAAAGAAACACTGACTCAAGATGGTTTATATTTCCTGTGTCTGGACACTGTTTACTGATGACTGTCAAACAACCTGCACGCCTATCAGAGTGGATGGAGTTCGCCCTGAGGAAGGAGTGGCTCGCATTCAAATGGATTCTGTTATGATAATGCAGTTGTTTTTAATTACGTGGCTGGTGAATAAATTAACGTACGCTCCCTCAGGTTCACTTCTCTCAAGGTCAACAGGGTTCAGGAATTAGAGGGACAGGGTGACATATCGCCAACGTCTGCGGTAAGAGTGGAAGAAACCTGAACGTAAACACGAACAGAGCGCGCTGCTTCTCATCTGGCTGTGCCATATGTTGTATTATTCATAATTTACAGGTAATGTTATCCATACGCGTGTTTGTGTTGTGTCTTGTCACATATGGGGCTGTATGCTGTAGGAATCTAGATGAACACTTCCTGAGCAGCAACCCCAAGAACACAGTAGCTGACATATTTGAGTGGATTTTGCTTGTGTATAATTTTATTCACTTGGACTGTATAAGACTTTTATGGGGTTGTTATATATGTGGGCATAAGTGTATGAGGTTTTTATGTGTCTGTACGTATGCATGTATGCATTTTTATAAGTGAATAAGTGTGTATAAGTATGAATTTGTGCCCGTGTGAATGTATGTTTGTGCTTGCGTGTTTGTGTGTCTCTGTCAGATGTGTGTTTGTATGTATGTGTGTTTGTTTGTTTGTTTGTTTTCTCTGCATTCTGTTTATATGGGGATGGGTTGTAGGAAGACAGGTGTTGCCTACTTGAACATTAGTCAGTGTACATAAGTGCAGCAGTGAGACAAAGTGTCCATTCTGCCATAATCAGGAGAATGAAGCGGCCGTGTCCCACTTCCTGTTCCCATCCAGGTCTGAGGTCAGAGAGGAAGCCGCTGTAGCGTCAGGCTAACGATGCTGCTGTGTGCATGTGTGTGTGTCAATGTCAGCCCTGTTTGTATTTCTGTGTGTGTGTCCATGCCAGGCCTTTGTGTATTTCTTTGTTGATGTGTATGACTGTTTGTGTGTCTATGCCAGGTCTGTGTGTATTTGTGTGTGTGTGTGTGTGTGTGTGTGTGTGTGTGTGTGTGCCTGTCCTCATATTACCCAGATTTTCTGTGGAGTGTAGAAGCTCAGAACCCTTCTGTGGGATAAATGAACATCTCAGGCTTCTGTCACGTCATTCTTCCTTCTCCTTGAACCAAAAGAGATGACAGAGTCACCATCTCTCTCTCTCTCTCTCTCTCTCTCTCTCTCTCACACACACACACACACACACACACACACACATGTATGCACGCATGCAGTGCAGGGGCAGTGGAGGGAGGGGCGGTTGTGTGTGTGTATGTGTGTGTGTGTGTGTGTGTGTGTGTGGGGGGTGGAGTCATGGGGATCAGGTAATATGCTCACATGACTCCAGCACATGCTGTCTCAACACTTTTACGCTTAACAGCTGCCCTTCACCGCCTGTGGAAGACCCCCAGGGGGAGGAAGCATTAGCACCTCCACTCACCTCCCGTCGGCCTGGTGTGCACTCGCTCCTTCTCTCTGGATTTAAAGCTTCGGTGTGTAGAAAGTTCCTTGTTGTTTCAGACCCACAAAAAAAAATCTGGAGTCCTGTGCCCTCCTGGGTGTGAAGAAGAGGGGAACAAATTTGATTAACACGTGAACCCATTCACACACTTACTTAACTACCGTTAGGAGCCAGACATGCATGAAATACGTGAAAGTGTGAAATGCTGATGGACGTCGGTGTGTCAAAATGTTGCAGCTGCTGAGGAGTTTTGAAAACGTAACCCTCTGGGCGCACGTGTATGTTTGTGCGTGCGCATGTGCACACGTGCGTGTGGTAAAGGAGGATGGGACGCAGGCGTGTGTGGCCGTAACTCTACAGGGTGGATCGGTAGTGGGCCTCCGAGATTACAAGGTCAAGAAGATGACATGCAAAATACTGTGAGTGTGAGATCAGTCAGTGCACAACACACTATGTAAATCAGTCAGGCTTTTGTACAAAGACAACAGGCATCTTTAGTCACTGCTGTTTCTTGCCCTGTTTCTTCCAAACCAGTCAAATCTCTCACAAAGCCTCAGACATTTTTTTTTACATGCAAATGTAAATCTAAGGAATGCGAAGAATCAGTTCTGCACCTTTTCATCTTCGTTAATATTACACAGTTCTTGGCATATTTGATTCTAATCACAGAATCAGAATGCTTCTAATTTAGGCTAATTACATGTGTTGCAACAAATGGCTATAAGTTAGCATCTAATGTTGAAACTAAAACAAAAATATTAATAAGAGCAGGTTGATTCACAAACAGGCTACAGCATTATTATTATTATTATTATTATTATTATTATATGTGCGTGGGTTTAGGCTGATGGCAGGTTGGGGTCTTAGAGGTCATCTGCGTCTGCTCTGTGTGGACGGTGACCCGTGGGGCTCAGAGCTGCAGACAAAAGCCGCGTTTCATTCCTTGTTAAGAGATGGACCCACCTCAGATAAGCAGATCTCTCCTCACCCACTCCCGAAACCCACGCACGCACCAAACACAGCCGCAACTAAATATCACCCATCTATGGGTAAGAGGAAGCTGCTGTTTTTGGTCCATAAATCAGTCTAAAAGAGTTTCATCTTGGAAAAATAGAACGCCCTGCCCTTCCTGCAGCTTGTAAAATGAGCCGGAGAGAGAAACGTTATGGCACGATGGGACGGAGGGGGATTAATAATAGCGGAAGCAGCGATGAGTAATACGGGTGAGTGTGTGCAATCAAAGCTCCCGGCATGGGTGGGTGTTAGGGCTGGGCCTGACAGGATGGACAGATACGACACACGCTGACAGAGAGGGCTGCCGTCCGGCTCGGAGGCGCTGGGCCACAGCACGCCTGACTCGGGTGGAAGAAAGCCAGCTCGTGCTCGGGGATCCGCCCCCTACTACCTCGATGGCCCCGCCTCCCTCCTGTCGGCAAGCCGCCCGCTCGGACTCGCTGCCCTGCTGACGCTAGCTGCACGCAGATGACGGCCGCCACGCCGAAACACCCCTCGCCTCACTCTGCATCACTCCCACAGCACCCAGATCACAGCACCAGTATGCACTGGTCTCGGTTCACGCCTCTTGTTTGTGCACACGGATCGTTATCTGCAACGTTTTCGGTTGCGGAATACTCGCCTTGTCCAAACCAATCCTGCAGAACCCCCCCACCTGAAAACATATGACCGTGTAAATCTAGTAGGAATACAGTAATAGGACTGGAATCCGGTGGCACGGTGTATTTCGAACACAGAGTCACTTGGATTCCTCCACTGTCCTCCTACACTCTCCCCTCCCCCACGCCTGTGAGCAAGCCTTCTCCGAAACGGCCCGAAAAACACACAGCCGAAATTAAAACATGGAAAAGAGATTAAACCCACGACGCTTAGGAGCCGCGGCCAGCCCGGGGGAGGGGTAGCTGCCGCTTTATGGGGGCAGTATAAGCACCGGGGGGGGAGTGTCCGTATCAGCGTCCGGCACGCCCTTGCTGACTGCAGCAAAGCACTCTTATTAAGCTGCAGTCGTCTGCTCATCTCAGAGCTGTCAATCACACGCTCGTCCCGGTCCTCAGAGGGAGATGACGCCCCGGCCGCTCCACCTGGGGTGTAGCGCGTTGGCGCGCTGGCCGTTAAGCGCGCGACGCGTCCGCTCTCGACGCTGAGAGCTGACAGGACTTGGTTGATTTGCTGGGGAAGGCGGTGTGTTAGGGTACAGCGTGGAAGGTCACCGTGGGGTCAGACCAAACTGCGGTGAGTAATGGCTGGTGGGGAGGGACAGAGAGAGAGAGAGAGAAAGAGAGAGAGTGAGAGAGAGAGAGAGAGAGAGAGAAGACAGCACAGGTTTACACTCATCTGTCAGCACCAGAGCCGAGGCATTTCTAACAAGCAGCTCTCTCTGTCAGATCGTGGGTGGGAAAAGGAAGGAGGCGGAGAGATGGGGAGGAAGGGGGGGTGGTCAGGAGTGGGGGGTGTGGCTTCTAACGTGGGCAGGGTCCGGCTCCTCCTCCGATGGGCACAAACGTGGGTGCCATGCTCTGCGTCACTGCTGCACAGTCATGCCAGATCCCAGGATGCCTCTGTATTCAGGACACTTTATCCTTTTAACCCTTCCACTTTAACCTTCTGAACCCTTCTGCTGCTCTCCACACACATGCGTTCATGCAGACACTCAACACAAGAGAACCTGCCACTGTAACAGCAAATCCACAGGGCTTTAATGTACCTTAAAAGACCAACACTGTGTAAGAAGCACTGTGACAGAAAGATAAAGGGAATAGACTGATACCAGAATATTATGTTCTCAGAGGCACAGAGGGGGACATATCCCTTGCAAAGGCCTGTACAGAACAAGTCACTCTGTTCTTTTCTGTATTTTCATTGTTTTTTAGTTGTGTGTGTGTCTGGACTGTGGAAGTGTTTATGTGACTGTGTGTTTATGTGACCTCTGCATGTTCCTCCAGAGCGGATGACAGTCGCTCCTGTCACATGACCTGAGTGTCGTTCATGTGTCCTTCATTGCTCATGTCCCTGATCGCTATGGCAACCCTTTAACATAACCCCTGCTGAGGTCATTTCCACCAGCCAGGACAGCCCTCAAAGCATGCTAGGACATAACGGGACTCCAGTGAAGGAGATCAACTGGAACAAGCACACCCACACTGATGCCCGAGTTCCGCATGAGTCCTGCGGGAGGGGGGGGGGGGGGGGGGGCTGACAGGGTTTTAGGCTCAGGATCAGCAGTCCTGGGGGGTGAGCTCTGTGGGGACAGGAGCAGGCAGATGAGGTCCTAACCTTCGACCTCCTGAGTCAGGCTCTGGACAGCTCCGACAAGTCGGCTTCCTCCTGTCACATGTCCAACGTGGCAGTGCCTATAGCTGCTTGTGTTGATGTTGTGGGTGATGGTTCTGTGAGTCACACTCTGGGGCAGGTAGGTGGACTGCGTGCGGGATGATGACAGGGGTGGTACTGATACTAACCTTCCTCCCTCTTTCCCTCTCTCTCTCTCTCTCTCTTTTCCTACATAGGCAGTTGGTCAAAGGTGTCTCCACGCCTTTAAGACAAGAGCGCTGTGTAATCCAATGTCTATTTTTTCTCCATTTCCACTTATAACCTCACACACACACTTCAAGCCTAGGAATCTCACATGGAATACATGTAATGATATGAATATTAAGATGCCAGAATCCAGCCCTCATCTCTTTTCACGACCAGAAGGAGAGATTAATCTCCTAATCTCTGCACATCTCGTACCTTTCACTTCCCTTACATCAGAGAGAAAGACCCGGACAGAAGGAGCCAGAGAGAAAGACCTCTGTCTCCCAGGGAAGCCATATGCCTTGTGCTCTGGGTAGGAACACTGAAGGTCACAAGCGGCTATAATTATTTTGTATTCTATGTGACAAGTAAATCCTACAGATCCCGAGTGAAAGTGTAGCACACGACCAGCCCGTGCTGCCACAGAACGGACACAATTTTCCTTCAGGGTCGGTTACTCAGATCTTATAAAAGCTTTGCAACAAACAGAGAAGTCGTGGCTCCAGGATTCCCTCTTTAATCCGTATCTCTCACATCTGACGTGACAAGCACACGTGGCCATGTTCCTCCAGGCTTGACATGAAATGAATATTACTGCAGAAGTGTGCTCGTATGTGGCAGCCACACACACACGCACACACACACACACAGAGCCAGATCAGACAAAGCAACACGATGAAAGTAAAATAAGTTTTCTCCACCTGACAGCTCAATAAATGGAATCACAGCTGCTCCAATTGCATGCACTATGCACACCGTGTCTCTGGGACGTCTCATCTGGACACGTCCTCCTCCCGTCCCCCTTATTTCAGCGCAAATGTGGCCGAGGCTCTTCTGCCGACCTAGAAGCAGCAGGTTTTATTACCAATTCTCCTCCCGACAGATTTGACACTGACCAATGAGCCACCACATATCCCTCTGCCCAGAGTTCCCGCCTCGCAGGAGCAGGAGGAGAATGAGAAAAAGATCACACGCGCTAATGAAGTCCAGCATGGATGCTGCCGTGCGCGACCAGCCAAGAGGGAAGGGAAACGTCATGCAGATGACAGTTAAGCCAGCCTTGCATTCTCCGCACCGCCGTCACCCGTCCGGCCCAGAGGGGAGGGGAGCAGGCTGGAGCTGCAGATGGATGCTCCATCACCCCTCCCCCTCTCTGCTCCACTAGAGAAGCCCACCCCCTAACCCCGCCCTTCCCACAACACTCCCCCACCCCTCCACATCTACGGAATCCCCCGGGATCTGATTATGATTGATCTCATTTTTAATCCAGCCAAGCCCTGTCTACATCTGTTTAGAGAAAGAAATATATTAGCCTTATCAAATCCATACAGACACATGACTCTCTCCCCCATTGCACCTTCTTACACACTCCGTTCACCTGCCCTGGGTGGAAGGCACTGCTGCGCTAGGAGTCTTGGGACGAGCACTTAAATGCAAATGTATGTAAATGGAGGGATGCGATGCACTTGCTCAATATTACAAGGGGCCGTATGTCAGCAGCCGCTCCAGGACTTTTTATGAAAACCTCTCTGGACCTACTCTCCCTCCCTCTGCCTGCCACACACACACACACACACACACTCACTGTTGCACAGTGTATAGACACATTGAAACTGCAGCAGCAGGTCAAACCTGTTTACCTTTTATGCATACACACACACACGAACAACACCATACATATATGAATATGCACGTATTTAAGGTAAAATAGCTCATATTTATTTAAGAACATTTAAGGAAAATGTAAGCTATTTAAGGAAAAATAGCTCATCTTCACACTTGTAACAATCCGAGGGAATAATTGTAATGACGTGGTTTTACCTGCTAGCACTTCAGAAGCAGGTTGCATACACAGCTGATAAAGCACTTCTGTAACTGCAGGAGCAGTGAGTCCTACACTGCAGCCACCAGCTCCGAGGCCCCTAGACACAGGTCCCTGGGTGGAGGCCACTCAGTGGAGGTCCCTGGGTGGAGGCCCCTGGGTGGAGGTCCTTGGTTGGAGGCCCCTGGGTGGAGGCCCCTGGTTGGAGGTCCCTGGGTGGAGGCCCAAGTGTGAGGAAAAAACTAGATATAACCACCCACTGGTCATGTGCTTGTGAAATTCCATCCAGTGAAACCAGCCATTGTTTAAAACAGTGTGTAGTTATATATATATGCATGTACATATGTTTTTTGCTGAAAGCTAGAAGTGTACATGTTCCCCGTGTGGCCCTATGACAGAGAGGCATGTGCCCAGATGGAGGTGTGCAGTGAGGCTTATCGCCCGCACCACATCTCCATGCCCTTCCACAGTAACATGACCGTGCTTACAGTGCACACACAGAGCGCAGGGGCCACTGTTTACACTGCAGGCCAAGGTACTGCTCAAGGAACTGAGACCTCCGTAACTAAGACGGGAAACAATACAAAAGAAAATAATAAAACAAAGAATAAGCACGCGGAAATAACTGGCGTGTATGTACGAGAGATAATGGAAACCAAAATCACACGGAGAAAGCTCAACGTGTCTAAATGCCTTAAATGACCCAGGGCTCATAAAGGTAACCAAAAAATAATAAACGATAGGAATAACAATAGGCAAAGAAAACTTGAGAAGGGCCAGGTAAGGGCGTAGGAGTAGAAGACTCGAATAACAAAAGAGGAAATGGTAGCAAAGCACCATATAGCGCAACACGTTCCCTAAGAGGAGAATAGGAAAGACTGGTGACGGCGCACCAGTAAACGCAACACGTTACCGAAGGCTGGTGGTAAGTGGAAAGACCAACAAACAACTCAGCAATGAGAGCCTGCAGCCATCCACCTTAAGTAGAAGGGCGCACGGCTGCAGGTCATCATTGCTGATTGCACAAATTAACAGGAGTTAATTATAAATTAGCTCGCGCTCTCCCTCTAGAGGTGGCAGGAGGAGCGGACCTGGAGCCAACCCTGACAGAGCCCCCCCCCTCTAGGCCCGAGACCCCGCGGGCCCAGAGCAACAGCCCTGTCACGATAAAAATCAGAAATGAGATCAGGATCCAGGATTCGCGAAGCCGGGACCCAGTTCCGTTCCTCCGGACCGTACCCCTCCCAATCCACTAGGAACTGCTCCCGACCCCTAACGCGACGGACGTCGAGGAGCCGGCGAACAGTATAGGCAGGAGCCCCGTCAATGATACGCGGAGCCGGGGGGTTAGGAGCACTAGGGGATCCGCACAAAAACGGCCGAAGAGACATGAAACACAGGATGAACTCGCATAGAAGGCGGGAGCACCAGGCGATACGCCACGGGATTAATTTTACGCGCCACCTTAAACGGACCCAGGAATCGTGGTGCCAGCTTCTGGGTGCCCCCACGGACAGGTAAGTCTTTAGATGATAACCAGACACGTTGCCCAGGGCGAAACGACAGAGCAGGGAGACGATGCTTATCAGCCCTATGCCGGTAACAGTCAGAGGCTTTAATTAGCGCCCTGCGCGCACGTACCTAGGCCCCACGACACCGACGGACTTGTGCCTCCACCCCAGGGACCGCCACCGATTTCTCCTGGTCAGCGAACAGCGGAGGTGAGTACCCAAACAGAACCTCAAACGGAGACATGCCTAGGGAAGAATGCCACAGGGTGTTGTGAGCATATTCTGCCCAAATTAAATGATCGGCCCATGAAGCTGGATTAGATGAGGCGAGACAGCGCAAGGTCTGCTCCAGGTCTTGGTTGACCCGTTCCGTCTGACCATTAGACTGGGGATGGAATCCAGAGGACAAACTGGCCTTGGCTCCTAAGAGGTCTAAAAAAGGCCCCCAAAATCGACAGGAAAACTGGGGACCCCGATCAGACACCACATCACGAGGAAAACCATAGTTACGGACGATGTGGTTCAGCAGCAGCGTAGTGGTCTCACGAGCGGACGGAAGCTTAGGCAGAGCGAGGAACTTGCTAAATTTAGAGAATCGATCCACGATAACCAAAATAGCAGTATTGCCTTTAGAGGCGGGCAACCCGGTCACAAAGTCTAGAGAGATATGAGACCACGGCCTCGAAGGGACCGGCAAAGGGTGAAGGAGACCCCTAGGTTTAACTCGTGGGACTTTACCCCGGTTACAAACATCGCATCTGGAAACAAAGGTTCGAACCTCCTGATCCATGTCGGGCCACCAGAACCTACGTTTAATGAATTCTAACGTACGGCGAGCACCAGGGTGGGCCACGAAACGAGATGAGTGCCCCCACTCAATTACTTTCTGACGCACATCGGATGGGACATAAAGGCAACCATCCGGATCCCCGCCAGGACTAGGTTCGGCCACCAAGGCTTCCTTAACCGCTTGTTCAACCTCCCACTGGATAGGGGCAATGATCATCTCAGGGGGAATGATAGTGCTGGGGAGACTGGGAGTGACAGCAGGTTCCAATTGCCGCGACAGGGCGTCGGGCTTGGTGTTTTTTGAACCCGGACGATAGGAAATAGTGAAATCGAATCTGCCGAAAAACAGCAACCATCTAGCCTGACGGGAATTGAGGCGTTTAGCCTGCTGCAGATAAGAAAGGTTTTTGTGATCCGTCCATACTAAAAACGGATGCCGCGCCCCCTCGAGCCAATGTCTCCACTCCTCTAGAGCCAACTTGACAGCTAATAATTCCTTATCACCGACATCGTACCGACTCTCCGTAGGCGTGAAACGATGGGAGAAAAAGGCGCAGGGGTGTAAGCGTGGGGGTTGTCCCACACGTTGGGACAGAACCGCACCAGCTCCCAGGTCAGAAGCGTCTGTCTCAACAATGAATGGGAGCTCGGGATCAGGTACGCGTAACACAGGGGCGGAAACGAAACGTTGCTTTAAGCCATCAAAAGCCGCCTGGGCGTCCGGGGTCCATACAAACTTACCCGACGTTTTCTTGGTAAGGGCAGACAACGGGGCAGCTAAAGTGCTGAACCCTTTAATAAAGCGACGGTAAAAATTAGCAAACCCCAGGAACCGCTGCACGAGTTGCACCGATGTGGGCGTGGGCCATTGAGCCACGGCTTGAGTCTTGGCAGGATCCATAGCCAACTGATCTTGAGAGACCACGAACCCCAGGAACGAAACTGTCGGTACATGAAAAAACGATTTTTCCAATTTGACGTATAAGTGATTTTCCAACAAAAGTTGGAGAACTCGACGAACGTGACTGACATGGTCTTCTAGGGAGCGACTGTAAATGAGGATGTCGTCTAGGTAAACGAAGGCAAAATTATCAAGGGCTTCCCTAAGAACCTCGTTTACATAACGCTGGAACACAGCGGGGGCATTCATTAAACCGAAGGGCATAACTAAATACTTGTAGTGCCCAGACGGAGTGATAAAAGCAGTTTTCCATTCGTCCCCTTCTCTCACCCGTATCAAATTGTACGCGCTACGCAAGTCTAATTTGGTAAACACCGTAGCGTGTTGTAGAGCCTCGAACGCTGAAGACATGAGGGGGAGAGGGTGGCGATCTTTGATCGTGATTTTATTAAGACCTCGGTAATCAATGCATGGCCTAAGACCCCCATCCTTTTTTCCCACAAAAAAGAATCCAGCTCCAGCAGGGGAGTTGGACGGACGAATAAACCCTGCCGCTAGGGCTTCCTGGATATATTCCTCCATAGCTTTGCGTTCAGGCATAGCCAACGAGAACAACCGCCCCCTAGGGGGAGCAGTGCCGGGAGCAACTCGATGGCGATATCATGAGCCCTGTGCGGAGGAAGGTGACTCGCCTGCCGTTTACTAAAGACCTCCCTAAGGTCGTGATAATCAGAAGGGACCTTGTCCAGATTAATCTCTTCTAAGGGATCTTTAGTTAGCTGGTTGACTCGAGGCATGAACCTTCGCACACTTTACCCCAGCGTCGGATCGATAAATTAAGCCAGTCCACTTCCGGGTTGTGGCGCTGAAGCCACGGGAGCCCGAGAATCAGCTGGAGGCTGGGCGCCGCGATAACATACGGAGTAAGTGACTCAACATGGTTACTTATCTGGAGCCTGAGCGGAATAGTCTGGTGGGTAACATCGCCTGAAGATAATTCCACGGCCGAAACAGAAAGAGGTTTTTCTAGAGAGACAAGGGGAATTTTAAGCGCTTTAACGAGGTCGATGTTAATAAAGCTACCAGCGGCCCCTGAATCGACCAGCGCAGTGAGGCGATGCTCACTAGAACCTCGCCATGACAAAACCACCTGGGGAGTCAAACCCACAGCCGGGGAGAAATCATTAGGACCCGTCGGCGATACCCCGTTCACCGACGGGTCTGCCCTTTTCCCTGTAACAGTGGGCATACACGTAACAGATGTCCTGGTTGACCACAATAAAGGCACCTGCCTTCACGAAGGCGTGTGACTCGTTCTTGTTTTGACAGACGTGTCCTACCCACCTGCATGGGTTGATCCCCTGTCTCTTCAGTAGCGGGAGGCTCGTGGTGGATCGAAACGGGATCCCTACTGGTATTTAAGCGCGCGTCGCTGGCTTTTGCGATCGCGTATTCTGTTATCTAATTTTATGGTCAATTCTATTAGCTCGTCCAAACCGGTAGGCTGGTCTCTAACCGCGAGCTCGTCCTTAAGGTCTTCATTCAAACCTTCTAAATAAATAGCTGCGAGAGCTCCGGAATTCCAGTCACTCTCGGCAGCCAAAGTGCGAAATTCTAATGAGTAATCAGCCACCATTAACTTCCCCTGTTTCATGCGAAATAATCTAGAACCTGTAGAACCCCCAATAGCCGGGTGGAAGAATGCCTGACGCATGGCTCGCGAGAACCGCTCGTATGAGGCGCAGATGTCGGGTTGATTCTCCCAAACGGGAGTCGCCCAGCGTAAGGCTTTGCCCGTGAGTAAAGTCATAACGTACGCCACCTTAGATCTATCAGAAGGGAAGCGCGAGGGTTGCTGCTCGAAAACTAGTGAACATTGCAGAAGGAACCCTCTGCATTCCTCGGCGACACCGCTGAATCGCATGGGAGCCGGTAAGCTAGGTTCTGAACGACTGGTAGGAGGAGGACCTGAGGTGACCGTCGGATCAGGAGGACTAGGTGAGACGCTCGGCAGGCTGGCTGTCTGGATCGCGTTAGTAATGGTCTGTATCTGCTCAAGCATTTGATGCAGATTTTGTTCGTGCCTGCCTATGGCCTGTCCCTGCAGGACGAGAGCGTCTTTAAGCTCACAAATAGCTTGCGGTATGGCTACGTCCATAGTTTTGGCTGAGTTGTTCTGTAACGCGGGTAGTCCGGGGAAGACTACTCGCGAGGGTTTTTTGGAATAGCGGACGTAAGTGCCGCAACGCAAAGCAGTGAACTGAGACCTCCGTAACTAAGACGGGAAACAATACAAAAGAAAATAATAAAACAAAGAATAAGCACGCGGAAATAACTGGCGTGTATGTACGAGAGATAATGGAAACCAAAATCACACGGAGAAAGCTCAACGTGTCTAAATGCCTTAAATGACCCAGGGCTCATAAAGGTAACCAAAAAATAATAAACGATAGGAATAACAATAGGCAAAAGAAAACTTGAGAAGGGCCAGGTAAGGGCGTAGGAGTAGAAGACTCGAATAACAAAAGAGGAAATGGTAGCAAAGCACCATATAGCGCAACACGTTCCCTAAGAGGAGAATAGGAAAGACTGGTGACGGCGCACCAGTAAACGCAACACGTTACCGAAGGCTGGTGGTAAGTGGAAAGACCAACAAACAACTCAGCAATGAGAGCCTGCAGCCATCCACCTTAAGTAGAAGGGCGCACGGCTGCAGGTCATCATTGCTGATTGCACAAATTAACAGGAGTTAATTATAAATTAGCTCGCGCTCTCCCTCTAGAGGTGGCAGGAGGAGCGGACCTGGAGCCAACCCTGACAACATCCATCTTTTCAGTAAAGCTTGAACTCGCTGTCTGGAATTTCCCATTCAAAGGTAAACTTTCATTAATATCAAAATAAGCACATGGTACAGATATCAAAGAAATTCCACGGAAGGCAGGTGCCGACAACAACTATGGGAAAGTAAACGGAGGCGGGGTTAATCGTTGACTTCATACACACCCGCCATTGCTGGAGGGCTTACGCTGGCGGACATGCGTGCGGTTCTGAGGGAGCTGGAGGTCGTGGGGGTCAGCGCGGGGCCGCACGGCAGCTGAGCCTGGGGTGGGATACGCTGCAGGTTCCACCTGGTCCTCGACCGTCTCCGCATGGAGGTTGAATACGCCCAGAAGGATAAACAAAAAAAAACATATTCCCCTTAATGGCTGCTGGATCCCTGAGAATTCCTGGAGCTGGAGGCCCTAAGATACACCTGCGTTTAACAAGCATGAAAGAACAAAGCAGGCTGGCTGTTATTATTGTCTCAGTTGGGTATTAACGCTGCTACAGTTAAATGGATGTGAGACCTCTCGGCTGCTTTCTGACAGACTTGGTAAAAATATGCATCCCTGCAGAAGGGCTTCGACGGCGCTTCCATGCAAACACTCCCCAGAAGAGCCTTGTTCCAGCCAAGCTCCACCAGAGTCCGTCAACTCTCGTGTGTTCGTATGTTCGCGTGTGTGTGTATGTAAACATTCCTGTCCATTTCCAAGGTGGATCATGTGGGAATCGTGTGGGAATATGTCAAGAGGCCTGGTGGAGATGTTGGGATCTCCCAGTCACACCAGTCTCCCCTGGACATCAGCCCAGAAAGCTTCACTGGGGAAGAACACGAGAGCTATTTCACACACACACACACACACACACAAACACAACCACATAGAGCCCCCAGACCTCAGCCAAATATGGACTGTGCGTACACTCACGCAGTGACTAAATATAGCCTGATAAACACACTCTCATGTCATTTACAGTAATATCAATGGCACATGTTCACCAGAGCAGGTCATTGTGTGTGTTTGTGTGTGTGCGTATGTTTGTCTGTGATTGGCAGATATGGTGAGTTCAGTGTTGTGCTTGGTAGAAGATTCAAGCTCCCTGCTGTGACCTAACCTCAAATGATCTGCTTCCTTGCCTCCTGCATGGATCAGCTTCCTGCAGCCATCCTGCCCCGCCTCCGTTGCCGTGCCTCCACTGCCCGCCCCTCCCTCTGCTGCCCCGCCCCCTTTATATAAACATATATACACACACTAACATAAACATATATATATGTTTCTAAACATTTTATATATAATGTGTCACACACACACACACACACACACACACACTCACACACAGACGCTAAATAAAATGAATATGAAACAAAAAATCATTTGACTAAGAGGGTATTTTTACTTCCTTAAAACGACACTCATTACTTCTTTAAATAAGCCCTTTTCCTTGATATTCTACGTGGCCTTTTGCAATATACAGCTACATAAATACTGGCACAGCCCATTAAGCTAATATCTCTGTGACAGTATTTCCCTAGTGAGGCACTCTACTCTATTGTATAGACAACACGCCTGCTTTAATATACGTGTCTGAATTAGACGCAGTTAAAACACAAGGGCTGTCCCCCTAGGACACGCTGGCGTATGAAGCAGGATGTATTGGATATTTCGCCAGCAGATGTATGCTTTCGTTTGCCCCATTAGCTGCGCTGCTCTCCACGTGGGAATGCTCCTCCGTTTACCCCTGGTGTCGTACCCCTCACCTCTATTACCCCCCCTGCACGAGCCCCCGCTCTCCCAGGCCAGGCGCGGCTTACGCATCGGCTGTTAAGCAGATGGGTCCCAGCAGCCCAGAGCAGGGTGGAGGTCCAGGGTGGAGGGTGGAGGTATGGGGGCGCTCCACGCTTAGAGGCTGGAGCCACGAGCAGCCGCTGTTTTCTTCACATCGTATTGATTAAGGTGTGAAAAGCGCGAGAGGGCATCCGCGGGCGATCACACGCGCCCCCCGTGGCTTCCGCGCGGCCACCCTCCACCGCGGCCCCGTCGGCACGCCCCACTGGGGCTTTTGATTGGTTCACTGCCGCACTGGAACCTTTGAGAACCACTTCAGCCTCGCATGGACAAATGGAATGAAGGCACGTGCAATGTGGCATACTAATGCCGAGAAACAACGAGGAAAAGGGTCCGGTTCAGGTTCGGTTCGGTTCAGGGAGACGTACCCACGGATGACTGCAGCCCACTATCCGATCCTGAGCATATTCCACGGTTTGCCCCGCTCTCGGATTTGCAGGGATGTGGTCAGAGAGCATACGTTGTGAGGTTTAGTCCCTCCCATATCTAATCACACATTCAGACGGCTGACGAGTGTGCTGCTGGAGTATGGGAGACGACGAGGGCAGGATCTGCATTCATCGGGCATTTCTGTTACATCAGTGCGGCTAACGGCCCAGCCACCTTCAACCGTGGCCCCTCCCCCAAGAACCATCCCCTTCCCGAGTCTCTCTGGGTCAGAGTTGACATTAGGTATTCATGATTGTTTTAATGGCTGTGCCAAGAGCTGGATGTCACTTGTTCTGCGGCTGTAGCACAAACCGCAGTCGTTGGGGGGGGGGAGTATCTCCACCAGCACTGCATCTGCAGTCACCTCAGAATTGAATATTAATAAGCCTTATAAGGAACGAAAGTGAATATGTTAATTTTTTCAAACGAGTTTCCTTGAGCGCAAAGACAGCAGGACAAATTAAAGTGTGTGGGCACGAGAATCACTATGGCTGATCCATCAGTTAGACAAAGAGTAGAGAAGCAGTATTATTACAGTAGTGCTCTGATGACGAATTAGACTTACGAAGAAGGAGCTGGATGGGGGGGGGGGGGGTGGAGGGGTCATCCAATGTGTCTCCAGCAAGCCATTTTGATTTAAAAGTGATGTACATAATGTAATAAACTGGAATGAACTATGAAAAAATGTATGTCATCAATCAAGCCCTCCATCCACCCACATCCACACGGTTCCATAAGGGCTCTTAGATCTTTAAAAGAAGAACTGGTCATACTATACTGTTACAGAGACAGAGTGAGAGAGTGAGAGAGTGAGAGAAAGAAAAAGAGAGAGGAACAGACAGACAGATACACCTATTAGTACATCCATTAAACATGTTGAGACAGAGAGCTACATCTATTAGTTTATCCATTACACATGTTAAGTTGTACTTTCTGTTCCAATTTCCAGTGCTTTGGCAACATTGTTCTACACATAGTCATGACAATAAAGCATACTGATAATAAAGCATGTCTGAGAGAGACAGGGAGATGGAGAGAGAGAGAGAGAGAGAGAGGAGGCAAATTCAAATAACAATTCAATTCAGTTCAGATTATTTCAGACACAGATTCAGATCTGCTGTATGGCAGTGAGGTGTTTGTCTGCACTTCTGCAAGTGCACAGAAATAAGATCTGAATTAGGCCAGTTCACACTATTACTCAAATAACACATGTAGATCTGAATTAGGCCAGTTCACACTATTACTCAAATAACACATGTAGATCTGAATTAGGCCAGTTCACACTATTACTCAAATAACACATGTAGATCTGAATTAGGCCAGTTCACACTATTACTCAAATAACACCCGTAGATCTGTATTCCCACTATTACTCAAAGTTCAAAATAGAATTGATTACTGGCTTCATTTTAAAAACCTCCACTCTTACCACTATAACACCCTGCAATGCCAAGAGCTGAGCAGAGAAGAGTCCCCTCACATCGCCGGTCCCCTCACATCGCCGGTCCCCTCACATCGTTGGTCCTCTCACACTGCCGGTCCCCTCACATCGCCGGTCCCCTCACATCGCCGGTCCCCTCACATCGCTGGTCCCCTCACATCGTTGGTCCTCTCACACTACCGGTCCCCTCACATCGCTGGTCCCCTCACATCGCTGGTCCCCTCACATCGTTGGTCCTCTCACACTGCCGGTCCCCTCACATCGTTGGTCCTCTCACACTGCCGGTCCCCTCACACAGACAGTCCCCTCACACAGACGGTCCCCTCACACTGCCGGTCTCCTCACACAGACAGTCCCCTCACATCGCTGGTCCCCTCACACTGCCGGTCCCCTCACACAGACGGTCCCCTCACACTGCCGGTCCCCTCACACAGACAGTCCCCTCACACAGACGGTCCCCTCACACTGCCGGTCCCCTCACACAGACAGTCCCCTCACACAGACGGTCCCCTCACATCACTGGCCCCCTCACACAGACAGTCCCCTCACACAGACGGTCCCCTCACACTGCCGGTCCCCTCACATCACTGGCCCCCTCACACTGCTGAAGTTAATTACACCGACACTGAGTTCATTACCAAACATTAACACTGTTCCACAGAGCCAGTCTGAAATACAATCAGACCAAACCAGATTATAACACCTCAAAAACAAAACCACGTCACCCGTTGGAGCTCACAAACACAAGCACAAAGTTAAATGCAGTGCTCGCTGTTCCAAAAACAACAGTACATTGTAGCCGATGACCTGCTCATAGTGACTGATACACAGAACCATGTGGACAAAGTCCAGACTCAGGGAAAATCTGGGAAATATCCTGAAACCAGTGACATCAGGCACAGAGAGCCAAGACTGTGCAACACTGTAGAGACAGTGATGGAGAAACGCACCAAATTCACTTTACAATTTTATAAAGATCCAACGCAGTGCGCTAACTTTCTCTAAAATACTGCCAAACTACCCATCATACTGGGAGATGAGAAAGAACGCAAAACCTTAGCTGGACAATATAAATCCACCTGTCACAACACGAGGGACAGTGAGTGACCCACTAAAACACACCGCAACACACACACCTACACACACACATACATGTAGTACAGTACCATATGTACAGTACCTTTATGTATTTATTTAACCATATATTATTTCTTCATAATATTTTTTTAGTTATTTATTTATTATTAAATTATTATTTCATACTAATTACAGTTATTGTCATGCTAAATATTATTAACACAGAGTTAATTTCCTTTATATTGTATAGGTGCATTTATGTCATTTTAATATTGCTTTGGTTATACAGTAAATGAATTAGGTCATGCCAATAAAGCTTATTGAACTGAGAGAGAAAGGGCAAGGAGTGTGTGTGTGTGTGTGTGTGTGTGTGTGTGGTGCAGGAAGTTGTCTGTGATTCAGTTCATACAAAGCTCTTTGCCTTCTTCCAGTGGCCTTGCAGATCATTCATCCACACTTTAATTAACATCCCATGTTCAATTAAACACATTCATTTAGCACGATCATTCTTTATGCATAATTTAGCTTCGCTTCGCCTTTATCATGTCACCACACGCCCTTTGGCACTTTCCATTGGTCCTTCGGCCTCTTCTTATCTCTCCCCCGTGCACACAAAGACTGCGATATGCCATCTAGGAAATGTGAAAGAAATGTGTCTCAGGGACAATGCCCTGCTTTCTGAGAAGTGTATGAGGAGAGAGAGAGAGAGAGAGAGAGAGAGAGAGAGAGAGAGAGAGAGAGAGAGAGAGAGAGAGTTTTATCCTGAAGTGACCTCCAGGGATGAAAGGAGAAGAAAAAGGAAAACAGCTACAGAAAAAGGGTTCTAACAAAGAGGACTTGTATCTGTTTTAAACTACATAATACATCTGAGTTCTAACATTACAGCCATCTTGGTTCTAACAAAGAAGAATAGTTTCTGTTATAAACTACGTAATTACACCTGAGTTCTAATAGTACAGCCATCTTGGTTCTAACAAAGGGGACTTGAATCTGTTATAAACTTGTGTCTGATTTAAATTACTTAACTACATCTGAGTTCTACCATTACAGCCATGTTGGATGTTTTGCTGACAGGGTGACAGTGTGTCATTGACAGTTGTTTTTAAAAGTGCATCTCTTTCTCTGCCACACACACACACACACACACACAGTCAGACTGGTCCCTGCTGCTCCCCTTCTCGTGGGCGGTGTGACCAGGTCTCTTGGTGCCGTGTGTGTCTGGCAGGTGCCATGCTGGGGTAAGTCAGCATGGCAGTCACCTACTAGACGAAAGGGGGCAATTATGTTGAGTCATCAGTGCCTCTGAGAGACAACACACAAATATAAACCACCAGAAAAATGACATCATGTATACCACTTCTGTGTGTGTGTGTGTGTGTGAACATATTTACAAGCTTATGGGTTCTGCATTTCATTCCAGACATGCATCTGATTCATAGCCTGTGCAAGAAAGCAGCAGTATCATATAAACATGTATCTGTGTAAACATGTGTGAATATGTAGGTGTCTGTGACTAATATGTATTTCCAACCTACCGTCTAGGAGCCTGTCTGGGCATCGTCAGTATTACTTCACTGGTTAAGAATTTCACAGAAACAGAACTTTACAGTCCTTTTGATCTCTGTTTCAGCCTTGTATAATGATTATCTCACTTACCCAGTAAAAATCTGTATATTAGGTGTACAGGTTTTGACATAAATGATATAAGTGGATGCTCCAAAACATAAATTACATGTCTTGGTACTTTGTGAGACTTTGCCAGAAGGTACATGGAAGACCTCTTAGGTTAACATGGGTTTCTTCTTACATCATCCTTTGATCTTTAAGATTGCTCAAGATTGATTGGCCTCAGGGGCGCGTTGGGGTGCAGGGGGTGCAGGACACCTGGTGGTGGCCGGGGGGGAGTGCGTGGATCTCGGCAGAGCTGGGAGCGCTGGGAAAAGAGGAATTCCAACAGCTTCCCCAGGCTCCCCGGGTGGGTTTTCCTGGGCCAGGCGGTGACAGTCTGAGCCAGGAGTGCAGCTGCACCTCAGCATGACTTCACTGGCCCTACAGGTGGCGAACATTACTGCTCCCTTAGCTACATCTGCATTTCCAAAAAAAACCAAAAAAAAAAAACAAAACAAAACACAAAAACAATTTGTGTTTAGAAATGACTCAAAAGGAGTCAAACAACTTTTTCTTTATTTTTGTTAATACAAGTCTACAGGCGTTTCGGATACAGTCCTGTTGCTGAGCTGCTGAAGAGCCGTGTCAGTCCGATCCAACTCTGGCTGTGTATTCCAGGTCACGCACACGTGGCGCAGGCCCCTTTCCCACCCGTCAGACGGAGTGAAACCATCTCTTACCGGCACCACTCCTCTGAGACTCCTTTATGTGGAACTCTGAGAGCTTTCTCACATATATCCTAGTTTATGCTCTTGTGCTAACAGTGCACCTGTGGTCACTGTGACACACTGTACACTTTTTACCTTTGTTCATCCCGGTTTTTTTCCTACAAAGCACGCTGTGAGGGGGCTGCCAGGCCTACATTCAGCTGAAAGACACGGAACTCTCTGACTGGACAGAGAGGACAACTCAACCTTGACCAGGAACTGCAGTACTGCAACTGTAAAAGGGCTTCGCATTCCCTCTGCATTTATTATAGATTTTTATAATCCAGCCATAATCCTGGGGTTCTTTTACATGCCTGACATTCTTCTACGCACCGTGTGATTTTCAGCTTGGCTTTAGCTATTGCGCAGTGTAGCGTGTTAGATGTGATCTACTCCAGTTTTACATAAGTTTACTCACTTCGGATAATAAACCAAGGGTCACCGGGGGTCACACCTCTATAAATATGACCTACTCAGCTGTCTTAAATCAACCCAGCTAACCGCTGCAGTGACCCCATTGTATCATATGCGACCCACATTTGTTTAATCCATACTGCCCCGGTTCCTTTTCAGCCTATTTGCCTTTAAACAGCACCGTGTGTAATTAGCCCACATGATAAAGGTCAACTTTAGTGTGCAACATCCCTCTCAATCAGCCAGGGTGAAACCACATGCTATGTGTGCGGAACCAGCTCCAAGGAGGAACCTGAGCTCCAGCCATGGAGGTGGAGGTAGGGCAAGGTAGCCTGGTCCTCAGGTGTGTCCTGGTCCTCAGGTGTGTCCTGGTCCTCAGGTGTGTCCTGGTCCTCGGGTGTGTCCTGGTCCTCGGGTGTGTCCTGGTCCTCGGGTGTGTCCTGGTCCTCGGGTGTGTCCTTGTCCTCAGGTGTGTCCTTGTCCTCGGATGTGTCCTGGTCCTCGGATGTGTCCTGGTCCTCAGGTGTGTCCTTGTCCTCGGGTGTGTCCTGGTCCTCAGGTGTGTCCTGGTCCCCGGGTGTGTCCTGGTCCTCAGGTGTGTCCGTGTCCTCAGGTGTGTCCTTGTCCTCGGGTGTGTCCTGGTCCTCAGGTGTGTCCTGGCCCTCAGGTGTGTCCTGGTCCTCAGGTGTGTCCTGTGGGGCTCATGTCCTTATCTATTTCCCCCGTCCCCTGATCTATTTCACCCAAACTGGCATAGACAAGCATTTACCATACACAAATCCAGCCATACACAAATCCAAACTTGCATATACACACCGATGCATGCACACACACAAACACACACACACACCAGTGTGACACACATGAATGTGACACACATAAATACACGCATACATACCCTGACTGGAGGATGGCATTAATGAAGACATTGATGAAATGTCAAGCAGTTCCACTAGATCCACAGATGAAATGTGCACTCTTGCACTCTTAATTTTCTCATCGTTATCAGCAGGTCTGATGCTAACTGAGCTTTAATCATGAGAACACTCAAGCATAAAATGTAGACGAGCAATAAGTTGCTGCGTATAAACAGCGTTGCTGTTGCTTCCTTCCTCAGCCAGCACTATTGGTCCACCCATCTGTCAACACCCCCCACTGCCCCGCCCATTTTTTCTTCACCCATACCGCTGAAGCTTCTCATGCAAAAGATGTAAAGATCTTCTTCCTCCTGGCTGGTGAAAAATGTGCAATTTGCAGTGTCAGATAAGAGTGTGCTCATCCGTAGAATGATTTGTGTGAATGCGCGCTGTATAGGGAGCTGCTTCGGGTCCGGCTTGGGGTCCACAAACTTCCCATCCATCATCTTTCATAATTATGCATTGTCTTTGGTCATGTGACCCCAGGCAAATGCTGTTGATTTATGGCTTTTATCGGCCTGATGACCTCGAGGGGAATGGGAGGATAATTGCAGGGGGAAGGCTATGAAGGCAATAACAGTAAACGATGCTTGTCTAACCTTGTGTATGTTTCTTATACATATTGCCAATCTGTGAAATCCAATCAGCGAAATACAAACAACCTCATTACTAACGTCTGGCTGCAAATTGAGTGGTGAGAATGAAATGGCTTAACTGTTCCATAGGTTGTTACCGTGTTCTGATGAAAAAGTGGTTTGAAGACAGTGGTCTGAAGACAGTGGTTTGAAGACAGTGGTTTGAAGACAGTGGTTTAAAGGCAGCGATTCAAATATTGTCCTTGCCACGCTCTGGCCACAACCCCAGAGGTTTGTTCCTGCCTGTGTGTTTGCATTTCGTTGCCTTCTGAATCTCATTTGCATACACGCATTGCTAGCTTCCCACTCCCTGTCCAGCACTGTGCACACACTGAGGGGAGGCACTCACCGTACCTACAGCTACAAGTTAGCATTTACATTACATTACATTACATTTACGGCATTTAGCAGACGCCCTTATCCAGAGCGACTTACAAAAAGTGCTTCATTGTTTTACTCAGAACAAAATCTCTAGCTAGTTAGTATAGGCTAAAATCAGGAAGAAACTTTAAGCAAAGATATTATTAGATACAGTCAGTATGGACGCCTAGATATACTCAAATATATACTGAGAAAACCCTACTTAACAGATAAAAGCAAGAAAAGTCATTACAGTCACAAATATTTAATACATGCTAGTGTAGTAAAATTTAATTTAAGTGCTCTTGAAACAGATGTGTCTTCAGTCTTCGCTTAAAAACAGCAAGAGACTC
The DNA here is from genome assembly GCA_020368025.1 of Brachyhypopomus occidentalis. Lineage (NCBI taxonomy): Eukaryota > Metazoa > Chordata > Actinopteri > Gymnotiformes > Hypopomidae > Brachyhypopomus > Brachyhypopomus occidentalis. Next base: position 6,949,285 of record JAGXOD010000005.1, read on the forward strand.
TGCCATTCGGACACTCAGTGGAAGTTCGTTCCACCACTGAGGTGCCAGAACTGAAAAAAGTCTGGATGCATGTTTTCCGCATGTCCTGAGAGATGGTGGGTCAAGCCGAGCTGTGCTTGAAGCTCGAAGAGCTCTGGGTACAGATCGGGATTTGACCATTGCCACCATGTATGGAGGTGCTGGTCCATTCTTAGCCTTGTAGGCCAGCATCAGGGTTTTATATCTGATGCGGGCAGCTACAGGAAGCCAGTGAAGAGAGCGCAGCAGAGGAGTAACATGGCTGAACTTAGGAACATTGAAGACAAGTCGAGCCGCCCGAAGTTCTGGATCAGTTGCAAGGGCCTGATGGTACGCATAGGAAGACCAGCCAGGAGTGAGTTGCAGTAGTCAAGTCTTGAAATGACAAGAGACTGAACAAGCACTTGAGTAGTCTCGCTAGACAGAAAAGGTCAATTCTCGAATGTTGTAAAGGAGAAATCTGCATGACCGAGTCAGGTTTGCAACATGGGTTGAGAAGCGATAACTGGTCATCCACAACTACACCAAGACTTCGAGCTTCAGCAGATGTGGTGACCAGCGAGTTCTCAAAAGAGATGGAAAGATCCTGGCGAGGACTTGAAGTTCCAGGGATGAACAGTAATTCAGTCTTGCTGGGGTTCAGCTTCAAGTGATGAGCCGACATCCAAGATGAGATATCAGCAAGACAAGCCGAGATCCGAGATGAAACCTGTGTGTCAGAAGGTGGAAAGGAAAGGACAAGTTGAGTGTCATCAGCATAACAGTGATAGGAAAATCCATGGGAGAATATTACATCACCAAGAGAACGAGTGTAAAAGAGAGAAGAGCAGAGGACCGAGCACTGAGCCTTGTGGGACACCCGTGGTGAGCCTGGAAGGAGCAGATGTGGCCCCCCTGCCAAGATACTTGGTAAGATCTCCCATCTAGATAAGACTTAAACCACTGCCAGACAGTGCCAGTGATTCCAAGTCTTCTGAGGACAGACAGGAGGATCTGGTGGTCAACTGTGTCGAAGGCTGCAGAGAGGTCAAGCAGAATTAGGACCGAAGACAGTTTGGCAGATCTAGCAGCATGCAGCTTCTCTGTAACTGCGATGAGAGCAGTTTCAGTAGAGTGCGCCGGTTTGAAGCCAGACTGGTTCGGGTCCTGTAGGTTGTTCAGAGAAAGAAATAGAGACAGTTGGTTATAAACAGAACGCTCCAAGACCTTAGATAGGAAAGAAAGAAGAGATACAGGTCTGTAATTGCTGATGTCAGAACAGTCCAGAGTAGGCTTCTTCAAGATGGGGATCACTCTTGCAGTCTTGAAGATAGCTGGTACATGGCCTGTTGACAAGGAGCTGTTGATGACATGAGTGATGAAAGGTAGAAGGTCAGGTGCTATTGTCTGAAATAGCGTGGATGGAATCGGGTCCAGTGGACAGGTAGTAGGATTGTTGGATGAGACCAACTGTATGATGTCATCTGTGGAAAGAGGAGAAAAGCAAGACAGGGAATGAGGTGGAGGGTGGTGTTCAGTAGGAAGGATATTGGTAGAGAAAAGGATCTGCGAATCTTATCAACCTTCTCCTCAAAGAAGGTGACAAAATCCTCAGGGGAGAGAGTAGAGGGTGGTGGGGGGAGTGGGAGGGTTTAAAGAGAGGAGAAAATGTTGAAGAGCTTGCGTGGATCAGAGGCTGATGCTTCCAGCTTCTCCTTGAAGAAGGAAGATTTCGCCGCTGTTATTTCTGTTGAGAACCTTGAGAGAAGAGACTGGTAGGAGTGGAGATCTGAATCATCTTGAGATTTTCTCCACTTTCTTTCCGCCAGTCTCAGTACTCTTCTGTTGTCTCGGAGAACATCTGTCAGCCAAGGAGTTGACAGAGAGGATCTTGCCCTGGAAAAGAGAGAGGACAGAGATGGTCGACAGAAGAGGAGATGGATGAAAGGAATGTGTTTGTGGCAGTTTCCAGAGGGAGGGAAGAAAATGATTCAGGATGTGGAAGAGAGGAGACAATAGTAGAGACCAGACAAGAGGAGGAGACTGAGCGAAAGTTGCGGTAGGTGGTAGAAGAAGCTGACGTGGAGGTGTGTGCAGAAGAAGCAGGAAGGAGAGTGAAAAGGACAAGAAATGATGATCAGAAAAGTCAAGAGGAGTTACTGTCAGATCCAACACTGGGGCAGGTCTACTGAAGATCAGGTCCAGTGTGTTTCCTGCTCTGTGTGTTGGAGTTGACTGGTTGAAAGCAAGATCGAATGATGACAGCAGTGGAAGAAGACAGGACAAATGTAGTCTCTCTGTTGGAAGGTTGAAGTCCCCTAGAAGAACAAGTGATGACTCTAAGGGGAGAGCACTCAGAAGAATGTCCAACTCATCTATGAAGTTTCCCAGTGGACCTGGAGGGCGATAGAGAACAATGATGTGAAGTTTAGTGGGGAAAGACACCGTGATAGCATGGAATTCAAAGGAAGAAATGTTAAGATAAGAAAATGAGAGTACAGAGAAGCGCCATGAGCGAGAGAGAAGCAAACCTGTGCCACCACCCCTGCCATTCTGCCGTGGAGAATGGGAGAAGGCAAAGGAGGTAGAGAGAGCAGCTGGAGTTGCAGAGTTCTCTGGAGTGATCCATGTCTCTGTCAGAGCCAGGAAGTCGAGTGACTTAGCAGATGCGAAGGCTGAGATAAAGTCTGCCTTCTGAACTGCAGAGTGGCAATTCCAGAGTCGCCCTGCTCCCTTCACCTTTGGTACAGATGAACAAGGTGGGTAGATGAGGTTACTGGAGTTGCGGTTTCTTCTCTGGCATCTCCATCTTCTGGTGTTGTTCAAGGTGAGCACAGGGATGGAAAAGCACATTCTGTGTATCCTAATAAAATCTAGTCTACTGCTGGCCGAGGAGATACTAACCGCTACAAACGGACACGTTTGTAATTCTTCAAAAGGAATGCCGACTTAATTTATCTAGAATTACAGGCTCCACCCCTGTTATTGACACTTCAATTAGACCGAAACCACACCTGAATCAACTGAAACCACTGAAATAGACTGAAACCACACCTGAATCAACTAATGAACAAGCAAGATATCTAGACTAACCAAACAGCCAAGAGATCTATCAATATCTAGTTAATAGTATATTCAAGACAAGCCTACCTTAGAAGCAGAGAATCTACCCAAGTAACAAATACAAGCACACTGTATTTACAAAGTTTTTAAAAAAAAATGAAGATCAGTGACCAGTGCATCACTTTCTCTTCCTGTGCACTCTCTCTTCCTCTCTCCCTCTCTTCCTCTGACTCATCCATTTTGACTCATATTCTGCGTTTGTCATCGCCGCGCTGATCAGATTGGGATTATGTAGGCTGGGAGGATGTAGAGAAGAACAGGAGAGGACAGGAGGAGGAGAGTAGGACGAAGGGGATGTGGAGGGAACCGCCCCCAGATGCAGATGTGGAGGGAACCGCCCCCAGATGCGCAATACGGAAAGCAGAGACTGATCTTTAAATACATCACTAAATAAGCCCAGCAGTGCTCCAGACCCAGACAGCAGTGGCCCTGCTGAACCAGCACAGGAGCAGCACATAGGGGGACGACTGCCTGAGCACCAGCCTGCCTGATCACCATCCTGCCTGAGCACCAGCCTGCCTGAGCACCAGCCTGCCTGATCACCATCCTGCCTGATCACCATCCTGCCTGAGCACCAGCCTACCTGAGCACCAGCCTGCCTGATCACCATCCTGCCTGATCACCATCCTGCCTGATCACCAGCCTACCTGAGCACCAGCCTGCCTGAGCACCAGCCTGCCTGATCACCATCCTGCCTGATCACCAGCCCGCCTGATCACCAGCCTGCCTGAGCACCAGCCTGCCTGAGCACCAGCCTGCCTGAGCACCAGCCTGCCTGGCTGTTACCATCCTATCACAACATTTACAAACAATCACATTTTTTCCTTTCAGATTAAGGTCTCCAGTATGTTCACCACTGTGGGATTGCTAGGCTGTACGATAGTGAGGTTGCTTAAGGGTCATGTGACATTCCTTCCCCTCCTTGTTGATGGCTGGTGCTGATGTTGAAGGCCACGAGGACAGAGAGACGCCTCACAGTCTTCCCCTATCACACGGCCCATCAATCAGGAGCTTTAAGAACAAACAAACAAACCAAAGGAAGTGAACATGACCACAACAGCTAAAGGCTTCCTCTTTTTCCGGATCAAACGAAGAAAGAGAGCAAGGCACCTATTAAAAGCTCCGCTGAAAATGTTAACCCACATTTTCTGAAACTGTTCCAATTTCTACAGCTCCTCCACCCAGTCACGCAGCCCTTGATGGGAGCAGGAGCTCCACCACACAGATAAGAGCAGCCGTGCTAAAGGGAACGCGGCGAGGACATTCCGGCTCAGCCACCAGCAGCCGTGACTGGGCTCGTGATCAGCGTCGTCCACGCGGCTGCCGTCTAACCGCCACACCACGTCCAGAGGGGAGCGCCTGACCGAAGGGCTTCGGCGTCAGAGGCAGACGAGGACTCTCGGACAGCAGGAAGCCGGCAAAGCGACGGCGACTCTCGCATCATCCGCCCGTGACATATCCGGGGCAACAGCAGGGCCCCCCAGGACGGGTGCGTTGAGCAGGTAAACGGATAAAGTCAATCGGAAATTGCCTGGGAGTTTTTTTTTCCTGGTCTCCCTTGAAGAATCGCTTCATTTTTCTCCAAGAATGCAAATGGCCCCTAATAGAATGCATCATGGCTTTGGCTTTGATTAAATCCCGTGTTTCTGTGGGGACACATGCCCCTGTAATGGGGCATGAATATTGATAGCACTGGTCGAATATTTGATGAGGAAAGGAGGGGTCTGCTTTAGGACCAATATAATTGAATGAAATTTAAATTTCACCATCGTGAATTAAGCACTTTGTTTTCCCAAGAACCCATGCAGGGCAAATGCCCCGATGTGAGAGGAAGAACCACACAGCCTGAATTGTTCCCGGAGGGTGTTTGTGGACGGGCTTAAGCTACAGAAACCCTTTTGTCACTAAATGGAATGCTTTCATGTAGATTGGGTGATTTGTACCAATGTTCCAGCGGTACAGAAATTGTGCAGGGGTCCAGGGGCGCCTCAGGCCCGTGCAAACCCAACGTGTTGGTGTTCCTGGGAGGAGGATCAATGTTTATTAAATAATAAAGAGGTGTAATGAGAAGGTCAGCGATATTAGAAATGCAGCCCTTGCTTTCTGGCCTTCGTTGATAAGCGAGTTGTTTGAGTGAAACAGAAAGTATTATGCCACCACAGTGTTTTATTTGTTATCGTGAGAGTGCAGGAATCATCTTTAAGCAGTGTGTGTACTCTACAGGGAGATATCTGCTAGGGTTTTCTTAATGCAGCTAGTGCACAGCTAGAGGAGGCCTGTTCTTGTCTTCTTCGTTGATACGTTGATACACGGGCAGTCATGGTTTGGGTTAGGGAACCGGTCTTGTGACCGGAGGGTCGTGGGTTCGATTCCCAGGCCTGAGGCCATGACTGAGGTGCCCTTGAGCAAGGCACCTAACCCCAACTGCTCCCTGGGTGCCGGGCTAGGGCTGCCCACCGCTCTGGGCATGTGTGCACCACAGCCCCCTAGTGATCACTAGTGTGTGTGTGTGTGTGTGTTCTGATTGCACAGATGGGTAAAATGCGGAGGACAAATTTCAATTGGGGTGAAAATCACAATTGACAATGTGGCTGACTTAACTTTATTTGTAATTCTGGAGTATTATTATTACTATTATTATTATTATGGGCAGTTTAAAACCAAAACATACTCCTCAAACAGATGCAGAAAAGTAGTGGGTTCAGTAGTGGGTAATAATAATTAGAGTATAGAATAATTAATTAATCCTCTATAGTATTTAACAAATCAATAAAAAGGTTAACACAGTGTAGAAACTGTCAACGAAAAGGTCAGAATGGTGTAATTCCTGCATTAAAAAGAAATTTTAAAGACATTTTCAAGTACGGAAAGAGACTTTACACATCACATTTACACATTAATGTAAAATAGATTAAGACTAAGGTGAGAAACTTAATTGAAATAATCAAGATTGTAATTACTGGGATATTGGCTGAATGCCAAGGTGTGTGGCCACATCCAATACGAGTCAAGTCAGAGACAGGCAGTGTGACTGAACTCACTGGCCTCCCTCAGCCTTGGTTCACAGGTAATCACGCCACGTGCCATTCAGCCGCCCACAGCAGACTCCTCCAGCCCAGAAGAGCTCCACGAATGCTTTAAGATGTCACTTGCTGTAAGCAGCAAGGCCATTAAAGACGTTTCACGTCAAAGGAGGTTACAAGCGCAGTAACATCTAACTGTAGTGATCTAACTGTACATTTACATTTACATTTACGGCATTTAGCAGACGCCCTTATCCAGAGCGACTTACAAAAAGTGCTTCATTGTTTTACTCAGAACAAAATCTCTAGCTAGTTAGTTTAGGCTAAAATCAGGAAGAAACTTTAAGCAAAGATATTATTAGATACAGTCAGTATGTACGCCTAGATATACTCAAATATATACTGAAAAAACCCTACTTAAAAGATAAAAGCAAGAAAAGTCATTACAGTCACAAATATTTAATAAATGCTAGTGTAGTAAAATTTAATTTAAGTGCTCTTGAAACAGATGTGTCTTCAGTCTTCGCTTAAAAACAGCAAGAGACTCTGCCATTCGCACACTCAGGGGAAGTTCGTTCCACCACTGAGGTGCCAGAACTGAAAAAAGTCTGGATGCATGTTTTCCTGGAGCCTGGAACTCTCCCAGGTGATGAACATATGAACCTGTTTACGAAGAAAACCATCGAGAGTGTGAACACACCCACATGTCCAAAATATGTGCCATTACCTGAACTGCAGAAAATGATGTGCTGCAGACCTCTCACACACACACACACACACACACACACACACACACACACAGGTTTGAGCCTAGAAATACTATCAGATGACCTGGACAGCACATACTCACCCTACATTTAATGTCTATTCGCACATCACAGTACACATTACACAAACAGTACACAAACACACACATTTCTTAGTTATATTTCTAATTTTCCTGTATAAGCAGCTGTAAAACTCCAAAGAAATTGGATTATTCATATGAAAGTGAATCATTTTAACATAATCTATATAGGCCTTATTCCAAACGCATGCATGTGTACCACAGGTTCTGGTCTATGTCGTATTTAAGTCAAAGCCGAAACGCGAGTTCACACACTGAGAATATCTGCCGCAAGACTGAGAAAAGAAACCGGTGGGAATTCAGGATTTGATGTCTCCTTGTTGCACTTTTAGTTTGACGACAGAGGAGACACATGGAGCCACAAAACTACATTCGTTATGACATTATAAGTAAATGTTTGATGGCCCTTTAATGAACTTGTAAATGAAAGGATCACGGTGTGTTAATCTCCGGCCAATACACGTGCACACTTCAATAAAAAAAATACACAAATACAAGGATGAGCAGATGGAGCCAAAATTGGCCTTATGGTGTGTGTCTGTGTGGGTTAATGTGTATCTGTGTGTGTGTCTGTGTGCGACCGTGTGTTTGCATTTTACAGCACGTTTCATGGGCGAAAGAATCAAGCACGTTATTGCAGTTTTATGGAGGCCTGATTTACATTTTGCATGGGAGAAAACCAAACCACCCCTCCCCCGACATGCTCCCTTACTGACACAGTGACAGCAGGAGAGAGAGGGAGGAGGAGAGAGAGATAGTGAAATAAAGAGAAAGAGAGAGAGAGAGAGAGAGAGAGGCAGGCAGTGGTTGTGCCATAGGTTATTGTACGTCTGATAAGGCAGGATTATAACTACACTACTATGGAGATCACGCTAAAGAGCGTTTGTCTCATGCTGGACACACCATGTTAACTCAGACTGGCTTTACTGGGATTGACATCGAGACAGACCATTATGACATCATGATTCAGTCCTCAGCTATGAAGGAATCAAGTCTGCACAATTAAACAGGCTGATGATACAATCTAGTCATCCCACATGCTTCTGACATTCGAAGGAGGCCTTCTTACAATGTTATGCAAACTTCTACTGAAAAACAAACTACATATAAAAGCGCACAACCAAATAAACAAAAATTGTCAATGTAACTGTGCTGAAGGACGATTGCAACTGAGCTGTATTATCGCCTTAATGCTCAGTTCAAGGCATTAAGCCAGTACATCACTCAGTCTGAGCAAATGAAAGTGACATGTGTGACATTCAGATACATTAATAAACTCTCCCAAGACCCCCAGTGACCTGAGAGAGTGGGAGACTGGCCAATGAAAAACCACGACCCATTCATAGCCGTCCACTCAGCAGTATGTGGGGCAGCAGTATGGGGGCAGCAGTAGGGGGGGCAGCAGTATGGGGGCAGCAGTAGGGGGGGCAGCAGTATGGAGGGCAGCAGTAGGGGGGGCAGCAGTATGGGGGGGCAGCAGTATGGAGGGCAGCAGTATGGGGGGCAGCAGTATGGAGAGCAGCAGTATGGGGGGCAGCACTATGGAGGGCAACAGTATGGGGGGCAGCAATATGGAGGGCAGCAGTAGGGGGGGCAACAGTATGGGGGGCAGCAATATGGAGGGCAGCAGTATGGAGGGCAGCAGTAGGGGGGGCAGCAGTATGGAGGGCAACAGTATGGGGGGCAGCAGTATGGAGCGCAGCCCTACAGCCATCCACTTCCATTTCCTCAACCATAGACGCCAAATCAGAGGTTAGTCGGTTGAATGGAGCAGGTGTGGCTTAAGTGACCTTGCCACTGAATAAACAGGTGAGGGCAGACGCTGAGGTAGCTAAAATGGGCGAGCGTGTACAGAGAGCACAAGAGCGGCAAACCCCCGAGGGACATTTCAAACACTGGAGGGCCATACGCAAAGACATGAAATACACACAGCGCCATGTTTTCTTAAGAGGTCATATTTTAATGTCTAATAGTCAAAGGAAAATGTAGAATATAAACAGAGCAACAAGACGAACGTATCCGCTTAAATCAGACGCTGCGATGTGGAGTAATAGTTTACAGTCTAGCTGCATTTCAGCGATGATCCTAAGCAGGTGTTCCACCGAATTAACCTGCTCGGTGCACTACGGTAGGTCATTTCCACAGGATCATCAGAACAAAACGTCAGAACATTGGTACACTATGCACAAACTGTGCGCACCGGAAACTGATATGCTCGGCTATTTAAGATGGCGTTCAAACCTAGAAATTATTGTGGCTATGCATGTGCGATCACTTCAAAAAAGAAAAAAAAAATGCTTTGAATACATTATGTCTTATAATTTGGTTTTGGATTATGAAGGCCTATAGGAAACAGAGTTTAGGAGTTTAGGATTAGCCTTTGTAAGGTGTTTTCCATGTATGTGAGAACTGGTTCAGTGCTAACCATCCGAGACTGGTTGACAATTGCTTTCAAAATATGCATTATATTATATTATTTGTATAAGCTAGTATCTAGAATTTGAAGTAGGCTTTCATTACTGGCAAACATAAAGGTTTATTTAAACATTTAAAACTGCAGTAGAACTTGTGTTATGATTTGCTAATTTTTTTTATTAAAATAATTTTCTAAATTAAAATCTGCTGTGATTTTAAGGCATTCATAGTATCAAAACATTCTGAACATTCAGCATGTTTTAAACTGGCTACATGATGCATATCAGGACGCTTGTAACTTATCTCAAAATCACCTGATGTTTTTGAAAATCTACAAAAAATTGACACCTAAACATTACTGACAAATTCAATTTGCCTCACAGACTAAAATGTTGCAAAATTACACCATAATGTTCACAATGCTTTATAGCCATTTTCTGGAACCTGGAATAAAATTATTTTTCAGTGCAATTAAATTCTTTTTCCTTTTAAACAAGTGTTGGCCTAAAGAAAGAAAGAGTAATAATTCGACTCGATGTTTCAACGAATCTGTTTCTGCATAATATGCTATGTGCATCTGATGATGAATATTAATCGAAAATGTTTCATTTCTTCAAGTTTAAGGAGTCTGCTTTGTTACCAATTACCGGCAAATTTGAAATAACCGCGCACACCTACTGCTCGAATGAACAGCTTGAATTTGGTTTACCCAGAAGCGGCTATAGGCTGACCGCAGTGACATCCCTTCACGGATCGTGTGTTCTCAGTGGGAACGGCACGAGCCAGACGGAGGCTCATTTTTTAGTTAATTTGAAAACAGCTATATAACCGCAGCCAAAGTCCTCGGTGCGCCGTATTCTTCTACGCACATTCCCAGCCAATGACGCACTGAACTCTCAGCAGACCTGGAGTACGGCGTCACCGCCAGTATCCCCTTCCAAAATTACGGCTGCGTCGTGATGTTGGAGTATTATTTCAGGAAGCGAGTGCTGAGACTGCATTATGTGGGGGTGATGTCCTTTTTAGTATAATACTTCCATATGGTGTAGGAGCGAGAGGAAGCAGAATCTTGACGGCCGAGAATTATTTAACGGCAAGCATATTATATTATGAAAAACACTAGGCTATAGTTAGAAACGCTAGAGGCAGTCGCGTAGCGCAGACAAATCCAACCTCTTTACATACGGAGCACCGGTTGAGTTACGTAACGAGGAAGCTTTACAGCGTCTCGCTTGTTTACATTTTCACAGTTAAATGATTTCTTATGAACCGACTGCGTCAAAATAACTACGGCAGGCAGCAGGGCGGAGCTGGAGACCGGGGTAGCGTGCTCTCCCAAGGCAACGCGCGGTGAATGTAAATGTCGAAACACGTAGGAGCAGCGCTTCGAAACGATGCGTACTGCGGCGATCCAGATACTTGTCTACAAAGTTGCAGCGATAAAATGCCATTTCGAACTAGCACCTTTTCAGCCTTATCTTATCGAACTTGTTTGGTTACTAAAGCATTAGGGCAAAGTATCAGATTGTGAATAGGATAAATGTATACGGAGTCAGCCCACGAATTCCCTCCATCCACAATCGCGCAGTACCAAAGAACATTACCCTACGTGGTCAGGCTACTGAATTAAATGTGGACAACTAGTAAGATCAGCAAATGCGGGTGGTTAACTATTGTTAAGTCGTTTAAGCTTGTCTAAATCATTGCACATCAGATTACGCAACATGCCATAGCTCGACAGGTAAGCGTGCGCTCTCGGTGGCAAAGTTTTACGGTGTAGCCTCTTAGACTGGCGTATACGCATCGCAGGTTAACGGCAAACGAGATCTCAAATGGCGACAGCAAAACGCATAAAAGTACTAATAAATCACACAGATCTACACCCAACCATCTAAGAACACTTAAATATTCCCTTGGACGATACCCGGCTGTTTAAACCTACTGTGCGTTGGACATAACACAGAATAGCATCGTTGACACCTGCATTAAATCTTTCCTCGTTATGATGCATTTGAGGAACGTTATTTTTAAAATGGGAATTGCTACGAGCGAGTAGTCAGCGCTCCTCTCACTACTTCAGGACACCTTCGGTTGAACAAGCAAGGGCGGGGCTGCTCACAAAAAAATGGGCGGGATTTGTTTTTTCCGTCTGGTGCGTACTTTACTATCATTCAGTCCCTTCGACCAATGAGTCGAATAACCCGATCAGATAGGCGGATTGGCAGGTACGCCTTCCCCTAAGGTTGCACCGCCTTGTATCAGTGTGTGTGTATGTGTGTGTGTCTGAGCATTTTTTTCCTCCTATTTTTTGTAACCATAGCTGGATGTGTAGGACGTCACATGTTGTTTTCCCTCTTTACTCCAGTCACTTAGCGATATGTGTTATTTACTGTTTAACTGTTCTGGACACCGAACGTGAAGATCGGCGCTGGGAAAGAAGAATCCACGGTCTCGAGACTACGTCTTTCCAGCGCGTCTAGCGAGGTTTGGCTATCCAAGTTAAGCAAAGTGAAGAGTTTTCAGGAAAGAAGGATGGCGAGTCCGCCGCCTGCGGCTGGACATTTATTTTCAAATCTTAATGTCAATAATAACAACATTAAGAAATGCGGATACTTAAAGAAACAGAAACATGGGCATAAGAGGTTTTTCGTGCTGAAGGGACAGAGCGAGGGCTTCCCCGCGCGGCTGGAGTACTACGAGAGCGAGAAGAAATGGAAAAACAAGTCAGCTGCTAAAAGGGTTATACCTTTGGACTCCTGTTTGAACATCAACAAGCGAGCGGACGCCAAACACAAACACCTGATCGCCTTCTACACCAAGGACGAGTATTTTGCCGTGGCTGCCGAAAATGAGCAGGAGCAGGAAAACTGGTTTAGAGTCTTAACGGATTTAATGAATGAAGAGAAAGGGTGTGACGGGTCGGCGTCTAATTCAGCGTCATCTCTTGTGGGATTTGATGAGGCGAATTATGGCATGATAACGCCGGTAACCGCCGCGTACAAGGAGGTATGGCAAGTTAATTTAAAATCTAGAGGACTTGGTCAGAGTAGGAATTTGACTGGGGTTTATAGACTGTGTTTATCGAGCCGGACGATAAGCTTCGTGAAATTAAATTCCGAGGTCGCCTCAGTGAGTCTGCAGCTGATGAACATTCGGCGATGCGGCCATTCGGACAGTTTTTTCTTCATAGAGGTGGGCAGGTCCGCCGCCACAGGACCCGGTGAACTGTGGATGCAAGCGGACGACTCTGTGGTGGCGCAAAACATTCACGAGACAATTCTGGAAGCGATGAAAGCGATGAAAGAGCTTTCCGAATTCCGGCCACGCAGCAAAAGCCAGTCCTCAGGTACAAACCCCATCTCCGTGCCCACGAGGCGGCACTTGAACAATCTTCCACCGAGTCAAACGGGGCTGCCACGGCGGTCACGGACAGACAGTATGGCAGCATCATCGCCAGTGACTAAATTTACCTCATGTAGAAATCGCACGGCAAGCGAGGGCGACGGAACCATGGCGCGGCCAATGTCGGTATCTGGCAGCCCTATCAGTCCCAGCATGAACCGGACACATTTGAGCCGGTCCAACACGGTCACCGCGCGCCCTTCTAGAACATTCGAGTCCTCCTCACTCCAGCACAGTAAGTCTATGTGTATGCCTGTGTCTCAGTCGCCTCCATCGGCTACTAGCCCTGTTAGTATGTCCTCCAGCAGCGGGAATGCCTCTAATCTAGACAGTGCTCCCCGCCCTGCTAGCTGCACAGCCTCCATTGCTGGCTCGCCTAGCGACGCCGGTTTCATCTCCTGTGATGAGTGTGGATCTAGTCCGGGAGACATGCGCCACCTGTTAATGGCTAACCGAAGCATTACACCGGAGTCCTTTACTGACACACCCCCCTCACGCGAGGGAAATGACTTGAATGGCTACATGATCATGGAGAAGCAGAGCGCTGGAAATTACATCCACAGCCATGGGAGATACAGTGCTCTTGTGGTGGAGGAGGGCTCGGGGGATCCAGAGAAAGCCTACAGGAAGAGGACATATTCTCTTACCATGCCTCACCAGAAGAGGGGGCCATCACAGATGTCTTCTGCTTCCCTGGATGAGTACACCCTTATGAGAGCCACTTTCAAACACGGAGTCCACATGGTACGTGGTTCGCACACTGCTTCATCAAAAGTCACATACCCCGAGGACTATGGTGACATCGAGATCGGATCCCTGCACAAAAGCACCAGTGGCAATCTGGGTGATGATGGCTATATGCCAATGACACCTGGTGTGGCACCGCTGGCTTGCAAGACGGAAATCTACATGCCTATGAGTCCCATGTGTGTTTCTTCCCCGAAGCAGATCATTAACCCCAGGACACACCCCCTGACCGTGGCCAGTGGCTACAGGACCACGTCTCCCAGCAGCTGCTCCCTGGACGACAGCGGCTACATGCGCATGCTCTGCAGCTCCAAGTTCTCGGTGGAGAGTTCCGACGGGAGACTGTCCAACAGCGAGTACCTCAACATGTCCCCCGTAGATCCCTGCATGTCTGCCACGCCCCCTGACTACTTCCTGACCACGGTGGGGAGCGTGGAGCTGCCCCCCGCCCTCCGGCAGCCCTACGCCTACACCTCCCTGCCACACTGCTACAAACCCCAGCAGGCCTCCAAGAACGGCGACGGCGATCAGTACGTCCTCATGAGCCTGCAGGGCCAGAGGATCATAGAGGAGCCAGTGAAGATAGCTCCCAAAAGTGCCCCCTCCCCCCTGAGGCAGGGCCGGGCCGATGTCCTGCTCCACAGGGCAAGGGCCAACCGACCCACCCGCCTCCCCCTGGACTCCCTGTGCACCCTGCCTAGCATGACCGAGCACCCCCTCCCGCCGGAGCCCAAGAGTCCAGGCGAGTACATAAACATAGATTTCAGACGCGCCACTCCGCAATACTCCCCCCCCTCTTCCGACAGTCCGGCCTCCTCCCTGGGCTCGTCTAGCGAACAGAGGAGATCCCCTCTCCTCTCCGACTACATGAACATCAACGCAAGCTCGGAGTCGCCCAAGGCCGGAGACGCGGCCCCGTTCGGCCCACCCGACGCCATGCCAGAGCTTGCAGCCTGCCCTGCCCAGATGGAGAGGGAGGGGGGAGTAGAATGCTGCCACCTCACAGCACAGGTGCCACCCATATGCCAGGCTGGCACAGCTACCGAGGACTACACCGAGATGACGTTCAGCGCGCCCACCTCCTCTCCCCAGCCTGCCGAGCCTCAGCCCACCGAGTGCATCCAGACCACCAGCCCGTCATCCTGCGTGCGGAGGCTGACTTTAGGCGACGCTGTCGGGGCGGCGCCCCTCGAGTCTTTCCTGCTGGGGGGCGGAGCCGCACCCCCGATCGACCCGGACCGGGGCGCCAAGGTGATCCGCGCGGACCCGCAGGGGCGCAGGCGGCACAGCTCGGAAACGTTCTCCTCCACCACCACCGTCACGCCCGTCTTCCCGTCCTTCGCCCACGACGCCAGGCACGGCTCGGCCTCTGTGGAGAACGTGTCCGCGCTGGCGCGGAGCGGCGAGGGCTCGGATGAGGAGTGCGGCAGCCCCATGTGCAGGGAGACGTCCGCGGGCTTCCAGAACGGGCTCGACTGCATCGCCCTGAACCTGATGGATGAGAGGAGAAGCAGCTGTGATGCTCTTGTCAGGTTCAAAGCTGCCAGCCGTTGTAAGGGGGGCATCAGCGCCGTCCACGTCAGTCCGTACGCCAGCCTGGGTTTCAAGGAAACGGCGACCACGGTAAAAGGTGAGCTAACGTGCTTTCATTTTCTATTGTAGGGTTTTCTTTGACATGTTCTAAATGTCACGGGTTTATGTTTCTAGATGTGTCAACAGACCGCTTATTGCCGTTGTAAACATATAAATATGTTGTTTTTAAAACAGTTAAATGTTGTTGCAGAAAAAAAGCACAGTATTCAGAGGGAATTATGCTCATAAATGACTGCAAAGATTGGAAGGGAAGACCATGTAGTTTCCGTTAGGGGTTCGGTGTGTATAATACGCAGTAGTTAGGAGAGCATGCGGCTATTATGTCACTCGGTCGTATTGAATTTGTTGAACCGTCTGTGCTCTTGATTCGAAAAACCTTGACCGCATTAATCGTATCTCTCTTAATTCTTGTTTATAGCGTTTACGTTGCCGATTTATTAACCAAGATATCTGTCCTAAGCCGTTTGAATGTGTCGAGGCTTGGCAGCGCGTGCTTGCATGAACTGTCATGAAAAAGGCGAAATGGTCTGAGGGCTCGTAAAAATCGCTGTTCTGTTAATGAACAAACGGCTTAGAGCAGGTAGTGGGAGAACATTATGCTATCCTTTGCATTCCTCTTCCGTGCAATTTAGCAGGTGGTTGTCGCATATTGAAATTAGACACCGGTTTGGATAGATCTCGATAGCGCATCCCGAGTGCATGCCTTTCAGATAGAGTTTTTAATGCCTCGAAGTAGTTCAGCGCGCGCTCTCTTTTTTTAACCCAAGGAGTTCTTAAGCGCATTTTGCATTTAAGGATGCAATAGATGAAACAGAACGTGCTGTATGAACAGTTCAGCGAACAGGTTAATATCCCTGGGAGCTGTTGAAAACACGCTTTTTATTTTTAGGAAACGATTAAGTTTCATTACATCTCACTGTTTAGCAGGGGTGGCGATGCGGTTTTTAGTGACAGAGGACTTTATGCCAAAGCGTGCTATCATCTCGTCGAGTGAATGGCGGTTACGTAAGTGTCGTATGTTGTGTGCGCGGGTGTGTGTAGGCACAAACCTTAAGCTCTGTACACGTAGCTGGTTAAATGACATCTGCTACGGTTACTTTTAAAGCGGCCACTAGTATCGCTAGGTATAAGCTGACCCTAGGCTTTGTCGCGCATGCGCTCTTTCTGTGTTGTTCAAGCCACCCCCCCAACCCCCGCCGAGAAACAAATGAGTCTGTTGTTTATCAGTTGTCAGGTACTGGGTTTCAGGGCAGGAATGCAGTCTGTTCACAGAGGTCGCTAAGAGATGTGAATGCCTGCTTGTTTTCTGATCCGGACAGCTTTCTTCCTTAACGACGAGAAGCTCACAATTTCGTGAGGTTCATTTTAGCTCTAAGAATGTACAAAACAATTCTATGTTTACATATATGGCATATAAACATTCAGCCCGAGCCAAACATTGCTTTGTTTACATAGCACACCTGAGGTAATTTTGAGGATTTATGATTTCACAACATCTGAGATGTGTGTGTGTGTGTGTGTACTATCTGGGGTGCATCTACATGGGGACTACCCCAGGTCATGGGAAGTTAATACAACCATGACAAACACCCCAGAATTGGAATTCAATGAAGAGCGCGCACACACACACTCACATGAACACTCACAATAAAGACCTACTGATGAAGGACCCTTTAAAGAGCTAGCACTCTCATCTAAACAACACGCAGACATGCACACAAACACACACACATACACGCACACAATAGCCCTCACATGTGATCCATCAAAGGCCCAGACAGAGCAGATCTCCTGTGTGTATGCCTGTGTGTGTGTGTGTGTGTGTGTGTGTGTGTGTTGCTCTTCTCTCAGCCTGTGTTTGTGTGGGTGGCTTCTGGTAGGAGCTCATTTGTGCTAGTGCAGGTGTAGCATTTGTACACTGGCCTATGATGTCAGAGAGGGCTGAACAGAAAGAATCTCTGGAACATTGGACAGAGACCGTGGCAAACAACAAACAAACCAACAAAACCCCTAAAAAATGCACTCACAGGCAAACTACTGCTTATCCAGCAGGCTCTGTGATTGGTTGGGGCCAGCATTACAGCCAAAGCAAAAGCTCAGCTGGAGTGAAAGAACACAGTGCTGTTATTTTTCCGGAAAAGCCTGATAGGGAACAGTGGCAGGGCCAGGCTAATCAGCATGGTCCATTGACTAGAGATGAGAGGAGTCTGTTTACTACAGTGGCAGACTGACGCTGGCAGCCCCTCCCCCTCCACCCCCCCCTCCCCAAACACACGCACACATACACACAGACAGAAAGAGAGAGTGGTCGTAAATGCAAATTCTCACATGCCGATTCCATCAGTTTTATATCAACTCTGAAAGGACCTTTAAATAAGCCCCCTCTCACACCGACGTGCAATGGATGTCACTCAGAATTATCTAACGGGTTTATGAGGGGCGGTGTAATTATATTTATGAGTTGATTGTTTTATTGGTTTCAAACAGCAGCCTAAAGCGGGTCTGTCTCTATCTCTCTCGCTCCCTCACTCACTCCCTCACTCCCTCTCTCACTCACTCACTCACAGGAAATGGCTTGTACATCAGATTTCTGTCCTCTGGCCTCACTCTGGGTGTACAGGGACTTAAAGGTTCGCACTGTGCCTTTAAGCAGTCTGATTCTCTAGTCTATCTTTGCAGCCCCCCCATCCTCTTTCTTTCGTCTGTACAGACAACCGTATCGTTGAATGTAAACGAGGCTTCTCTGCTTAGACACTGCTTCTCGGTAGTAATAGGGCCCGGGGCTGGAGAGCACCGAGGAGAGGCTGTAGTAAACAGTCTTGTATTAAAAATGTAGTGGTACATCTCGCAGAGAGGATCCAGCGTGAGAGTCATGTGTGCATGTGTGTGGGCGGGACCAGCAGATGGTGGGGGCCAGGGTCATGCACCTGTCATTCCAAGCAGTGCTCAGTGGTTATCAAACCCATCACGGGCCCTGACAATACACTAATGACTACAGGCCATCTGCTGCCTCCTACGAGAGAGAGGGAGACAGTGAAAGTGAGCAGGGATTATGTTTTTACTTTTTCACACGCGTATCTTCGTATCTTCCTCCTCCATGTTCCGTTCGGCCCTCTTTTGCTGAGCATTTTCCCTTTTCCTCACTCTCTGCGTGTGTCCAACAACCGCCCCCCCGGCACCCAACAACCGCCCCCCCCCCCCCCCCCACTCCACTTCCTGCTGTCTCTCTCTACCAGCTGGGCATCATTATAAGGCTCAGCTGTGGTCCGGCTGCCAGCGCCCACAGGGGCCGGGGGAACAGGTAAGGCCAAACCAGGCAGAGGTGGTCCGCTGAACATCCTGGGGCCTCTCCACATACTCCAGTGTACGGGACTTTTCCCACTCTCTCAGTATAAGTTAGCACTGTTAGCATGCTAGTCTGCGCGCTTGCATCCTGGTCTCACGCTTCTCTGCTCAGAATACCTACTACATTTACGGAGTGGATTCATGAGACTTGTTCTCCACACAGTTGATTCCACAAGAGGGTTCTCTCTCTCTCTCTCTTTTTCTTTCTTTCTTTTTCTCTCTCTCTCTCTCTCTCTCTCTCACTTACTATCTCTCTCACTTTATTTCTCTCTCTCACTATCACTATCTGTCATGCGACGACCTGGGGTACAGTTAAATTACAGTATGTGAATAATAAGTACGGGAAAATAGATTTACTCCATCGTGTGTGTGTGTGTGCATGCGTGTGTGCGTTTGAGTGAGTGCAATGCCACATCTGACTAGCATGATCATGAGCTTGTGAAAGGGTGCCATGCTCTGGCACGTGACTCAGCTACGAACGACTGAATGAATAATGACTGAATGAATGAACAAATGAATTATTATTGACTGAATGAACAATGACTGAGTGAATAAAGAATGAATGAATAATGACTGAATGAATGAATGCTGCTTCTCAGTGCCCAGCCTATGAGTGGTCATACCTGTGATTGGGGCTAACGGGAAACAGCTGATGTGACCAACAGCAACAGGAAGACGAATCGTCTTCACTGAGACGGGAGGTGCACATGTCCATGCCGGCTGGTCCATTCCCACAATGTGTCCCACTTCATTCTGCATTAGTGTACATCACTGAGAACATGTGCATCAGGACTGAGGACCACTTCTCTATTAATGCGCAAATGTAATATTTGGGCTTCGCCTTCTCTCTCCTTGACATCCTTCAGGGAGAAGCTTGTGTCACGTGACATCAGAACCGAGAGGGTTCGGATATGTTCTCTGCTGTCTGACATAGTTGCGCAAAAATGATGGGGTGTTGTAATTGGCCAGCTGAGTTCATGTTGCCTCATGTATAGCTTGCGTCTGTGCGTGTGTGTGTGTGTGTGGTTGCTCGTAAGCACTCACATATTTTCCTTGTTTGCGGGAAGCCAGGTACAGGAGGGCTCTAAGCCTCCCCTCCTCAGGGGGAGAGGGGAAGCAGATGTGTGGGCGGTGCAGGGAACTGCCGCTTTGCTCCTATTGGACACACAGGGTGGGAGGGCGGAGTAGGTGAGTGGCAGTGTGCAGTCATTGGCCGACCCTTTTGCCCCCATTGTAGACGGCCTCTTAACTCCAACTGGTGTGTGTTAGGAAGATGAATTAGTAATACTAGCACATGTTTGCAATGCCCCATAACTCAGGAGCATTGTGTAACGGTTGTGGGCGTGGCCGCGATGATGCGGTGCGGCTGTGGGCGTGGCCGCGATGATGCGGTGCGGCTGTGGGCGTGGCCGCGATGTTGCGGTGCGGCTGTGGGCGTGGCCGTGATGTTGCTGTGTATTGCGTGTGCAGTGAATTCTCCTCTGGCCAGTATGGGAGGTGCATAGCTGTGGAACCTGTGTGCATCTTCACAAGACTCCCTCCAGCCTGAGGTGGACGCTCACCCAGCCTAGATGCAGCTCCGCTCAGGGTGGAAGGTCGTGTAGCGCGGGGACGGGTGCCGTGGGCCGTGCAGGTGGTCGGTTAGCGTGGGGATTGGTGCCGCGTGCCGCGTGTGCCCTTCTTTGCCGCGTGTGCCCTTCTTTGCCCCGTGACCTCATCGCTCTCACCCCGTCACCGCCTTTACTGCCCTCTCCAGAGTGGACTGGGGAATCTGAGGAATTGCTGGACTTCCTGTGGCTTAATAAGTTCTGTGAAATTCAAGCTGCCCCCCTGACCTCACTCCTGCACACACACACACACACACACACACGCACAACAGATAGGGCACCAGCGCTCATATGACTCTTGTTCCGTGACGTCAGTGCCATGTGCGTGGCTGCATGCGTGTGTAAAGTGCGTGTGGGGGGCTCGCGGCTATTTATGAGCAAGACTAAACAGACCACATGACCCCTCTGAGGTCCCCATGGTTATCGCCGCTGCCCTAGATGGGCGTCATCCTCACACTGAGCCTTTTTGGGTCGGGTCATGTTACAGTGCCCTTAGTCATGCGCTTAGATATTTCGCTTCCTCTCGGTTTGATCTTTGTCCTCGTGTCTTGTCTGCAGCTGCGTACGCAGTCTGGGTGCTGGTGACCTTTTATCCAGCCTCACTGCTCATGGTCCCTAATAAGGTCGGTTCGGGTTTGGTCGTTTGGACCTGCTCCGATTGGCCCACTTCCTGTCTGTTAACAGGAAGTGTCCGGATCACTACAGGCTGACCTCCAAATGCATGACTCCCCAACTGTAGAGGGTTCCCAGGAGGAAAACAAGGGAGGGCATTATCGAACGAGGGGAGGAAGATGTGGTCATTTCCTCCTGCTCAATCCCTGCACCCATTTGGAGTGTGTGTCTGTCTGTTTGTGTGTGTGTGTGGGTGTGTGTGTGATTAATGAGAGTTTCCATACGCAGCAGATCGTGGGTGGTCAGTGTCGCAACACGTGTGTGTTGTGATGCTCGTGCACTCCTCTCTTCGTGCACTCCTCCGCTCGTGCACGGACACGCAACTATAGCAAGCTACAAGGGCACGGGGACTGAATGGCCGGACTGTGAAGTGTGAGTGAACCCAAGTCCAACTCTGTGAAAACAGCTCTTGTTCTAGATGAAAAAACTGTGTGTGTGGTGGTGGTGCTACTGGTCGGGGTGGAGGTCGGGGGGGTATTGGGGTTGAAAAACGACTGTGTGGTCATGGAGAAGAGGCCGGCGAAGGGGACAGACACTTCCGGAGCACGGGATAGGCCCGCATGCAAATGAAACCTCACAAACAAGTACGCAGGGTGATAGGTCAGGCTCCGCCCACAGACAAAGATTCTCACACACACACACACACACACGGGACTACATGTCATTTCTGTTGAGATTTTTTTTAATAATACTGTAATAATGAATACATTCTTGCCGTGTTTCGGGGTCGACGCTGAGGGGAGTGTTTGCGGTTCTGTGGGCGTGTCGCCATGTTGCCCGTGTTTGCCTGTGAAAGCGCCTGTGAAAGCGCCGGTTCACCGTGTCGCAGCGCTGGGAGCTGTGGGGAGGCCCCGGCCATCAGCTGCGTGACGCTAAACGCCACAGTCTCCTCCCACAGCACCTGCCGGCTTGGCTGTGTGCAAAGGGAGCTCACATTCCTCGCTTGGTAAAGCAGACAGGGGGGTGTGGAGAGACGGGCGTGTGAGGGGAGATGTGGGTCTCCAGACATTTCTTCAGTATAAATCAGTATAAACCGAGACAGTTGTGGAAAACTCTCTCTGTGCTGACAGAAAAAAAAAAACTGCAGTGTGCTGCTAATTAGAAAAAAAAACCCCACCAGGGAGAAGAAGTGTCCGTAAAAGGCATGGCTGTGAGGAAGACGAAGTGGAAGCTCGCCCTTCCTCACGCCCTGGCCATTACATCAAGATCGTCCTCAGAGGACAAACATGTTTTGTCCTGCCGTGGTTTGTGGCCTGAGCAGAGCTCTGGAATGCTCGTGTCAGTGTCTGTTCGTCTTTACGGTCATCATGTTAATCTGTTTTTTCTCTCTCTCTCTCTCTCTCGTCTTTTTTTGTCACAGACTAAACAGAGCCAGACTCCTCTTCTGCGTCCTCCTGTGTGACTGAGGGGTGTGTGTGTGTGTGTGTGTATGTGAGGAGGGGAGGTGCTCATGGTCGTGCGGACAGACGCACCGCCTCGCTGCTGCTTCAGCTACCCCCCTGATCTTTGAACCCTCTGAACACGCGTGAATGGCTGTCGTCATGGAAACGTGGACACTTGACCTTTGCCCCCTGCACCCCACGCACCCCACTGATGAGGAACCCTTTCTGTTGCTCTGACAAAGACTGCAACTGCAACTGAGGCTGGACTCCGCATCTCTCTGTGTGGCACTCCAAAGCTCCGCCTCTCTGGAGTGGGCGGGACTCCTACATGTCGTTTTATGTTCCACTGGTTTTGTTATGTGCTCTGGACTTTGAGAGGCCAGTGATCCTCACCTTCAAAACCTGTGAACTAAACCTGGAGTGTAACATTTGCACACATACATTCTCACACATGTACACACACACACCCACACACACATAAACAACACACACACACACACCATGCACAGTTGTTGCACATGACATGTATTTATTTATTTATATGTGTGCATTAACCCGTGTGTGTGAGTGTATGCGTGTGCTGTTTTTGTGTGCATGAGGCTGTGTGTGTGGGGGGGTGTGTATGTGTGTGTGTGTGTGTGCATGTACTGTACCAAGCTGGCATTTCATAAATACCAACAACCAACTGAAAGAACCATTCGCTTGAGAAAAAAAGAAAACCCTACCTCAGATGAAGCCAGGTTTTGACTTACGTAAACAAAATATATATATTGAAAAACTATTTATTTTCAGTACTGAATGTTTTCATAAAATGCCAATCCAAAGCCTTACTGACTGTACTGTCAAACAGTGTTTTCTTTGAGGACATTCGTTGTCGACCTACACACATTTGCAGCGGATCAAAGATAAACTGCATGCCATGGAAACAGAATGTCTCTAGGTGGAGGAGTGGCTTTGTGTCGCTAGGGAGAACGACTCACTCTGTGATCAAAGATTCCTTATATTGTTACTCTTATTACTATTCTTTTAAGTATTACACAGATATTTAAAGGATTTTAATATAATTCTATTTATGAGAGCTGGTAAATAGGAGAGGCGGGGCTACATCACCTCACACATGTACACGTATGCAAAGTAGAGGCTTCCAGAGAAGGACACTAATTCATTTGGGACGAAGCCAGCCAGACAGGGACAGTTAAAACGCGCATGGGGCCTGCCCCCTGCCCTCTCACCAGCGTGCCCAAAGGGTGCGTGTGTACCACATCCAGAGACGACCCCCACGCCCAGACACGCGCTCAATCGGCCGCCACCGACCCTCGAAAGAGCCTCCGCTGACACTCCACCGCTCACTAATATCAGCGCAAAACAACTCGACCTTCTCCTTTGCCTTAGCCCGGGGACCGTCGGCTCGATGTTTTACTCAGCGTCTGCTCCACCGATGAGTCTCCAGCTGGATCTGATTGGGCTCTGAGGTACTCCGGTGGAGCTGTCAGCCAATTGGAGGGAAGCATTTCAGGGATGTTTCAAGAGGCTTAAAACCATCACTGCTGCTGTGTAGTGTCAGACAGGGCCAGTGTCAGTACCAGTGCTTTGTCTCACACTTAACAAACTCCTTAGATTGTAACACAGGACACATTTGAATGTAGAATATTCCAGAGCTCCCCACGAGCAAAGCCCGGACAAAGCAGAACTAAACAAAACCAGTCAAAACCAGTCAAAACCAGTCTGACATGCGACTGACACAACAAAACCAGTCAAAACAAACAAGCAACGTGAAACAAACTCACAATTTCTTAAAGTATACAAAAACATTTGCCTAAAAACGTGTACATAATGTGTGTGTGTGTGTGCGTGTGTGTGTATGAGAATGCAACTGACATGCAGTTGCTTTTAAGTTAAAGATAAATTTATGTTTTTGTACATAACAGTATATGTTTGAATGGATCTCCCCAAATAGGTGAAGCACTAATGGCGGTATGTTTGCTAAACACCGAGGTTTGGCCTAGAGTTTTTCTTGTGTAATTCATGGGTAGGTTTGTAAGGGTACGCAAACTGTACGATAAATGCCACTGAGGAAATATTTTATAATGCTGTAAAATTAAAAAGAAAACAGAAAATCTAATTGAGTAATACTTGATATTACCAGAGAGAGTCTAGGTACAGTTCACAAATGGCATATGCAATATTTACATTTTTAAAGATTAGTTTACAGAAAGAAACCAAATGTATAAATACTGTGTTCATAATGTTTGTTAAAACCTTAAAAAGGATTTTTTGCTGTACACGTTTGTTTTTCTTTAAAACTCTGTTTTTGCTATGGGGTCTTACCAGTGATGTCAGCAGTGTTCTTATTCGGATTACCTGTCCTTTCTCAGTATGAAAAAGATTTCAAGGCTATGTAGTTTTTCTTTTGTTTTATTGCGGTGTCTTCCATTGTACATATTTCATATACTGCGCATTGTGATGCTATCAAGAAATTATTTAATCTGAGTGTAGTTAGTATTGCTTTAGAAACTGTAATGATTCTGAATAGCCACATGCAATAAACAGTAATATTATTTACATGCGCTGCATCTGCGTGCTGATATTCAGTAGTCAGTCCTGAAGGCCTTATCGCCTCTGTGTGTAACTCGGGTTTGCAGCGCTGAGACGGACTTGGATCAAATTAACGCAGCGCTCTCAGTGTGTGTGTGTGTGTGTGTGTGTGTGTGTGTGTGTGTGTGTGTGTGTGTGTGTGTGTGTGTGTGTGTGTGTGTGTGTGTGTGTGTGTGTGTGTGTGTGTGTGTGTGTGTGTATGCGTGTGTGCGTGTGTGTGTGTGTGTGTTGGGGAGGTTGGACAGGAACAGGAACACCCACTGTGCTTCCTGCACCTTTTGTAGTGTATGAATCTCAGGCACAGAGAGACATGGATCCAGCTCATTATGCATATTAGGTATGCATTATGCATATGCCGCCACTATTACCAGTGTTATATGGAGATGTAGCACAGCCCATGACTTTTCTCCGCCCCCTATTTTATTAAATGACATGAATCCCTGTGTGAGTGCCTTGCCTACATGCTCAAGGGACAGGGGGTCCGTACATTTAAAAATGCCACTGATTCAGTGGGTACATGTATTTAATTCAGCAAATGAACACCAAAAGCTAATTGTAAACCCAGTTCAGGATCTTCATTATCACTCATTCATCACTCTATTTGCTGCGTGTGTGAGTGTGTGTGTGTGTATGAAGGTCTATGTATATGCCAGCAGTCATCACTAATGACACGCCTCCTTTAGTGGAAGTTGCTCTTTTGGGTCAATTAAGCTCGCTAATTGATCCTATTAAACACTAAATGGTGGATGGTGATTGAAAGGCCCTGTAGTCATTCAGGATGGCTATTCAGAGTGTCTGACAGAGGACACAGGATGAATAAGTAATGTAACATGGAGCACACCCAGCGTTCCTGTGCCTGGTCTCCATGGAAGCTCAGACAGGAGGAGCGCACTGCAGAGTGAGGTGTGCCAGGGGTGCAGGAGTGATCTGGAGTGATCAAGGTGGAGTGTGATGTGTGGCCAGCACAC